>OY744475.1:176568070-177168070 GCA_963556175.1 Tipula confusa
AAAAATTGGGCGAGCATTATCTTTTAAAATGATAGTAGCCGTATAATTTTTTATGGGTGTAGCAGATGGCAAAACTCCCGAATACGAGTGTTTAATCAAACTTATCAGAGCTTTATTTGACTCACCCTTAGTAGCATTTACATCAAACCGTTGTACTAATAATTTTCCTCTCCATCCTGGTACTAACACATCGAGCCATTTAAGACTAATTAATGGTTTAAATTGTTTTGATGATTTAATAATAATCATCTCCAAATTATATTGAACACCACAAAATTTAACCGAAACTGATACACTTCCCAGAACCGATACTGCTTGACCTGTAACTAAAAAAACAATTAATTTCCGATTTAATTTGCAACGGTATCTAATTCCATGTCTAAATTGTAGTTTTCTACATTCAATGTATATATATCTGCTGGTGCACCGCTAATGAATTTTAAATCCGCATAATTTAAATAACGAAAATTTGTGTTCTTCGGCTGCGACACATTGCTGCAATATGCCCTTTTCTGTGACAACTGAAACATTTCCATTTTATCGCTGAACATACATGACTCTTGTGGTTTTTCCACATCTAAAACACTTGTAGAACCCTTTAGCTCTGTAAGTTGTTGCTCGAGAACTGTAATCTGTTGAACCTGATCCGTTATAAGATGAATTTGATGTCCTCTCACTTGAATTATTACTTCCATTGGACTGACGACTGTTATGACTGGTTGATCTTCCTCGATATTCTCGTTTGTCTGCTATCGATTTTTTTTTCTCTTACTATTTTACACATAGTTGTATTCGGTTGTATTGCCTGTGATTCATTTTTCGACATTTCCATATTTACAGCTATAGTACAGCATTTCTCGAATGTTAGGGTATCATCATTTAATAATTGTTGTATTTCTTCACATTTTATCCCTATTATGAATTTGTCTATCAATGCATCATCTATTGCCCATGCCCTATATTTTGTTGCCGGCGTAATTGCTTTTCCTTCTGTTTTTAGTGGAGTTAACAGATAACCACTAAAATCACATGAGGCTGCTAAAACCTTTAACCGTATCACAAATTCTATAACTGGTTCGCCGATTTCTTGTTGCGCTTTATTAAATTTAAACCTTTGCACCCGTTTGTTTAATTTCGGCGCAAAATGTTGACGCAACACTGTTAATAATTCCTCTATAGTTTTTTCCGTTGGTTTTTCGGACTGTACTAATGCTATTATTATTTTGTATGTATTTCTCCCCATTACACTTAGCAATTACGGTGTTTGTCATTCTTCCGTTACTTTATTTATGTTAAAATAAATTATAAGCCTGTCCTCATATGATTCAAAATCAACCCCCGCTTCGTATTCTTCCATATGCCCTATATAACTCATGGTTTCACTTTATTGTTTTTATTCCTATTTTTCACAATCCACGTGGGGAAGTCATTTCCACAACACTTTAATTGTATTTTTACAAACTTTAAACTTTATTTCATTACACTTTGTAGATTTTTTCCCCTATGTGTTATGGAATTTGTAGATGGCATACCAAACGGTTTTAACGAAAACAATAGATGGCGCGCCATTAAAGTTTTATTTTTTTTTTCAAAAATTTTATAATCGCCATTTTGTTTTTTCTTCTAAGCGTCTTTTAAGTAAATGTATTTTTTGTGAAATTTAGTAATTGTTTATTCAATTATTTTTATTAACTATTAGTGTTTGTGTATTTTATTTTATTTGAACCGCTTTGATTGTTAAGCGAAAACAAGCAGCGCAGATACGGACGGAGAAACAATCTTGATTGTCGCAAAACTTTTCTTTTGTTTCAAAAACATAAAAAAAGTTACAATCGATTTATTTTATTGAGTTATGTGCCAAGTGAGAGATTTAATTCTTGAATTCTCCCGCAATTGCCAGGTCCCAGTAGAGTTTTACTTCAAAATTCGTTATCCTATCAATAAACTTCGATTGAAGCCGACGGGCGAAGTTATTGAGGCTCTCTATATTAGCGCGTTCCTCGCCAATCATCAAATACAAATCTAAGGCTCGTTGATTTTAAAATTGACAGACTACCCCGTTGTGTTTTGGTCAAATCGCCCATCCATGCAGGGATATCGTAATACCGGCTTTCCACATTGAAACACTTACTGTCAGTATTTTTTTACTGTGAAACCAGAAGGAGAAAAAAATACAAAATTTCTTTAGAGTGACAAAGACAATCGTTAAACTTTTTTTGTTGTAACAAAAAAAAAAACAAAAAAACAAAAACTATTGTCTTTGTCACTATAATGTAATTTTGTATTTTTTTCTCCTTCTGGTTTCACAGTAAAAAAATACTGACAGTCAATTTTTCATTGTGAATAGACGACTTAAGTTATGACGGGCCTCACAAAATTTGTATTTGGAACAGGGATGATTATTGCAGTTAAAAAATCTATAAAGTAAGTTGCGAACTGCAAAGGTTTTTTCGGAATATTTTTGATGTGGAAGAGAGGAGTTAGTTATCATCACCCGTAGGGAAGTGGATAAAGATTTTGTATTTTAAGGTGATACCTTCGGTATTTTACTGTACTGATTGCGGTATAAATGAATAATTTAGAAGAGTCTACCTTGATTTTCCATTTCTTCGCATATTCGGAATACTGGATTAGATATATGGACAACCTTCTTTGTTGTCAGGTTTCGGGAAATTTTGATAAAAGAATAAGAAAAGGTGTGGGCCTAGGATTGAACCTTGGGCAACTCCTATTGCTAGTGATTTGGTACTAGAGCAGTGTTTGTGCCAGACCATGACAAAAGCTTTTTCTATATCCAGAAAGTCAGCGGTTGTTGAACGACCAACTCGACTATTTCCATGATCTTATACTTATTCCGCTTAGGAATGAAATTTGGCGAGTATGCTCTATACTATTAGAAAGCTTTCCTTTCTTAGGAATATGAATGACTTCGTCGAGTTTCTACGTATTGAGTTGGATAAGTTATCGTCACTCGAAGCTTTTCTTTTATTAATATGCTGAAGAATGTTGGCAACTTCTACTATTTCGACAATTTCAATTAAGGTTTGATTATGAGGAAGAGAATTTAGAAAATTGTTGACACAATTATTGACTAACGGTTAAAAACAAAAATCTTTTAGAGAGAATCGTTTTGTATTTAAACTTTTTCATAGTGGGATGCGATTTCCTCTGCAATTATTTAAGGATCTATGATTGGATTAGGATCCTTAGCTATTGGAATAATAACATTTTTTTGCCTTTAAGCATCTGAATTTCTTTGAACATTTCTGGAGAATTGTTCAGACACACATTTTTTTCTTGATAGTAAGTTTGATTACGATAGTTAACCTGGCTTCTTTTTTCTCAATGGGAGTAGCAATAGAGATTTGAGAAGCTTCAGTGAGAGGTTTCGATGGTCATGAATTTTAAAGTTCACTCGGCTTAGGAGAAGTTGCGAAATAGTTTTTTTTACGTCTTCTTGGATCTTGGTAAGGATTGTGCATTCAATTGAAAAATGATCTGGACCAAATTCGTGCAAGACTCGCTTAGACAAAAGCATAAAAGTGGTTCTAGCATGAAGGGCCTGGAAGTGCGGATTTAAATTCTCAACGAAGAAGTGGCCACACCTAGCTGTGAGGTCAGCGAGATTGAATTTACATACGAAAACCCTACCTTTCTTGAGCCAAGACCGTACGTAAATTTGGTAGGACCTGGTTTAGTCGGAGAAATATTAGATAAACATCTTTTTCTCACCTGACACTGACTGTGTTTGCTGGGGCTTGTTCGACGCAGATTACACATTCTGAAGGTTACCGGTTCTCAGTGGTGCTTCTTCAGTTTCCTCTCAAGGGTTTATTACATTTTACGTAGCGAAAACTAGTGCCACATTTTTGGCTTTTCATTTCCTGGGATCGACCACGTTTCTTCTCTCAGATGACTGTGTAATGGTTCATTTAATGAATTGACAGTAATTTTTCTATAGGGATTGTCTTGGCGATGACGTCCATCAGGACGTTGGCAAAACCTTCCCCTTGTTTCTTCATGAAGATCATCTCTTGGCATGGATGTGGCCCAGAGCGATTTTGCTTTCCTCTTTCGTTTTATATTTGTAAACGAGAGTATTTTTAATTTTCGTCTCTTACAAAAGTATCATGTTGTCTCTGTCGCGCTCCGGTTATTAGAAAAATTTGATATAAACCATCTTTAAACAAAAATACCATTGCTTAAAAAAACTACTAAATGAACAAACGAAGGCAACACTGAGTTCGCATTAAGGCGATCAAGATTCAAGGGATAAAATTGTAATATCGAAAGAAACAAATGACGACGATATTCTTAATCACATTGAGAAAGTCACTTAACAATTGTGTTTTTTGCAATAAATAATTTTTATAACGAACCATGTTCACTTTATCTGAATATTCGTTTAAAATGAACATACGGAATAAAGACAGTAATATATGTCCTTTGAGTTACCAAAGATCCTTAAAAATAAAAGATATAGATTTATAGGATGTATATAGATTTATAGGTGGTCCATAAAATCTCAAACTATAAATGTCTTAATTCAATTTAAAAAAAATACAAAGGTCAAAGTTCATTATAACTTAATAATTATTACATATCTATAACATCGTATATAATCAATTAAAAACTCTCAATCATGTTTAAATGTTAATTTTAATATATAAATCCTATATAATACGAATAACTAATGATAATATATTTAACAACACAATATGTACATGTTTTGTATACACTCGTATACAGTGAGTTGTTAAAAGGCGATCAATTTGTGTTTTTATTATGTATTAAATTTTATGCACATCTATATAGAAAATAAAATTTATTACCATTTGAAATATGAATCAATAAAATTATGTTTATATTATTTACTAGATGCCTTTAAGTCATTATATTATGTATACTATATATACTCATACGAGTACAATATATTATAATGACTTGCAGCCATCTAATTTGTGTATATGTGTGTTGAGTAATAATTCGAAAAACAAATTATGCTCTAATTAATTTATTATACGTATTATTACAAAAATTATTTCAAATCGTTTGGTTTTCAGTTCGGCTTGCACATAACTTTTAGCTTTAAACATTATTATGTTAATGAGTTAATTTATATGATTCCAATCTAATAATCTAATAATTGAAAGAATTCAAATTAAACGACAAAATAAAAATAGCATTAATTTTTTTTTGATATATATATATATATATATATATATATATATATATATATATATATATATATATATATATATATATATATATATATCTGGTGTGCTAGTTGTGCGATTTCTTTTATGGGTAAGTCAGTTGAACTACCGTCCACAATGTCGACCACACATTCTGGCTACAATCTTCGCCAAACTGTATTTAAATTGGTTTGAGTTACTTCATTCCACGATTTACAACATTATAGTTTTGCCAAAATACGTTTATTTGTCTATGATCACTGGAACTATCAAAAGAAGCCAATAATTTTCGGAGTGTTAGGCGTAGATAATATGCTTTAAAAAAGGAGATGGCACTTTTATAGCCTGGTGCATTGTCAACGATTAAGAGCACTTTATGAGCTAAACTATTTGATTCGCAATATCGCTTAACCTCCGGACAAAAATATTTTTCGAACCATTTTTTAAAAATTGCAGCAGTCATCCAGGCTTTTTTGTTAGACTCCCATATGACTGGGAATTAGTTTTTTTCGACATGTTTCATTGCACGGGGGTTTTCTGCATTATAAATTACCAAAGGCTTCAGTATAAAGGCTCCTGCTCTTCCGAGCAGGATTGTTAGCCTCTCCTTGGCAATTTTAAAGCCCAAAAAATTCAGTTGCTCCTTCGTTACAAAAGTTCTGGACGGCAAACGCTTCCAGTATAGAACTGTTTCGTCTACATTGAAGATTTGTCTGGAAGAATAGCCTGATTCAGCAATTATAGCCTTTAATTTATCTGGGAATTTGGTTGTCGCTTCCAAATCCGAACTGGCGGCCTTACCAGTAAATTTAATGCTGTGTAAATCCACCCTTTTCCGAAAACGTCCAAACCATCCCCGACTCGCCACAAAAGTTAAATTTTCATCACTATCAGTAACCGATTTTTTTAGATCATCAAACAAACTCAAAGCTTTTTCTTGAATAATTGACGTACTCAACGGTAATTTTTTATCATTCATATCTGTAATCCATGTGTAAAGCAACCGCTCTATTTTTTCGTATATTGGCGATCTGATTTTCGAAATTAGTTTTGTCGACTTTAAACTCGATACCGCCCCACGAATCTTAACAGCATTTTGATAAAAGAAAACATTATTCACATATTTCGTGCACCTTCATATAATTCACTAACGCTACATGTATACACTGTACATAAATATACATAGAGCGTAAAATAGCATTTACACATAGCACTCGGTCGCCATGGCCTGATGAGATGACAATTAATTTTTAACTAATAATTCCTCATCAGATCGAAACTGAGCTTTGCTTTGCACACCATCTAATTCTATAATTAAATATATATATATATATATATATATATATATATATATATATATATATATATATATATATATATATATATATATATATATAAAGTATAAAATATAAATTATTATAAATAAAGTGTAGAATACATAAAATACAGATACATAATAAAAAATATATTTGTAGCAGGGTTTCGAACCGAACACGAACCAGATCTAGTTCCGGTTCATAGTTTTTTTCATAGTTTTGTAAACCCAAACCTGAAACTAAACCTATTCTATTTTCAAAAATAGAAACAGCAATAAATTTAAAATCATTACAAATCGACAAACAATTGGGGAACATATAGATGTTTCTAGAATATTCTCCGATTCATGGATTGTGAAAATAACAGCAACGTGTTTGAAAATATCTTGAAGACCAAAGAAAGTTTGATGGAAGCTAAAGAAAGCGAAAAAAATTATAGCGCCGACTGAGGTAATTTTATTATAATAAAAGAGTTCTTTTATAATAAATAAAAAAAATTAGGTTTTTTTGCAACCCGAACTCGAACCCGAACCCAATATGTTCTTGTACAGAAAACTGAACCGGAACGCGAAATTGCCGGGGTTTGAGATCCTGATTTATAGTTATGTTCAGCAAAAAACGCATAAGGAAAATTGTTTAATGTTTTAAGGAATGAAGTAGAATAGAAATACATATGTTTTGCACTCCAAATTCAACCTTTTATAAATCAGATTCTTTCTTTTTCAAATCAAATTCATCCTTTTCCAAATCGAATTCAAACGTAGATGATATAAAACCAAAATTATTTACAAAACTCTGAACTTTATCCATAATAAATGCTTGGTTGGTGCTTGATAATACAAGAATTCGTAAGACGCAGGAAGTTTGTAAGCTTGTGAATCAGTCACGGTATTATTTAGTTTCTCTTTCAACTTACGCCCATGCCTCAAATCAATCGAAAAAATATAAATTTTACATAATTCACATGCCTAATCATAGTTTGTTCTATGTTTTTCGCTCTGTTTACTTTGTTGAATGACAATTCATTTATAAACGAAACATTTTCGTTGGGTTTTAAAGACTTTACTGGTCAGTAACATGCCGATTCGATCTACCGTATTCTTACTTAAAGTTGTTACTGAGTCGCTAGTTGGCCCATAAGACGAGATAAAATCGAAATTCTGGCCTAACTGATCCACAAGCTCACGAACTTCCAACGTCTTATGAATTCTTGCATTTTCAAATACCAACCCCGGTGCAATGATCAAACTACAATAATGTCATTTATTTCCCCTAAAATTATTTAATTGGTTAATATTTACATAAATTTTCTTAGTTAGTAAGATTCTTAGCCTAAATTTTATCATCTATAACTTCACACAATAATGTCATGGTTCATACTAAGTTTTTATACTTCGTATGATCACGTTGTTCTAGTGAATTATAAGAAACAATGCGAATTTCGTTTATTACACTTTCGATGCGTTCAATTTTTTAATATGGAAAAGATAACCTAACTCATATGTTATTTTTTGAGGTAAGAACCATTATGGACAATTTTAAATCTTTTATGTTTTAAATTTTAATATTTAAGAGAAAATTTTGGATTTTTTAAATTTTTTATGTTTAAATTTAGTATGACCAAATATATAATTTTTTTGTGTTTAAAATCAAACTGTTAAAGTTTTCGTTATTAGTTGCCATAACCAAAAGGGTTTATTTCAAATGTTTTTTTGTTTTATTTTAGATCAGATCTTTTAAAATTAATTCAGAATTAGCATTGAACTGTTTTATTATTCTATAAAACTATTATGGTTTAAATAAATGTTTTAAAATTAGTCTCGATTTTTTACCGCATATATATATATATATATATATATATATATATATATATATATATATATATATATATATATATATATATATAATAAATTTTTAATTGGAATCTTACCCTTCTTTTGGTGATCTAACACTAACCAAGTCTGTTTTTAGGATCTCACTTACTAATTTTCTCTAAAAGCAAAAAGCTTATTGAAGAAATTAAATAATTTTGTATGTTGCTACAGAAAATCCAGAGAATACTGTAGCGCTACTTTTTAAGTAGTGTTAAATTTATTTATGTTATTTAACTAATTTTTAAGAGCGAATGAATTTGCCTTTATTTAAAGAGCTTCGTGATTCATCGTTACCTCGAAAAGCCAGTTCTTGGCATTGTATTGTATTCATGAAAGGCTAGCGGATTATATGAATTTGTACGAAATATTTGGTTTGAAATATAAAGAAAAATGTATACGTAAGAATTAGAAAATTAAAAAAACAAAAAAACAACATCATGAATTTGGTCGTAAAAAAGTGTTTGGAACCGATACAATTTATTTTGCTTTTTTTATATTTATTTAACACAAAAAATAAATAACTAAATCATAGTTGCATTGCATAATTCATAATCAACAGAATTTTTTAGTTTTTCTATAACCATTTTGTTACTTACATCTGCATTCGTCTACCTATTCCCTAGTAATGAAAAAGGAAAACAAAACCAAACAAAACTGGAAATGAAAATCACTAATACAAATTAATGTGTAACAATAATAGACACATAATTAAAAATATGTTGCTATTTCGCTTTGTACTGGCATGTGATATCCAGTATACATTTTTTTTTTGTTTCGAATACCATATTAACTTACGAAATTTATCAATCTTACCAAAACCAACACGAAGCGAGTACGCAGATACATTCTTAATTTGTCCATCTTTACTTGAAAGTGTTTGTGAGAAAACAGCAAAACCCTCTTTACTACAAGCCGTTTTGTAACTTTCGTTGATCCATATTATCATGTATTTTTAAAATGTATTAGTGAAAATATATACTTTAGACGTATTAGTCAACTTTTTTAGTGGATCAAAACTCCATATAAAAAAAAAAATTGTAAACGCACGCGCATTATTTGATTTAGTTGTTTATTCCTTTTACACAATATTCGCTATCATATCCCGACACGATTTTCTACTTACAATACAATCAAAGTATATATTTTTGTATAGCATGAATGCAAACAATACGGCTTGTAGTTTAGATGGTTCTGGAAAACAGAATAAAAATACTTTCATTTCACTAATACGTTGAAGATAAACTATAAAATCAACCAATGAAATTCTTTAAAATATTGTATGGTATAATTCTTTTTTTTTCTGCTCTCTTTTCGAAATAAATCTTGTTAGTACGTTTGCAAGTAGCACGTGCAACAACGATGCTACAACTATCTGTTCCTAACTATGTGGTATGTCAGGTACTTTTAAGGAATCAACAATGTGAGACAGCATATTAATACTATGAGACGATTTATTGGAGCAACCATGGTAGTGCAGCTCACACAACCTTTCTTTGGAAATTCATTACTAAACTAAAAAAATAAAGTATTAACCAAAAATGTACTAACGATTACAAATATATAAAAATCAAAATGTCAGTTCTGAAGAGAATATTTCGTTTTTTTATATTTCTGTTTTCTATACTATATTTCCTCTGAGCAATTGTTTTTTTTTTATTTTAAATTTTACGTAAATTCTCACTGATTGGAATAGTGTACCGATTACCAATACTTTCAAGTATATATGGACAAGAAAATGAAATAATATTGGTGACAATTGGGCTTGTATAATAGAGACGGTTTTGAGCTTACCAAAACCAACACTATTGTATAATTATAAAAGCCATGAAGCTTGGCTAAAGAAAGCATATTATGACTACTAATTGGATATGTGTTAGTGAATTTGACTACAATAAAAATAAAAACAAAAAATTATATTTTGCACGGTCCATGCTTTTCTATATTCAAAGGATATAACATTTCTACAAAAAAAAAAAAAAAAAAAAAAAAAAAAAAAAAAAAAAAAAAAAAAAAAAAAAAAAAAAAACGAAACAAAAATTATATTTTGCACTGTCCATTCTGCTCTAAATTCATAGTATATAGTATAGCATATAATGAAGTATATAACAATAACAATACTTCTCTCTCTCGTAAAATAATAAATTTGTTTTTTGCTTTGTCATAAAGAGCGCAACATACTGTTGTTACTTCATTCGTATTCATTTTTTATTTACATCAAAGCATATAAAAAAAGTATATACAAATTATACTACGTCACTTATACGTTTTTCAGCGACTTATAGTTAAACGCGAGAAAAAGCGAACATGTAAACTGCGACCCAACTGAAATTGTGACTGAAATGTCGACCGAGTCAGTCGTTTTATTTTTCTGTTTAACATGTAAACCAGATCTGACTGAAATTTATGAAAGAAAATGTCCGAGTTTAAAAATTAAAATTTTTTATTGAAGCGCTAAATTTAATTTAAATATTTCGATATAAGAAATAATTAACAACAAAGTTGTATTCTTGACAAATTATTATTTTAAAATGTTTAGTTCGTATAACAAAATTATGTTTTATTGTAATTTAACATTAAACGTCATTTCGGTCGTAAAATTAAAACATATGTAACCTGCGACCGAAAATTTTATTCGGTCATAATTTCAGTTCACGACTCAGTCGGCCACGTTTCGGTTCAACACGTAACTTCAGTATATGTGAGTAGTGAGTGACCTGATTTCGCTTATATTTTCAACATGGTGAGAAAATAGCGAAACAATTTTATGGTTTAAAATAAATAAATATCAACAATTTTTTGTGTCGATAAGATGGATTTTTATGTAAAATATTTATTTATATGTTATATCAAAACCGTCTCTATTATACAAGCCCGATTGTCACCAATATTATTTCATTTTCTTGTCCATATTTTATTGTCTATACTTGAAAGTATTAGTAATCGGTACACTATACAAACCAATGAGAATTTACGTAAAAATTTAAATAAAAAAAACAATTGTGCAGAGAAAATATAGTATAGCAAAGAGAAATGTAATAGAAAAAAAATTAAATATTCTCTTCAGAACTGACAGTTTTTGTATATTTGTATCCGTTAGTACATTTTTGGTTAATACTTTATTTTTTTAGTTTAGTAATGAATTTCCAAAGAAAGGTTGTGTGAGCTGCACTACCATTGTTGCTCTAATAAATCGTCTCATTTTATCAATATGATGTTGTTGATTTCTTAAAATTTCCTTACATTCCACATAGTTCGAAAGAGATATTTGTAGCATCGTTGTTGCACGTACTACTTGCAAACGTACTAACAAGATTTATTTCGAGGAGAGAGCGAAAATAAAAGAATTATACAAACGTACCGTACAATATTTTAAAGGATTTCATTGGTTGATTTTATAATTTATCTTCAAGGTATTATTGAAATGAAAGTATTTTTATTCTATTTTCTCACAAATACTTTCAAGTACAGATGGACAAATTAAGAATGTATCTGCGTAAGAAAAATGGAAAATAATGTTTTGTATTGCGCGGCTTACATTGCATAAAGTCAGCCGGTATGCGTTAGACTTTGACTAAATTTTTGACCGACCGAATATCTGCTTGCGAGAAAATTTGACTATTCTATTTCTAATTTGGTACACTAAAAATTGTGTAGAAATAATTAGAAATTAGAATAAAATAATTTATATAAAATACTAATTCCATATCTTCCATCTTGACATAAAATGAGGTTAAAAAAACAAAACAAAAAACACTTGCAGCCAATTTGTGAATTGAGAGAACGAAGACAATCACATTTTAAAAATGCCGTCAATTGTTTCACCAATACATCGTATATATATATATATATATATATATGTATGCAAAAATCGAAACAGTATAGGTTTAATATTCATTCGTTTGAATCAGACCAAACTTTGCTCAAGCTGCAATTACTTATGTACTTCATTACAGGCGTCCGGCCTCTATTCATTACATTCACATGCAATCCAGCTTGGGACGATATACAACAGCTTTTACTTTCTGGGCAATCACCGATACATAGGTATGACATCATAGTATGTGATTTCAGACAGAAGTTGGAATCGCTGTTCGATTTCATGGGTCTGTGCGCTGCTGGATGTACTCAATGGAATTGCCACATGCACATATACTAATCTGACTGAAACAAAATCTCTTCAAACGATACATGTATAATATTTTCGGCACAACTTCATGAAAATCCTTGCGGTACGCTGAATCCAATTTTACCATGATAGACCGAAAATGATCTAAGCTATATCATCGAGCATTAGTATCCAACACAGTTACAGGAAACGATGGATATTCTTTATACACAAAAAAAATATCAGCAGAAACTGGCGGCAAATTAGCAACCATACAAAAGTTAACTGCTTTTTTCACGTTATGTCAAAATGACACGTTTGTGGAAACACTGCTGTATTCGGAAGTGCCTATGTATTACACATGTAATACGAGCATAACATAATTTGAACAACACAAACGAGGAGAGCGATTCGACGAACAACCTGCCATATTCAAAGAAACTACGATATGCAGGCTGTATACCGTGCATCCCAATTAAGATGAATGCTTCTTTTTTCGCATGCTGCTGGTAAATGTGCCTGGTTCAACGTCTTTCCAGCAATTGAGAATTGTCAACGGCGTTACACATGCCACTTCCCGCCGTGCATGTCAATCTCTGAATTTATTGAAGAACGACCGACACTGATGTATGCAATAATGATGCGTGCAATACGTCACTTTCAAATCAAATTCGTGCGTTATTTGTAATCATATTGATTACAAATACCTGCTCTCCTTCAGTACCGGGTTGATCTGACCTTAGGACATTTTATTGGCCCATAACTCATGTAATTTAGTGAAATCAAAAAAGAATTGGTTGAAAAAATATTTTTTAATATTAAAACCAATTATAAGAATCACGATTGGCTGAGTGAACGACCTATTCTTGCCACCAAAAACAAAGACTCTACGCAAGTAACAATATTATTCGGTCTGCATTCAAAGCGTGGTAGTCACATGCAAGTCCGTCGACGCTGCTTTGGAAGCAGATGAAGCGGTTATTGGATAATAATTTTTGAATTCACTCGATTTGCCAGAGATGCCACCGTACGTACTGCAATTGAAAATCGGCGTGCCAATTATCATGTTGCGAAATATGAACCAGTCAAAGCTTTGCAATGGCATGAGGCTTGCAGTAAAAAAAAATAATGAGCAACGTCATAGATGCAATAATTTTGACAGAACCATTCAAAGGTTAAGATGTCCGCATTCCTCGCATTCCTTTGATTTCAACGGATATGACATTTCAATTTAAGAGATTGCAAATCCCAGAGTCGGCAAACCAGATAATCTCTACGTCGTTAGTAAAATGCGAACATACCTCGATGTATCATCGCAGTCTTTCTTTGTAACGTCGTTTTTCTTTTTGATTGTCAAATTGCCAGTGTTACGGAAGGCGATTAAGAAAGCATGGGTGATAAATTTCTTGTTTCAGGAGTAGTTCAAAGAATATTTCGTGCCACAAAATACTGCAATGAGAATAACTTTGACTGCGACAGAAAATGTTGCTGGTTCATCAATAGTTTAGTTTTTAAAACATAACAAATATTCAACAAACTGTTTAAAGGAAGACGTTTCAGATCGACTGCACAAAAAGTAGTGCAGAAAATCAAGCAAAATATTTTATTATCATGAAATTAAATGATACAATTTTACTATATTAAATTTCATATAACGTAATATCACGTGATTTCTCGGAACCAATTAAAACCGTTAGACGGGGTAAGCCTGTATCTTATTATACAATATACATACAATATCAATCAATTCGATTGAACACATTTTAAAGAATAGAAAATAATTTATATAATATTGAATTAAATTTAAATCAATAATTAATAGCTATTTTTATTGTTAATAATTTTGACATTTATTTTATATTCTATACAAAAATATAGGTTTACGATATTATGGTGTCTCCAAATAATCTATGTACATATATTAATACTGTTATACATACTGTTTTAAGCCGGGTACGAGGATGTGTGATGTGGGAGTTACCTGGTTCAAATCGTAGTAGAGGCAGGATGCAAAAAGATTTCTTTTATTAAATTACGATCCGTGATATTAATTAACCCTTTGACCCCCATTGGTGTGCTAAATTCATGGGCCAACTCATCTTTCATGTTATTGTATTGGGTGACAAAAAACTATGAAATGCGCAGGTGGTATACTGTACTTTTGTGGGCTTGGGTTGAGTGAATAGTGGGAATGTAAAAGCTATAATGCCGAGAGCCGAATTCGAGAGCCGAATGAAGCTATTAAAAAAGCACTTGCCTGTATATATCTTCATAACAGGTGTAGTTAGTGCTCCAAACAAAAATACAATTTGGAACTGCATCTGATTAATTTCAAAGTGTTTTGGAAATTTTATTTTTTGTTAAATTCAGCAGATCTAAATCTAAATTTTCCAAATCAAATGCAACATCTCCAAACCGTAAGTCCTTATATTGTTCCACTTCCGTATAACATCTGTGAAAGAAAAAAATATTATTTACATGATACGGGCCAGCAAGGACTTGTGCAAATCGTTTTGTAAGAATTTACTGAAATTAAATACAGCTTCTGTTTGGAAATTATTATTTAGTTTCTCAATCATATTATTCCAAAATAATTTTTTTTTACTTTTATTTTTATAACTTTTGTTGGAATGATTCCATATATACCCCGCTTCTTGCACGTTTTAAAATAATATCATAAAATGATACAAATTAGATATTAATAAACAGAGAACCACATAAACATTTTTATTTATAAAATTAATTAACAATAGAAATTAAATGTATGCATAAAAGTTATACATAAATCATTTGGTACTATATAAAACATAATTTTAAATTTTAATGTAATCGATTTAATTTTATCTAAAATGTCAATCGATATTGTTATGCCAACTATTATTTATTAAGTAGTTATTTTTATTATTATTAATTTACTATTGGTTGCAATTACTTCGTAATTGTTCTCGTCAACTAACAGCAATTTCAACACTTTTCAATTCCAATTTAAAATATTTTATTGACTAATTTGTTAAACAGCACCACATTACACAATAAGCGCATAAATTAATTATTTACATTTAAATATTTTTCGAATTATACATTATTTAATTGTATAATTAATTTAATAAATAAATAATCAAAATCAATTTAACTATAATAGATACGATATATATATATATATATATATATATATATATATATATATATATATATATATATATATATATATAAATTTTTTATTTATAATTGTTTGATTTTAACAACTTCAATTAATTAATTGAAATTGAGTTTTGACCCGGTTAATTTTCAATTACAATGTGCATACGGATTTTATTTTATTTATTTTTTGGATCGGATCCAAAAACTAAATATAAATAAATTTTAAATTTTTTTTTTTTTTGAATTGGTCGAAAAGTTAAACAGCATGATGTACTCGTAGGTACGAGGATTTTAAAAAATAAGTTAGTTTACAAAACCTGTAATGACTAAATTTCACAGCTCGATAAATTGTTAATTAATTTTTAAACGTCTAATTGCTATTCATGCATATATACTAATTCTAATTAAATTAAATTAATTGGATGAATTTACTTAAAAATTGAAATTAAACTGCATTTTTGTTTATAACATAAATATTTCTTCAAATTGTAGTATTTAATTAACAATTGTAATTTTTTTATAATTATTTTAGATATGTATGTTTAACGTAAACAAATAACCAATTACAAATTAATGAAAAAACATGATGAAAATATTTAAAAAATGTTAAAGTGTATTGTTGGTTATATACGTAATAAGAACGCACACCTGCCATATATTCTGAACCTACATCCATAACCTTCTCTCTCACTCTCTTTACTGACAGCTAATACAGAATTTATAAGTTGGTTGTAATAGTAGTATTTTATTTGCCATAGAATTGAATGCCAAATTGGAATTCAATTCCTGGTCAAAAAATGTGAACAACCAGAGTTTTGTTTTTAAAAGTTGGTAGTATATTTCAAATTGATACTAATTTATTTTTATTTAAACTAAATTTTAAATTAAAAAAAAGTTATTTAAGATATTAAAAGTTATTAATTATTAAAAGTTATTAAAATTTGGAATTTGACAACATTTAGAACAAAAATTATTAATTATGTGACTAAAAAATTGTAATTTAATTTCAATAGCAGCAAATCATTTGGAATTGGTTGAATTCCGAATTGGAATTGGATATATAACATTGTTAGTGTAATTTGGCAAATAAAATACCACTAATAGAATATTGAAGAGATATACAATGTTAAAACTAATATACTGTTAATATTATAAACATCATTTTGTTTTATTTTAATAATTATTTCATAATTATTACATGGTGTCAGAATTTGGATTTTATTATTATTATTATCATCAAAAACTAAAAAGAATTATTAAAATCAATAAAAAATTCCTAAGAACTGTGTGTATACTACAAGTAGGCTTGCCACCTGGCCTCCTTTTTGGAGGACAGTGCTTCTTTCGTAACAAATTGCCTCCATCCTCCACGAACACATAAATGTCCTCCACCAGAAAAATAAATATCGTATTTTGTAGAGTGCGACCCTGGAATGTAAATAACAAAGAGAAGGATGGGAAAAGAACGACACGGTGGTGTCAACGTACGATGGTGAATGTGAACGAAAGATGGCCGCATGGTTATGTTAAAAGAAAATTAATAATATTAAAAAGAAAACAGGAAAGGAAAGCATGTGAGTAGATTATCGACAAGTAAACGCAATAATGGAGAAAGACCGATCTCCTTTGGTGATTATGGAAGATCTATTTCAACGTTTATTCGGAGTTAATTATTTCGCCGTTTTGGATTTGTCATCAGGATATTACTAGCGATGAGTCTAGAATACTCCAAGATTCAATATCCATAAGCGCTTTTGTTACTGCTGATGGACATTTTAAGTTTATAAGGTTGTCATTTGGGTAGGCCAATTCCCAGCTATTTTCCAGAAAATTATGAATTAAGTAGCTGATGAGACTAATGGGGAAATAGTGGTATATCTAGATGATATGGGAAAATTAGAGCGGTTGTTAGATGTAATAAAGTGCCATAGTCTGTTTCTTAACCTGGAAAATAGCCATTTCTCCAACCGCAAGGTGGGATTTTTAGAACATGAAGTATCAGGATCACGATTACACCCAGAAAATCAAATACAGATACCGATGTAAGTTTTGTACGGCTGAAGAACAGAACTCAGATAGATATGACTACAGTTTATGGGATTGACGGGATTCTTTCTAAAGTTCATGAAAAACGTTTCTATTGTTTCAAAACTTTGGAAGAGGATCGCGTTTTTATTCTAAATTAGGAAATCACAAAACGTTAGCAATATAAGACCTTAATTCATCTATGGTTCCACCTTTCGCCTTCGCCGCGATGATAACCGATTGTTCGTCATTACAAGCTTGTTCAACAAAATAAATGTAATACCAAGAATTTCAATATATGGTAGCTAAAATTAGCAGATTACGATTTTATCATGGAATATCGACCAGGAGTTCAAATGAAGCATGTAGTGGTGCTTTGTTGGAATACAAACGGTGCGGAAGAACTGATGTATGCGGCCCATTCACTTGTTCAAAATACTGGCGCAGGATGCATAAATTAGTCGTTCCTAGAATGATCAAGTGGATATTTACCTAAATCACGACTATGTGGGATATGTGGAGTTTAGAAGGCATTAAAGATGATCCAGAGAACTTTTTTGTTTCCAAGAATGAAAATGTATCGCAGCTTGCGAATGAGGATATACAAAAGCACTATCAGGACAAAAGGAAGGGAAATTACATCCGATTGATAAGATACCAATATCATTCAATACCGTGCTTATCGACCTGCTTGAACAATTTCCTAATACGCTTATATGTATATACGTGTAAGTTGTTCCTAATCTATTGTGACCACAACGAAAGAAATGGCTGTTAAGGAAATTAATCGAGCTGTGGTTAACAATAAAGAGGCATTCGATAGTAAACACCGAAAACCAAGGAACTATCTCGAGGGGCCGACGGTTGATTTTTAATCAAACGATTTTAACTCCGCTACGATGCTTTTAATGCCGCTACGACGATTTTAATGTCGACCAAAATATATTGAACTTTGTAACTACTCGAAAATTTAAATTTAAAGGCATATAGCGACGAAATAGTTGTCTTTATTGCCTGATATAGATAGAACTATAATTATTTGGCCAGCTTTACCAAGATATATTATTAGTGAAGATTTGCAAAAATGAATGTGTCGATGTTTTGGACTTGAAAAATGTTTTTATCGCTAGCAGTGCTTAAAACAAAAGTTTAACTGTCCTCCTCTGGAATTTTCCAAATGCGACAAGCCTTAACTACAAGTATAAATTACGTGATCATTTTAAAATCGTTCAAAATCTGTGATCATCTGCCAAATTAAACGCCATCGGAACGAAAAGAATTACTATTCGTGAAATTGAAATTATTGTGTTTTGAGGAAAAATTGCAACACATGACCGTCTACCACCAGAGCTAGATTGTTCAAATTTAGCGTAGTTAGTATAGAAAACAACAGACTAGTTCTCCAAACTAATCAGTGCTACAAATCTAGTAAGACAAACAGAGACAAACAATCATTTCGGGTGTAATAACGCTATATATAATTATTAAATGCCCAAAAAAAAAAAAAATTCATTTTTTATTTACAGTCCACGCTGCAATTATTGTACTTCATGAAAATTTCATATTGATTTACATAGAAACTAAAAAATTGGATTAATTAATTAATTTTTTAATTTTATTTTATATTTAATGCTATTTAAGAAAAAAATTTAAATTAATAAAAAATTATTTATTTCATTAAAACCCAAAGCCCATTTTGCAAACAGCAAAATTATTTGTACCTCTTTTTTTTTGTTTCATAATTATTTGTAGTACTCAGATCAAAACGAAACGAAAATTTTACGCAGTCTCCAAAATTACCTTTTTTTCTAGTGAAAAAAAATCGAAATAATTTTTGGAGAATATATTTTTTTTGACAACCTAATGTTTTTTTTCGAAGAGGACAAAAAAAATATTATCCATGATGTCACACAGAAAAAAATTAAACAAATATGAACACAACGGTCAAAATTTTACGCGAAAATAATGTTTTTGCGCGCCATCTCTGTTGCATAGAGAAAAACTTGTGAAAATTTTTTTCTAATTTCGTTTTGGTAAAATCATTTGAAAATTTTGCTTGAAAGCGATCTAAGTACTAAACTTTACTAAAAAAAGTCTTTCGTGACGGGATTCCTTAGTTTTCTGCAGATATTTCATTTATATCATTAATAGTTCATTTAGTCATAACTTTTTTACTAGCATTGACACGTGCAATTTGTTTTTAAAAAAATGTCAAAAAACAAAAAATTTTATTGGAAGTACCAATAATTGTTTGCTATTGCTGGGAGGGAGTTCCAATTAAAAAACTAACCAAACTGCACAACTGCCATACAAATTCGGTGCTCTAACAAATCAAAAAGGCAAAGTTTCCACAAAGTTTGAACAATTTTAAAGGAAGAGGTAGAAAACGAGACTTAACTACCAAAGGGAATAATAGGATTATACAACTTTTTAAGCGTAATTATCCGGAGGGAATAAAGTCAATTTTAAACGACATAAATAATGTGCGGCAAATCAATATCAGCTTAACTTCCGGTTGTAAACAGTTTCGTTAAGCTAATGTTAAAACATATGTAGTAAAAAATGAGACCTTTTATAAACCAATGAAACAAAGAAAAGCGTTTTAAATTTGCAAGTAAGGGCTACATGCAGCGTTTGAATGCCAACTAGCCATTGTGGTGGAAGAAAAGTAATAGTATGGGTCGACTTTTCTTATAATGTTGTCGGCGATCTGGTTAGGACCCTTAAGACAGCAACATCAAGTTCATTTTTACACGTTTTTAACGAAAAAGCTCTTGTTTCCGAGTGTCGAAGAAGTGGCAGAAACTTTATTTTGTAACAAGATAGTGCTTCGATCCCTAAAACCAGAATGATAAACAAATGTTTACGAGATTTGGACCAAGAAACCATCAATTAGCTGCATCAAAGCCCAGTTTTAAATCCATTATTTGAAACAAAACTGATATTGGAAGACAGCGAAACGTTTGCCAAAATAAAACATGTTTAGGATAAGATACCAAAAAAATCCTCGAAAATCTGGTCCGACCGGCTACAAGATGTGATTGATAATGATGGTGGAAATACTTCTTACTAATTTAATCAAAAAAAAAAAAAAAAAAAAAATATTGATAAATATTTTTTTGACAATTTTGCGTTTACCATTCGATTTTAGTCTAATTTAGAACTCAAGTATAAATAATTTTAGAACAAAAAAGAGTAGTACAAATTTTGCTGTTGTTTTTTTGTTTTTTTTAATGAAATTAATATTTTTTTTACATAATAAAATAAAATTAAAATTATTTTTATTTAACTTAATTTTAATTCCAATTTTTATACATATATTTATGTCTAATTTTTTTATATACAAGAATCGTGTAAATTGATGATAGTTTCGGTGATTTTAAATATGCTTTTAAATAATAATTTTGAAAAAATTACCGCCTTGTGGTGAACACCGTAACTATAAAATGGTTTTATTTCCTTAAACCTTTACATTTTTGGTTTATATTAAAGCGTCTTCGGCGTTATACAATGCAATTGTTGTTGTAAGCCAAAGAAACACAGCAAATATACAATTTTCATGAAGTACAAATAGTTGTGGCATGGACTGTACTATGTTTTGAATTTCAAATTGACTCATCGCATTATCTTTGGGAAATAAAAACGTCAAGCAACACAAAAAATATTTTATGTTTAAATAGATATGCGTTTACTTGTCAGAAATTTATGTAAGCTCCCACAATTTAGTGTAGCTCCGATATTGTATGAAATTGGGATCTATATTGAATTCAAGATAATTTTAAAATGTATTTATCCTTCTATTGTAAAAAAAATTCTCTATGATACACAATTTGTGTCAAAATCCTAAAATGTCAACAAAAAAAAAAGAATCTATCGTCTTAAAAATAATTACAATTTAATTATATTTGTTAGATTTGTGCTCACTTAACTGCAAGAAAAAATGAGCTACACAATTTTTTTTTGACAATTTTTACTTTTTATGTACTCTATGTTGTATGCGCTTACTCCAATAAGTATTTGGTATACCTATTTTTCTCTCACTTCTTTTGACTTTTTTATCCGCCTAAAAAGTTGGAATACTAGTTAAAGTCATAATACCATTACAATAAATTACAGATAGATTTTTGTTAATCAATTTTTAAACACCGCACTTGCTTGTTTTACCCAAAAAAACTTTTTTTTGACTGTGAGATTATGAAGAGTCACCCTGTTTGACTTTCATTTGTCCGCTGCACAAAATATGCAATTATTTTTTGTTGTTGATGAGTGGAGACACAAAACATAATTATTCTGAATATAGGTGACAGTGTAGTCAATAAGACTAAATGATTTTGTTGCATAGCACAATTGCAATAATATTAATTGTCGACTAAGGCAATTGAAGTGAAAGCGTTGTGCGGTGTAGAATTATTTAAATCTGAATAATTCTGACCGGTTCAAATATTTTATAGCAGTATTAATAACTTTAATAATTTTACTGAGATGTTTTACAAGATGTCAGCTCCACGAACGAGTTTACACACAATTGGTCACCGATGGGAATCCAAATTGAAGACCGCAGTGTGATAAAGTCAATACCTTAACCATCACTATACGACCGGTGACAATGTGTATACAATCTATGCTTTTTATTTATGGATTTATATGGATAAATATATTATTTTTATTCTGATATTTTCAACCGTGATAAAATATACATTTACCTCTACTATGCACATCTCCGCTGTCTGCAATTTACGATATGTGTGAAACTGTAAGCAAAATATGTTTTATTGCATCTATTTTGTATACAATTAGATTTGTTACCATCCGTTTTGCTAATTATGGTTGACGCGTCGCACGTAAAATGTAAATATTACACACAAAACAAAATTTTTCATTTGACATGACGTATCTACAGACTCGTTGCATGTATATACAGTACATACCCAATATTTTACTAAATTAGAAACAGCATAAAAAATCATAAAAAGGAAATGAAATTAGGAATTAAATAAACATAAAATCGGAGCAATGTACATTCACAGAATTATTTCAAAGAGAATTCATTTAAACAGATTTAATGATTAAATGGAATTGTTAAAGTGTCACTAAAAATTGACTTATAACAGACTTATATATTTATGTGTTGTGTAAATTATTTATATAGTTATATACTTATACATATATATGTGCGTATGTATGTTTAAATGTTGTTATAATAACTTATATTTTATGGATACATAATATAAGACTATTAAATTAGTAGTTTTTTTTATGGATTTTTTTATTTTCAAATAACTTAATTTGAATACAACAACAACATACATGCATACATACTTAAGTCGACAATACGATGTCGATATAACGACAAACACTTAATAGGGGAGATGAGACCTATTTATTAAGGTTGGTGTATTTATAGTTCAATATATTATATGGTTACACAAAATTAAGACAAGAATGTTTCCATTGAAGCATAACTTATATATACAATAAGTTTATGTTAATATGGTAATTAATTTATGTTTTCATTCTCAAATTGATTATTTATGTTTGTTAACGATTGTGTTTGAAATTTGAGAACACTTTATGGAGTAATTTGTTAATATATATATATATATATATATATATATATATATATATATATATATATATATATATATATATATATATATCCATGCATATATATTTTTATATAAATTATATATGAGTATTTATATTTGAGTGGAATCTCAGTGTGGATTTGGACTTATTTTAATACATTTTATTTAGGGGTACTTAAATTAACACTAAGGTGAAATTTGATAGTTTTAATAATTACATTGGGATATTCTTGCATTAACAGCTTCGAGTAATTAAAAATTGGAAAAACTTTAATTTATTTGTAATCACCAGTGTTTCTATACCCTACAAGTTGATGTTAATTAATGACAAAGTGCTCATGTTCCAGGCTAACATCAATGGTAATATTTGTATGTGTACTGTCGGAAGGGAGTCTACTGTTGGTACTACGATATTTATAGGAGAAATCAAATCGTCAAGCACTTTATCTAAGGGATTTTGTAGATTTGCTGACAAAATTATACTGTCGATTTGCTTATTGGAGCCGGGCTATTTTGAGATCTATTGCTCTTGGGAAAAATATACTGAGTGAACACCTCTCAATATTGCAGAAAATTAAATTTGGATGGACGATTAGCGATCTACATCACTAATGGTCGCGATCTGCCAAAACTGCACTTGGAGGGGCTGCCAATAAATATTCATCTTCAGTTTCGCTAATAAATTAGATTTCAAATTGGAAAAATTATAGTGCAGACTTTTTGGGATATCGAAACATATCCTGTTGCAGGTTTAGAAATAAGGCCAAAAAAATAATGTAAGGACCATTATCTCTAATGGAGGACAAAGAAGATCTCTGATTTTTTTGCGGTTCAGGGTGTTTCGGTATGTTTTAACCGGTGACGAAACGAAGAACTATTGAATAATGTCCAAGTGCAGAAGAGCGATCGGAAAAGTCAGTTATTATAAAGTTATTTATGGTGATAAAAACAAAAAAGATTGAGGATGAGATAACATTTTGAAATAATTTAAACCTATAAAAGTCAAAATTGCTCAAAATTTCTTATACATAAAGTTACAAATTTTAACTAAATCTGTTTTATTTTAACTCGACTCTAGTAGTATTAATTTGAATATATGGATATTTACAGATTAAAATTAAATTTATTAATAAGTATCAATTTACTGTTACAAATTGCTAAACTTTAATTATTTTTTCAAAGTAAAATTAAATATACAAATTTGTCAAAGGACTTCCATAGTCCTTTATCAAAATAATATTGGGTTTCGTTCGATCATTTTGTACATTGAATAAATCGTACCATTTTAATAGTTTTAACACCCGTCTGAGGCAAGCTATCTCTCAAGCTATCCCACAAAGTGTGGTGCTGGGGTAGGTATTGTATGCCATTCAATTTTTAGCAAGGGACTATCCTACTTTAGTGTTATGCTCTTTGGCATAACAATAATCTAATGTAAAATTGATCAAATTTCCGTTTAGCTCCTATAAAATTAGAGCTATTATCGCTATAAATATTTGCGGGTAATCCATTTCGGGTAGTAAAGCGTCTCAACGAATTGCTTTTCTGACATTAATTGAACATTCGCTTAAATCTGTCCTTAGCACCAATTATCTAGTATCTTCCTCTAGAAATAAAAACTTAGGTGGAAGAATTGAAATGTAGGTATATGCAATACAAATGGTGTAGTGAGTGGATATTATTTTAAAAGGATCAATATGGATGTTTGGCAGGCCCTTATACATTTAGGTTATCGAATTACCCGCACCAATGATATGATAGTCGGCACCAATAAATGACGTTGAACCCAACCTAACAATACTCGTTAAACTGATTGTAAAATATTCATAATGTTTTCCTTTTTCCGTTTAAATCTGCGAACCGGAAACAATGCCCCAAGATTCGAAGAATTTTGAAATAGCTAGAGAACCTTTCGACTATTTGTTTCTCTATCTTAGTCGAGAATATCTCTCCATTCTTAGTCGAGAATATCACCAAATGTTAAGCCCAAAAACTAGTTGTGGTGGTCCACGTGAACTACAGTCACCTGGATTGCTTGCCTGCGGTTCATATGATAACCATCCCAAAACAGTCGTAGTGTAGTGACTGTCCATGCATACAGATTTTCTTTGTCTATGTTAAAAATGGTTATAATCTTATCTACCAATTTGACTAACAAAACAGCCCCGCATAGCTCTAATCTGGGCATCGTATGGTTCTTGGGTCATACTTTAACAACAAATTGGCTGGGGATTCCCATTGTAGTGCTGTCAGTGTAGTGCGATAATTTGTTAAAATATTATCCAATATCAGTTGTATTTCTGCTGTCGAATATTGTCCATTTTCAGGCAAATATACTTTTGCAAACTCCTTTTAATACTCTGGACAGCTCGTTTTGTAATACCATTGCATTGAGGCATGTATGAAAGACTCTTTAATGGAGCAATTCCATTATTTCTGACAAATATCACACCCCTTCACTATTCGTTCCACGTCCGCATCGAGGCTAGGCCACTAACACACAGATCTACTTAAAGTTTTCATACGTGAAATGCCCGGATGTCCATCATGAAGTAACTTCAAAATGTGGTTTTGTACTATGTGGTCATATATTTCGAATATTTGTAAAGAATTTTGCCAAATTCACATCTACTTTTGTTTCCCGAGCAACATCTTTATATGACATGGAAATAATGTCATCAGCACCGAGCAATTGGCGTAGTGGTTAAAGCTGCGGTGTTTGGGACGGGAGCTACCGGGTTCGAAGCCCAACGGGGAGAGTTGCAAAAGGGATTTTTTAATCGCCTGATTACGTTCGGTGATGACGAAGACCAATACTATGACCTCTCCAGAATCCTTGGGCCGAACCATCGCCCATGTCAGTACAGGCTGGCTGGAGTAATGTAATGTGAAGATGGATTTAAAAATCGAACCTGTATTCATGCGTCCTCGATTTGGCTGGTGACGGCGTAAGGTAGGACGTTAAAAATTAACAGCGAAACAGTTGGGAGAGCTTCGGCCCCAAAAAAGATTGCAGAATTCAGACACAAAAAAAAATAAAACTTCATCATCAGAAAACGATTTGATTAAATGAAAACCTACAGTCTTTTAACGGCATCCTTGACAATGCATTAGATACCTCTAAGTCCTTTCCTTTTTTATATTTAACTGTATAATTATACCCCAAAAGGATTAAAGTTACGTCAGTGTTTGATGATCCAAAATGATAAAAAAGCTCCTTTCAATATATGATCTCTCACACTCTGAAAAATGGTCGGTGCACTTGATATCCCGTAGGTTAAACGAGTTAATCTAAATAGTCCCAGGTGAGTATGTTAATAGGAAACAAAGAACTAGACTTATCTGGAACTCTTAGTTGTTGGTAGGCTCCCGCTAAATCCAGTACCATAAATACTTTAAAGATTTCCAAACTGGTGAAGATATTCTCTAAAGTAGGCAAAGGGCAGTGTTCGAATTCAACCCACTTATTGACACTGACTTTAAAATCGACGCATATTCGTAATCCTTTATCCTTTTTAGGCACGACTACAATAGGACTGGCCCACTGACTCTGCTTGACCGGAAAAATAATACCGGTTTCTACCATTTTATAAAGTTGTTCTTCCACTTTTGCTTTTATGGCATATGGCACACTGTAAGGTTTACAAAATATAAGGTTTTAATTTTCTTTGAACACTATAACCGCTTCGAAATCTTTTATTGGCCCACTGGTACTCGAAAATACTGTTGGAAACTTAATTTTAAGATCTTCCACCATGTGTTGTCTACTATCTACACCAACAATTTCTCTGATATAACTATTAGCTGTTTCGAATGCCATTCTGCAATACAGAATTATTTTATCCAACCAGTTTCGTCCTATAAGCGTTGTAAACAATTTGTTTGCCCTTATTATGACCAATGTTAATCACTTCAAATTTACCTAATGTTACTAATTTCTCCCCTGTAAGCGACCGATAACTCACTCCCCCCTTTTCTAATTGTGCCTTTGAAAAATATTTATAAAAATAACTTTCCTCCATTACACTTGCACATGCTCCAGTATCTACTTCTATCTTTATCTGAATCCCGTTCAAATTAAATTTAAATTTTCTAATGCTTCTTCGACTTTTCCCTCTTCAAAATTATTGATTATGTTTTAATTTTTACAGAGCTCCTTCACATGTCCTCTTTTGTTACATAAAAAGTACCTCCAATATTTTGTCGGACAAATTTTGTCACTATGGTTCCTACCACATCTATTGCAGGTTTTATTCCTATGCCTTCTCTCACTTGGATTAGAATTGAATGTTACACTAGGATTACTATAATTTTGTCTTGTAGCTCAAATTTTTAAAACTGAGCTGTCGTTAATTGTTTTGAAATGTACCGTAGCTAATTCTAAGCTAACTGCTCTCCTGCATGCATTTTCACAGGTAAGGTCACCTGCTTCCGATAAAATCTTCTTTTGAATATGCTCATTTCTCAGTCCACAAATAAGTCTATCGCTCAATGCATTATAATATACTCAGATATGGTTTTGTTCGCTGATTGATCCCGTTTATTAAATTTATACCATTTGAAGATAACTAATTTTTTAGGATTAAAATGCGATTTTAATAACTTGGTTATAATTTCGTACGATTTATCTACAGGCGAGTCGGGTACGCATAGGTTTTAATTTTGACTAACTGTTCGGACCGTTCTACATAGGTTTCGAAATGAAATTTGTTGGTGTCAAATGCTTCTAGACTACCAATAAACGACTTGTTATTATCAATATGTTGTTCTTACACAAAAAAAAATCACACACAGTAACACCAAAAAACAATAGAAAAAAAACGATAACGTATTCACAGTTTATTTACATTGTTAAAACTTTTTTTTTTGTGTAAAAAAAATATTTATGTTTTTTAAAATGTTGATCGTTCAGCAACCAAAATAAGAGAGAGACCCTTGCTTTATTATTACAAAATGTATATATTTTTAACCGTAAATATACCGGTTTTATTGTACTATGAATCACAATAATTATACAATACAATATAATCCCAATACAGTGCGAGATACATCAATTACATCAATTAATCATCCGTTTAATGAATTATTTTGCATTCCTACTATATTTACTAGTGTAACTTGTATTATTTAGCTATTGGTGTCGTATTGAACAACAGTTATAATTATTTATTAAAAATATTATTTTAGTAATATTATTTCTTAATTTAGCAATTCAGCGCTAACATGATATTATAGAATTATATGATCTAAATATATTTTAATTGTATCTTCGACTTTTTGGTTGTTTACTGAAAATAAATACATTATTTAAAATACGTAGTTATTAAACTTAACTTAAACTTAACTTAAGCTTAACTTAAGCTTAACTTAAACTTAACTTAAACTTAACTTAAACTTAACTTAAACTTAATTTAAACTTAATTTAAACTTAACTTAAACTTAACTTAAACTTAACTTAAACTTAACTTAAACTTAAACTTAACTTAAACTTAACTTAAACTTAACTTAAACTTAACTTAAACTTAACTTAAACTTAACTTAAACTTAACTTAAACTTAACTTAAACTTAACTTAAACTTAACTTAAACTTAATTTAAACTTAATTTAAACTTAACTTAAATTTAACTTAAACTTAACTTAAACTTAACTTAAACTTAACTTAAACTTAAACTTAACTTAAACTTAACTTAAACTTAACTTAAACTTAACTTAAACTTAACTTAAACTTAACTTAAACTTAACTTAAACTTAACTTAAACTTAACTTAAACTTAACTTAAACTTAACTTAAACTTAACTTAAACTTAACTTAAACTTAAAATCTATAGCAGAATAAAAACGTTCAAGGGATTTTTGTAATGGAAAATAAGAGTTATCTATATAGGGATGTTCCAATTCTTCAACAAGATCGATTTTCGAATCGATTCAGATTCGCATTCATAAAAATCGATTCAACAATAAAATCGTACGAAATGAATCGATCTGCTAAAAATCGATTCAAAAAATCGGATTGGTTTGAATTACAAAATTTCAATTAAAAATTTAATTTTCGCACATTAACTAATATTCGACAACACAGGTATTGTCAGGCAGAATCGAATATAAATCGAATATGACTTGTTGATTTGCGTAAATATTTTTCCGAATCGGTTTTTTGATGCGTTTTAGTACATTGAATTTAACACTACTCAAAAGCAGCCGAAATAACGACTAAAACTTTAACGAGATGTTACAATACGTAATATATCACGTTTAATTGTTTTAAAGCATTAAAAAAGCGAAATATTTTTAACGATACTTATGAATATGAATAGCAAATTTCACTTTAAGTTCACAATGTTTTTAACTGAAATATACCATTCGACTCATTTAAATCGATTCTCTTCGGTTATTCGATTTTTTATCGATCTTTTAAATTAAAAAATCAATTAGAAAGAATCGAAGATCGGATTGAAAAGATCGATTTTTTGGAACATCTCTAGGCTTAATCGTTTAGTTTTTCCATATAGAATTCAATGCTACAAATTTGTTGTTGTATGTTCTTCTAATTCAAATAAGCTAATTATACATACTAGTAAATAATACATAATTATAATGCAACGACTATAAATAATCTATGATAAATAAATCGAAAAATAAATTGCGAAACCATACCATTATAAATTTAAATTATTAGATCAATTTTTTTTTTATATTTATTTATTAATTAAAGTATAAAAAAAATTTATTTTTTTTTCAATATCCATAAAACTTTAATTACATTTTTTCTAGTATTTTCAATAAAATTAAAGTAAGTTTAATTGAAATAAACAGTCGAACGGTTAGAATTTTAATCAACATATTTAATTAAAAAAAGTTATTAATGTCTTATTACATCAATCTTTTCTTTTTTTTAAAGTACCTAGGTAATAGGTATCAATCAATGCTTAGACATTAAAATTAAATTAATCTAAGAATTATAGTTGTTATTACAATTAAAGATCAACGTTATAGTTATAGAACCCAGAAATAATCAATCATGTCGTCTAGCTAATAAAACATTTAAAGCTTTATTAATTAAATGAAGAGTGATGTGTTAAAAATTTTAATAGATTATTATTACTTTTTTTTAATAAATAATAATACTTTTAAAATAACGCTATAATTATTCATTAAAAATAATATAACAAATAAGTATATGTATTTTAAAATTTGAACACCTACTTTTGATTGTTTGCCAGACATTAAACCTTAAAAAATTGTGCGATTTAAATAAGAAATAATAATTTTGTTGAAGATATTTTTATTTTTATTTTTATTTATTTTCAAAATATAATATAAATATAAATACAAAGATACATACATACATTTTATTTTTTATGTACCGCCTCATTTTTATTTTTCTGGTTTTATATAATAAGTACGCTGTCACTATAAATTTTAAGTTGTCAAAAAATTATAACTATGGGTAAATTGGAATGTGTGGTATGAATATATGATTGAAATATTTTAGTGTCGGTAAAACAAAAACTATATTCTTACAAAATGGCAAAACTTACTGCGTCTTATGAGAAAATTTTTGAATGTGTAGGTCGTTGTGCATCAAACGTCTTGTTACACAGAATAGATGTCAACCAGCACAAGTTATTATTTTATTTACTTAATGTTGGAAACTTTCTAATTTGCATAAACATTCCCCAATTTTGAAGGGCTACCCATCATGAGTTTTTTGAGAATTTTAGAAACTTTTTAACTTGCCTAAATATTCCCAAATTTTGATAGACTAACATCATAAGTTCTTGAGAATTTGGGAAACTTTTTGCCTAAATATTCCCCAATTTTGATAGGCTAACCATCATAAGTTTTTGAGAATTTCGGAAACTTTTTAGATTGCTTAAATATTTCCCAATTTTGATAGGCTAACGATAATGAGTTTTTGAGAATTTGGAAACTGTTTAAATTGTCTAAATATTTCCCAATTTTAAAGGACTAACTAACCATCATGAGTTTTTGAGAATTTTGGAAATTTTTTAAGTTGCCTAAATATTTCCAAAATTTGATAGCCTAAATATTCCCCAATTTTGTTAGGCTAACCATCATGAGTTTTGGGAATTCTAGATAAATTTTGGTTGGCTTAAATATTTCCCAATTTTAATAGGCTAAACATCATGAGTTTTTTAAAATTTTGGAAGCTTTTAATTTTTGCCTAAATATTTCCCAATTTTGATAGGCGAACTATCATGAGTTTTTGAGAATTTGGAAACTTTTTGATTTGTCTAAATATTTCCCAAAATTTGAACTAACCATCATTAGTTCTTGAGAATTTTGGAAATTTTTTAATTTGCCTTAATATTTTTTCCAATTCTGAAAGCCATCATAAGTTTTTGAGAATTTAGGAAACATTCTGTCTAAATATTCCCCAATTTTGATAGGCTAACCATCATGAGTTTTTGAGAATTTTGGAAATTTTTTAAGTTGCCTTAATATTTCCCAATTTTGCTAATAATCATGAGTTTTTGAGAATTTGGAAAACTTTTAATTTTGCCTAAATATATCCCAATTTTGATAGGCTAATCAAAGCCAATCATACATTTTTGAGAATTTTGGAAACTTTTTAATTTGCCTAAACATTCCTTAGCTAACCGCCGTGAGTTTTAAGAATTATGGAAATTTTTTAATATGCCTAAATATTCCCCAATTTTGAAGTCTAACAATCATGAGCTTTTGAGAATTTTGGAAACTTTTTAATTTGCCTAAATATTTTCCAATTTTGATAATGAGATGTGAGAATTTTAGAAACTTTTTAATTTGCCTAAATATTCCCAAATTTTGATAGACCATCATGAGTTTTCGGAATTTTGGACTTTAGTCCCAAAAGTAGTTGAAGCCATACATTATCGACGCATTTTGTTAGACGAACTCCACTTTCATTTATTGTTTCTGATTTGCAATGGCCGCGTTTTTCCTTTTTCATCCGCGTTTGTTCCAGTGCCACTATATTTGCGTGACTTCAAATGTTCTAAAAGAGGCAAATTTGTCGTTGACAAATTTCGCTCTGGACGAAAATGTAATATTTTAGATTTTAAACAGTCCGTAATTGGACGAAGCTTCCACATTTTATCTGGATTCGGGTTTTCACTTGATTGCTATCTTCAAAGTGGAGAAATTGCAAAATTTCAATGAAATGGTTTTTTCGGATGCTGTTGAACACAAGGTAGTTCCTCAAATCATCTTCGTTGCCCCACATACTAAAAAGACTGGTGTAAAAATTATGACCATTGATCAACATTCCAATGAATGTTCGTAGTTCAGCAACAGTAATTTTAGGATTGCTTTTCTCGCAAAACACCGCATATTTGGCTGATTCGTCACACGGTGCATTTTTCACGTCCAATTCAAAGTCGAAATCATTTTCATCGTCCAAAGTTGTAATTCGGCGACCACTTCTCAATAATATTTCGCAATTTGCTTTTAGCTGACCAGGGCAGACACCATCGGGACCCCCGCCCATAAATAATTGTAATAATTGTAAAACGGATAATTAAATTTAATAAAAAATTACCAAACAACAGAACGCAATAAAACAAAAAAACTAAAGCCGCAATGAGTATGCGCATTTTGAGGAACGGGGAAAATGGCCCAATATCTCCCCGTGTTGGTTTATGGCAACAGGCATAAAAACAGGTGAAAACCCTGTTAAAATAATTTTTATTGCCTCATATAGCGCATTCAGGGTTGGTAAGAATCCTTGATTATTTTGTTAAAATATTTTGTGGAAAAAATAACGGAACTTAAAAATAAAATATAGCTTACTTTTTCATGGGAACCGCTCAGAACTGGACATTTTAAAACTGGATATTTCAAAATAGGATTTGACAAAACGAAGTAAGGTACAAAACTGGATATTTCAAAATTGGATATTTCAATACGAGGTAAGGTACAAAACGAGATATGGTACAAAACTGGATATTTCAAAACAGGATATTTCGACAAGTGATTTAAACTTAAAATGATTTTTTAGGAAAGTTCTGGAATATGGCCAATTAGGGAGGCGCTTGGCGAGTTCTTAACCGATTATGATGAAATTCAATATGAATCCGAGTTCCTTCCTAATTGCCCGTATTCCAGAACTTTCCTAAAAAATCATTTTAAGTTTAAATCACATGTCGAAATATCCTGTTTTGAAATATCCAGTTTTGTACCATATCCCGTTTTGTTTCGTTTTGAATTATCCATGTTTTGAATATCTAGTTTTGTACCATATCTCGTTTTGAACCTTATCTCGTTTTAAAATATCCAGTTTTGAAGCATCCTGTTTCGTCAAATCTAGTTGTAAAATATCCAGTTTCGACCGGTAACCCTTTTTCATATAGTCCATTTTAACTTTTTTCACAATTATTTTTTTTGTGCTTAATTTTACAACCTCCTTCCAGTAAGAGCTTCCAGTAGCCAAGTACCTGATGTCCCTTTACAAAACAAAACTAACGGCAACACTTTTTTAACTTTGTTGATTCTCTTTCTATATCGACACAAAATGAGATATAATTTTTGTTGTCATATGGCAACACGGGGACAATTTAGGAGTCAGTGGATTGCATCATACTTTCGGGCCTAAGTCAAATTCCTTGTTTCAAATTTTAACTTTTTCCTTTTTTACGCGGTTTGGCAGGTGCAAAGGTCACTGTTGGCGACGAAAGATCCTCCGAGTATAAAGATAAATAATTTTGAACAAAAATTATATATCAGTTCTACGCCTCTGTGCCTCTAATATGAACCGTAACATCCATAGCATCTTATTTTATTTTTAATTGATTTCATCAAGTTAATGGCTTTTACAATTCATTTAACAATTTTTCATTGATATATTCAACTGCTGTTTGGTGTATCGATGAGATTTTTTTTAGTAACAAAACTAAAATTTCAAAATTGAAATCGTCATATCACTCTTGAAATTTATACATCATAAAATGTTCTAAAATAATATTTTTAATGGTGTTCAAGACATGGTCTGTATTTAATTTGTCGTTTTAGACATATTTATTTTTGTATCGGCGTGGTTTTGTAATAAAACAAAATTTATTTTCTGTTCCTATGCGGCTCGATGCGTTAAATAAAAGTGACGAATTTAACGAATATCTTCGTAACATAGATATATACGCCCATTTATCGCCTCATTAGTATGACAATCACTTATATTGTAAACACTAAATACATTTTCACATATAGGCATACCCTGTTTAGCGTCGTTTCTATAGTAAGCCAAAAATTGCATTATACATGCTTGTTATGTGGCTAGTTCATACTGATACGACGTTAGGTATTATAGCTCGGTACAAAGGAACCTAATTCACACATAAATTATATTTGAAAAAAAAAAAAATGATTTGGTCGATCAATAATATTATAATCTCGATATCAAACAAAATTTGATTATATCAGTTTCCGTTTGGTGAATAAAACATATCTTGATACCATAAATTACGACAAAAAAACGAACTGATAATTAAATTAAATTATGGAAACAACAAACACACCGTAAAGTGTTTAATTGGCGCCACATTTATTCATTTCATAATAGTAGCTTTGGTATGGCTTAAAAACGCACGGTGAATACTAATTTCGCGCGTAATGAAAAAACTTTTGTTTTGTTGGCTTTATGTGTACAATATACAATCATAAGAACATAAACGGATTCATAAAAAAAAACGAACGAATGTAAGAAGTAAAGGAGACTCAAAATAAAAAAAAACAGATTCTTTATCAAAAATTTTAACATTTCTAATTGATTATCGGCGAGCTCCGGATATTGTATATAAAATAAAGAATCTTTTTTTTTTATCATTATTTACCTCCAACATGGTTTTGTGCTACCGTTTTCAAGATTTGAATAATAACATTGATTTTGATAAAAAAAACGAAACTAAAGAACATCTAAAAATAATCGTCGCCTCATTTGAATAATTAAATGAGTTTTTTTTTTTTTTTTTTTGTAAAGTCATTAAGATGTTTTACTATGCCCACCAAATATGTTCAAATATCATATGTTGAAGTCATTATCTTTTCATTGTTGCTATATTTAATTTAAATATAGAATTTTTATTTTATTAAGTATCTTAAAGGTTGATGATTTGTCTTAATTTAAATTTGTTTCTTAAATGCATATTAAGTTGCAACGTTGTGTCATGGAGCATAAATAATTTAGTTTTAGTACATTCAATGATAAATTAACGTAACATAACGAATTATTTCTTTTTTAAATTATATAGAAAAATTCCGTTAAAGGTTGCTTCACATTTTGACCTGTTGATGAATGATAATGGTAAAGGGTCATAACATTATTTGGGAATAAGAAGCTACAAAAAAGGTATAGGTCTAAAATTTTCGAGATCCCTATATTAAGTCAAAGACTGTGATAAATTGTCTCTTTTTTCAAAAACTGGTTATAAGTAGAGATGTATCCTAAAACTTTAATGCAGTTGGTTCGGTTTTGGTTTAATCATACAATTTATTTCTGGTTTTTGGTTAGGTTTTGGTTTAAGGACTGAAACATTTTTAGGTTTTAGTTCGGATTTGGTTCGGATTCAGAACAAAAAAATAATTTTTCTTAATGTAATTTTTGGAAATTCAATTAAAAATATTTTTGTTTAACAAATAAATCGCATCAGTCCGACCGTTCTTAGTACACTTGTCTTGCAATATGTATAAAATTCGAGCCCACAGCCTTATAACGACGGCGGTTGACATCATTATTTTAATTATTCAGATGTAGATGTTGTGCGAAGCAAAGCTCAGTTTCGATCTGATGAGGAATCGTAAATAATTTTGTTAAAAATTATTTGTCATCTCATCAGGCCATGGCGACCGAGTGCTATGTGTAATAGCTATTTTACGCTCTATATATATTTATGTACAGTGTACATGTAGCGTTAGCTACGAAATATCTGAATAATTTTAATTGTGTGTTTAGCGATGGTCGCTACAGCCTACTCAAATTTTGTTTTTAAATATCTTCCTGTAGTAACAAATAATATAAATAATGCAAACAATATAATATGATTGATTGATTGATTGATTGGACTGTGAGATCAAGCTCCAGGCAAGTGTTCTGGATAACGCCGATCCTATTCCCAGAGCCTTTTTACATTTAATGTTAAGAGGATTGTCATATATTTATATTTCTATAGATATATTTCCATGCATGACATAAACGACCCGGTTTTAGCCTCCTCATGATCATTACGGAACAGTTCTATTCTACAGATTTTTGTGGAGGAGGGAAGTTAAGTTATGTTAATAATGACAGAATTGGTCCGATTTCCCGATAGGCAATTCAGCTTTCAGCTTTCCTGCAAAAGTTTCCTTAAATAAAAACTATCACTGAGTTAATTCCTATTGCTAACGTTCAATCTGTAAACGTTCAATTTGTAATCTGCAGAGGTTCCCTGAAAAAAAATCTATTAATGAACTAATTGCTCTTAGCCATAGGCTGTAAAAAATAGAATTCATTTCAGTCTGAAATTATAAATTAATTAATTATAATATTATAAAATTACAATTTTGCAATCCCTATGCTGTAATAAATTGTATTAGTTACCCTTGAAATTTACAGATTCATTAATTAATTTTATCCATTGTGTTGTTGCTAAAAATAATATAACAGTACAAATATATAAAATATAAATATAAAAACACGGAAACATAACATACAATAATATAAACCACAATATAAACACCAAAATACAAATCTGAAACATAAGAATATACATATACAGAATATAAAAATATAAAATATAAAGATATCAATAAGAATTTTATTAAAATAATTAAAAGTTTAAATTCGATCAAATCCATCGTTTTATACCAATTACACAAACTACTCGCATGAAACTCCCATTTATGTTCACTTTAACACCGAAAATAATACAATTATAATTTAAAATTTTATTAAAATAATTAAACGTTTAAATTCGATTAAATCAACCGTTTTATAGCAATTTCACAAAGAACTCGGAAAATCCTATTTATATTCACTTTAACACCGAAAATATTACAATTAGAATTTTATTGAAATAATTAAACGTTTAAATTCGATCAAATCCATCTTTTAATAGTAAATACATAAAGTACTCGTACGAAAATCCTATTTATATTCACTTTAACACCGAAAATATTATAAACATAATTTATTATAATAATTAAACGTTTAAATTCGATCAAATCTTCCGTTTTATAGCAATTACACAAAGTACTCGTATGAAAATCCTATTTATATTCACTTTAACACCGAAAATATTACAATTAGAATTTTATTAAAATAGTTAAACATTTAAATTCGATTGAATTCACCGTTTTATAGCAATTACACAAAGAACTCGGAAAATCCTATTTATATTCACTTTAACACCGAAAATATTACAATTAGAATTTTATTGAAATAATTAAACGTTTAAATTCGATCAAATCCATCGTTTTATAGTAATTACACAAAGTACTCGCATGAAAATCCTATTTATATTCACTTTAACACCGAAAATATTACAATTAGAATTTTATTAAAATAGTTAAACATTTAAATTCGATTGAATCCACCGTTTTACAGCAATTACACAAAGTACTCGCATGAAAATCCTATTTATATTCACTTTAACACCGAAAATATTACAATTAGAATTTTATTAAAATAATTAAACGTTTAAATTCGATTACATCAACTGTTTTATAGCAATTACACAAATAACTCGGAAAATCCTATTTATATTCACTTTAACACCGAAAATATTACGATTAGAATTTTATTAAAATAATTAAACGTTTAAATTCGATCAAATCCATCGTTTTATAGTAATTACACAAAGTACTCGCATGAAAACCTATTTATATTCACTTTAACACCGAAAATATTATAAACAGAATTTATTAAAATAATTAAACGTTTAAATTCGATCAAATCAACCGTTTTATAGCAATTACACAAAGTACTCGCATGAAAATCCTATTTATATTCACTTTAACACCGAAAATATTACAATTAAAATTTGATCAAATCCACCGTTTTATAGCAAATACACAAATAACTCAGAAAATCCTATTTATATTCACTTTAACACCGAAAATATTACAATTAGAATTTTATTGAAATAATTAAACGTTTAAATTCGATCAAATCCATCTTTTAATAGTAAATACATAAAGTACTCGTACGAAAATCCTATTTATATTCACTTTAACACCGAAAATATTATAAACATAATTTATTATAATAATTAAACGTTTAAATTCGATCAAATCTTCCGTTTTATAGCAATTACACAAAGTACTCGCATGAAACTCCCATTTATGTTCACTTGAACACCAAAAATATTACAATTAGAATTTTATTTAATTAGTTAAACATTTAAATTCGATTGAATCTTTCGTTTTATACCAATTACACAAAGTACTCGCATTAAAATCCCATTTATGTTCACTTTAACACCAAAAATGTTACAATTAGAATTTTATTAAAATAGTTAAACATTTAAATTCGATTGAATCCACCGTTTTACAGCAATTACACAAAGTACTCGCATGAAAATCCTATTTATATTCACTTTAACACCGAAAATATTACAATTAGAATTTTATTAAAATAATTAAACGTTTAAATTCGATTACATCAACTGTTTTATAGCAATTACACAAATAACTCGGAAAATCCTATTTATATTCACTTTAACACCGAAAATATTACGATTAGAATTTAATTAAAATAATTAAACGTTTAAATTCGATCAAATCCATCGTTTTATAGTAATTACACAAAGTACTCGCATGAAAACCTATTTATATTCACTTTAACACCGAAAATATTATAAACAGAATTTATTAAAATAATTAAACGTTTAAATTCGATCAAATCTTCCGTTTTATAGCAATTACACAAAGTACTCGCATGAAACTCCCATTTATGTTCACTTTAACACCAAAAATATTACAATTAGAATTTTATTAAAATAGTTAAACATTTAAATTCGATTGAATCCACCGTTTTATAGCAATTACACAAATTATGAAAATCCTATTTGTATAAAATATGGGTACTGGCTAAATTCTCAAAAACGTGCCACAATAATTTTTAATTATAGGTTCAATATATCTTTATTAATTTTTACAATTTATATTTTGTTGTTGCGCCTTGAATATCTCGAAAAAATATGATTTTTATAAATTTTTTAGTAATAGACAATAATAACAACTATCCATTGAATAACAATTTCATTAAACGTCAAATGGTAATTAATTTCAATCTTGCAACATTGTAATCTAAATTATTAATTAAAATAAATCAGATGATTTGCAATTGATAGGATCAATTAAATTAAATATAACCTAATCTGATTTATCTTTTACAGGTTATTGTGATATGAATTTATGTTAATTTGGGTTTAGATTGTGGCTGAATCTAAACATACCTCCCGGGTTGAATCATCATCATCAGATTCAACTATTGGGAGGTGGCATAATTTTAGAATCGGTCGCTTCAGTATACCATTCTTGGTTTTTATTTCGGCCACACGAACAATTCCGCCGACGCCGGGATATAATTTGGTAATTCGACCCATCAACCATTTCGTGGGTGGTAGATTGTTGACATTGATAAGTACGACATCATTGAGTTCGATATTTTTTTGTTGCTTGTGCCATTTGGATCTTGTCTGAAGAGTTGTCAAGTACTCAACTTGCCAACGTTTCCAGAAATGCACATATATGTGTCATACCATGCATCATCTTGCATGGGGATTCATCTTTTGCGCTGCTGCTGTTTCAGGTATTTGGTGAATTGCACGCCCGATTAAAAACTGAGCAGGTGTGAGGAAGTTGAGCTCGTCGTCTTGGCTGGAGCATATTGGTTTAGAGTTAAGTCTAGAGTATAACATCCCCAATGGTTCGTGTGATTTGTGTTTTAGTGGATTTAAGTGCACTTTCCCATAATCCCCCTTGATTCGGAGCTGATGGTGGGATGAATCGCCAATTTACTTTGTCTTTCAAAAGATTAGAAATAATTTTATCGTTATTACCTTTTAAAAATGTATAGAGTTCTTCGAAGTAATTCCTTGCACCAATAAAATTCATAGCGTTGTCACAATAGATTGTATGGCATAAACCTCTTCTGGCCATGTATCTTCGTAGAGCATCTAGAAATGATTCGGTAGTTAGGTTAATGCATATTTCGATGTGTATTGCGTGCGTGCTGAAGCACACAAATATGCATAATGTCTTGACAGGAATAGAGCCTCTTTTGCGAATAAGATGAACCCTGAACGGCCCACAAAAGTCAACTCCTACTGCACCGAACGCCACTGGATATCTCACTCTATTCTCAGACAGTTGTCCCATTGTTTGGCTCATCATCTTTGGACTTTGTTTCAAATATTTGGTACATTTTTGAAAGACGTTCTTTGCCACATCCTCGCCTCTTGATACTCAGAAATTTTGACGAACTAAGCTCATTAATAAATGTGGTCCTGGATGTTGATTCTGAACGTGAACATCATATGTAATTGATGTTGCAATTGGTGATTTTGATGATACGATAACCGGATGCACTGTGATTCTTTCGGGGTCAAGAAATGGATTAAGTTGCTTCAATTTACTTTTGACGGGTATTGGCTTGTTTCTTTGGAGACAGCGGTATTCTTCAGTAAAACCGCCGGTTTGTCAATATATATCTATTGTGACGCTAGCCGCCTCAAGCTCCGCTGACGCTAATATACCAATTTGCTTCATTGTCTGATATTTATTGGTCTTGGAATTGTTGATAAATCTGCTTACGTATGAAAAGACCCTCTTTAATCAATAATAGCTCGAGTATTTTTTACTTAAAACCATGATGACATCTTTTTCTCGTAGCTGGTTGGAATTCGATTCAATTGTCATAACAATATGTACTTTCTTTGGTCTGTGGTATCTGTTGTTGATCTGGCCAATATTGTTCTTCCATTGCAAACCATGCTAGCCCATTCCACCAAAGTTTGTTTTAAAGAATTTGTTCAGCTGTTTTACCCCGCGTTGCACAATCGGCTGGATTATATCTGGATGGAACGTGTCGCCATATATCTCGATTATATACGTTTATGATTTCGCACGTACGATTTGCAAAAAAGGTGGTCCAACGTCTTGGCTGACTAGAAAGCCAATCCAGGACAATTTTTGAATCGGTCCACATTGTCACCGAAGATATATTGATCGACAAAGTGTCCATTAATTGTTGTACAAGTCAGCTCAAGAGTACGGCACCCATCAACTCAAGCCTTGGTATGCTGACTTGCTTTAATATAGCCACTTTAGTTTTGGCACATATCAAGTGTGTTACATATTCTTCCTTGACTTGTGATCTGACATAAACCGCAGCCGCATAAGCCCACTTACTTGTGTCACAAAAGCATTGTATTGTTATAGTGGAGCATGTTGAAATGCATCTAGGAATCTTTAATTCTGGCATTTGGCAACGGTTATTTCTGAGATCAATCCATGATAGGTTTGGTTCTGGAAGTAACTGCTCATCCAATCCAATTTTTAGCAACCGTAAACTTTGAAATATAATTTTTATTCTAATTGTGATTGGAGATAGAAGTCCCAAAGGATCGAAAATTTTGCTCGCTTCCGAAAGAAAGCTTCGCTTTGTATGTATGTTCGTGTCCTGTAGATTCACTTGAAAGATGAAGTTATCTGCGTTGGCATCCCAGGCTATTCCCAATAATTTTACCAGCTTTGTATCTTCTGAAATGATTTTTAAATTTCATATGCGAATTGTTGGATGACATTTTCCTCAGATTAAAGCCACCACTACGTAAAATTTCTACTACATTATCCTTAATGTTAATTAACTGCGATAACGTTGACGCGCCATTCATTAAATCGTCGACGTACATATCATTTTGAATGGCTTTGCTTGCTTCTGGATAATTCTTTTAGACATCTGGTGACCATAAATGAAGCAGAAGCCATGCCATAGGTCATCGTAGTTAAAGCGTATGATTGATTCTTTTCTGCTCATCTCGCCACAGGATTAATTCGCGCTTAGTGTCCTCTCTGTCTACCCAAACTTGACGATACATTTTTTCTATGTCACCCACTAACACGTATGAATGCTGTCGGAATCGCATAATTATTTGAAATAAGGTAGATTGAACGTTCAGTCCTATCATCAAATTCTGATTCAAAGATACACCTGCGGATGACTTCGCAGACGCGTCATAAACCACGCGTAACTTTGTTGTGCTTCTGCTACTTTTCATAACCCTATGATTCGGCATGATAAACGACTTTTGGAGCTCAATGTTGCTCAACTCGACTTTCTCCATGTGCTTCAAATTCTCATACTCACTAAGAAACTCTTTGTACATCTGTCGGAATTGATCATCAAGCTTAAATCTTCGTTCCATTGCCAATAATCTCGACAGTGCTTGATGATAAGTTGATCCTAACGTCTTCGAATTTTTCTTAAAAGGTAATTTGGTGATAAACCTTTGATTTAAACCATTCTTCACAATTCTGCTCTTCTTTGGTAAGCTTGACTACTTGAGGAACTACTATCCAGCCCAATTTAGTTCTGTTCAATACTAAATGCGATTGGTTTAATTTGATTCCATTATCTTCAAACAGTTCGAATACGATATCTGCGCCAAGTAGTACTTCAATTGACCCGGGCTCGTAGAATTTAGGATCAGCCAAATTAAGGCCCGCTAATTCTGTCATGTTAGCGATATCAAATTCAAAACCGGGTAGAGAAGACGCAATCTTTTGAATTATGAGCGCCTTCAAAGATGCTAATTGAGTCGAATCAAATCTTGACCTCAATCGTCGGGTTGACTTTTATGTGATGCGCTGTTTATTTGCCCGATCCCTGCAATTAAGCTTCTGCAATTCTGACGTAGTAAACCCAATTTTTGGACTAGCGATTCAGTAATGAATGATGCCTGTGAAACCATATCTAGTAAGGCACGGCATGATCTTCGTGTGCCGAACTTATCCAGTACGTGAATTATTGCCGTGGGTAGAATAGTTTGTAAAGTGGATTTTAATGAAATATCAACAGTTTGACTCTCATTTAAGCATGCACACAGAAAAAAAATAAGTATTTTTCGCTTAAAGACAAGAAATTTTCGGCATTATTTTCACCCGATACGATACGAATCTTGTAACAAGATTAATAACTAACAGAAATCGCCTATAAGTTTATAGCATGGCGAAATATTCTTGAAAATCGTTTTCGCTTATCGCAAAGAATATGTTTCTTTGTTCTAAATATACAGTCGCTTTAAAATGAGAAATCGAATATTTTCAAAGGAGCCGATCATGTTTTATGCTAAAACTAAATTAGCTTTAAATTAAAATGTTTAGCTTCATAACAAAGCTGAATTTTTTTGTGTTAAAATTTGCTGATTTTAATTTGAAATTACGTTCGCTTAAGTGGAAGAACAGATAATTTTATAACCAAGCTGCATATTTTCGTGATGAAATTTTCAATTTTGAATCTAAAACTGAGCTCGCTTTAGTGGAAGAAGAAATAATTTTACTTTCATGCTTACTTATTTTGTTTTTGGACCATGTAAAAGCTTCTCAAAAAGTTCTTGGTATATAAAGCACAATTCAAATTGAGGGTTTATTAATACAATTATAATATTTTGGTTTATTTAATTTATATATTTTATTTCAACAAAATTAAATTAAAATATACGTAATACATTTTCTGTTACATTTAAATACTAAATACTAAATTTAACATTTACAACATTAAATATTATTTTAATTTAAAATAATCTACATTAAAATATTTTTTAATTATAAAATATATCCTATTTTCTAAAATTTGTAAATAAAATTTTTAAAATTATCATTATAATAATAGTATTAATGACAAACAAACCTACCCACAATCTTTACTATACTACATAGTTAGTGTCATATATATATATATATATATATATATATATATATATATATATATATATATATATATATATATATATATATATATATATATATATATATATATATATATATATATATATATATATATATATATATATATATATATATATATATATAATATTATATATATATATATATATATATATATATAATATATATATATATATATATATATATATATATATATATATATATATATATATATATATATATATATATATATATATATATATATATATATATATATATATATATATTACTTTGACCTCTACTGCAAAGTGTATACCCTTTGAAGGCATTTAATAAATTTCTACTTTTATAATAAATGTTTCGACCTACATAAACATAACATAAGGTTTTATCTACATTCCTAATGTCACACAAAAACGTATTCATTTTCAAACCTTTGACAGTGTATTTAGCAGCCTTAATTTATATGAATTTTAATATATTTTAAACTGTCCATCTTGAGAATCTTTGATAGATGGTTCCCATATTTTATTGGAATGGATGACCCTTGCTGATGGCTTTATCAAAGCATGTATGCTTAAAAGTGTACTTTTATCTCGTTCATCTGAAAATTATTTTTGGATATTAGAATAAATATAGCAGACGTTGTTTATAAAAGTAACTTTACCTTTTGCAACATCATCCTTCATTTGCTGTAGGACACTTTTTGTGGAAATATCTTGGATAGTTTTAGTTTTATTTTTTGAATGGACGTTATTAATATTCGTTTCCACTCGTTGAGATTTTTTTTTTTCAATGGATGCAGAAATTCAAAATCTATATCAAACTAACAAATAAAAAATTAGAGGTTACAACTAAATAAATAATTTTGCAGATAATTTTTTACGAGCTAAAATTGGCGTAGTTGATTTTTACATTCAATTATAGTTCTACAATACAAAATATGTATAACCAATTTTATTGTTCATAATATTTAAAATCTAAAGTGACATGAAAATATTTAATAATTTTATTTTATCAACTTAAATTTGGCTCTCGTTATTTCGGCCCTCATTTGTAAAAGGTTTAACTACTTCACTTGTAGGCAGCACGTAACAATTTTTAAAAATTAGTTATGCTTTCCAATAGACCACCGCAAGTACTTAGGTGTAAGGTCTTTGCTAAATTTTAACTTTACTCGTAGCTGCTCTTGCAAAATAGTAGGAGTAGTTATCAACATTTAGCAAGGACGATTTTAAGACATGGCCGATTGGAAAGCCACTAACTACTGTACATATTTATGAAAACAAATTGAACTGTACATTTTTATTTTTTATAACCCGCAACCTAAATCATTATTTTGTATATAATAATACTTACCATGTAATATATTATAAATAAATTGAGGATTTGATTAGTTCTAAGTCCAATTATATACATATTATAACCAACTATATGTAATATTGGTTTGGGGTATCAGCTAATCGATAAGTTAGATGGTTGTGAGAATTCAATACTTTCATCTCCCAAATTATTGAAAATTTTTATTTTTAACTTTTTAACACAGGTACTTACAATTAACTTGTACAATATTTTTTTTCACTTTTTAAATAATAATAAATAATAAATATAATAACAATATTAAAATTTAATTTTTATAAATACAAATTACTAAAAATTTTAATTACTATAAAATTTGGAATTGATTGGAAAACGAACCAATTTGATTAATTTCTCTTACAGAACTGAATATAGGACAAGAAAAATAAAACAATAAGAAGTTTAGAAGGATGAAACGATTAGTTTAATTGTTAATATATTTGGTCTTTTGTGAAAACGATGATCGCTTTAAAATTATCAAAAAGACGAAAATCGCTGCACATTGAGTATAATCGTTTAGTTATAAAATTTTGATTTTCTTGATTATAAAATTAAAGCGAATCACGATTAATTAAAATTTCTTAGCTTTAATTTTAGTTATTACTGCTTCAAAATAAAACTAAAATGTTTATCTTAAGAATTTTCGCTTTAATTTTAAAAAAATTGTTTCGGTTTACTATAAAGCGAGTTTCTTGATTTTGCTTTCATTCATATTTTTCTGTGTGTGTGTGAAGGGTTGACGATGCATGCTCTTTAATGTTATTACTAGGATCATTTTTGTTAGAGGTTACTGCATTTTCCTTCGTGTTCAAGGCTCTGGTGCTTCCGAGAACATTGACGACATCTACCTCATATTCTGCAATCGTACACATTATGTCCTAGGTTAAGACAATTAAAACATCTGTAGTTATTACCGATTAACGTTTTTCGTGCTCCAACAGATAGCGCCTTAAATTGATCGCAATCGACAGTTTTTTGCTGTTGTTTATTACATGCTAAACAATCACCGCTGATGGTGGTAGTAAAACTATTTTTTGCTTTACTCGGTGCATTTGGTTTCAAATGATCGATTTGAATATGCTCGTATTGACTCAAGTGCGTCCGTTCTTTTGACCAAAAACTTGAGAAATTCAGCAATCTTCGGAAATTCATTACGAGTGGTCTCTTGTGCCCATAAACTGCGGCTTTCGTCGCCTAAATTTTCTTCTGCTTGATCGCCAAGTGCTTTTAGCACTCGAACTACCTCGTCGAAGGTGTCTAAAAGCTTTCTTATGTTTGGGCACTCGCTACATGCACGATGAGTTGTTCTACGAAATTGCGTTGATTGAATGTCTTTTGTGATCGTATCTCTGTTGCAGTTTTCTCAGAGCTTCGATATAATTCGTTTCGGTAACCTTAAAGTGTTTTACTAGCGAATATGCATCTCCTCTAAGTAGGTCCATCAAATATTGAAACTTCTGCACTGGACTGATCGAAAATGCTTTGCCATTCCGTGTAATCACTAGAAAATGGCGGAATCTGTAACTTGGCAAGTCGAACCTCCGGTGCAGCATTGGTCGTATTTAAATTGGATGAATCATTAATCGTATTGATTGATTCACTAATACTTCGCTTTTTTATCCACCCATTTATTGTGGCTGCAATAATATAATAAGTGTCTTCTGCATCTTCCATTTTGGATTCTTCTTTGTCGTCTATTTCGAATATTAATGCTTCTACGCTATCTATTTTGTCTACGATTTCCTCAATTGTTTCAGTAGAAGTTTCCATTATGCCAGTCGAAAACTTGAGCAATTTGGTCAAGATGCATCGATATGTAGCGCGTTGCTTCTTCAATACCTCTAAGCCACTCATAAATGTATTGACTCATATGCAGAAAATCAAGTTTAACGATTGAAAACAAACTGCTGCTTTATGAAATGATAATAAAACTTTTTTGACGTATGGTATACAGTTGTGGGGAACGGCCAGCAACTCAAATTTGGACATTTTTCAGCAGTTCAAATCTAAACTTCTAAGAATCCTAGTAGATGCACCATGGTTCGTGTCAAACGATATAATTCAAATAGACCTCCAGCTCCCAACAATACGGGAAGTAATTAGGAATTCCAGTGCCAAGGAAGAGTGCCTTTGGGACGATAATCAGACACAACAACATGATTTAGTATGAAAACTGTTCGGTATAGTATAGTTCGGTTTGGTAACGGTTTTTGTTTCGCTAATAACATTGAGTTAAATAATAATAGTTAGGACAGGTTGCAGAACATAATTATGATTCAATTGTGATAACATTTTAAAATTATCTAATTTTAAGAGTTTGTTTATTTAATACTGAGCATACAAGTATAATATTTTTATACACCGAAGCGACATGAACGTTACAACACTCATAATGTGTTTATTTAATTACACCACGGAGGGTTAACATAAATACACAATTTAAATTCTAACGTGCATCAAATCATACATAAGAGTTATTCGTCAGACATAATATGTACATCAACATTTATTTTTGTATTTTCTAACATATATGAAAACTGAAATATTTGTGTAACACATATATCATATGTATGCATTTATGTACAGCCAACAACAACTCATCACTAAATGGTTTTAATTCCCAATGGTTTTATGATAAAAGAAAACAGATCCGTTTCAATTAATAATCACTATACTTTGTAGATGTCAGATTGTTTTAAAAAAAAGGGGTCACAAAATGAATTGTTCTCAAATTGTTAGATACAAATTGTAAACAGCTGATCGTATGTATGTATGTGTTAAAACGTTAAAAATTATAATAAAAAAACGACATGACATACAATTATTTTTATATTTTAACCTCGAAAATTAATAAATTAATAATTGGACTTAACCTAAACTAAACAAAAAAATTGTATAATGATTTTGATTGCGATTAGTAAAAAACTAATAAAACGTATATGCATTATGCGTTTGTATATAGGGCGTCAAAGAATTGGTGGTACAAACGAAGCAGGATGATAGCGGAGGTCATTTCCAACCAAAATATACAAATGGCTTTATTAGAAAGGAACACTCTTCAAAATCGTATTAAAAAGGAAAGATAAACAAAAGAACTGTTGGTTTTTGGTGGTTGCAAATGCGGTTTCACCAAAAATGCTAAAATTGGAATAACCTTTGAACCATCAACAATTCGATCAAACTTCATTTATACATTTCCGCTACCACTCTGCTTCGTTTGTACTACCAATTCTGGGCCACCCTGTATAGTAATTTACAATAATGAGTATCACCATTTAAGGCAAATTCAGTGTTGCCTTCGTTAGTTCCTTCTGCAGTTTTTATAAATGATTCATAGTGGACGAAGAAAATGTAAAACGATTTTGTTTTCTTCTTTTGTTTTATATTTGTAATCGTAAAGGCGAGTTCAGTGTTGTCTTCGTGCGTTTTATGTAATTTTAAGTTGTGTTTCAATATAAAAAATAAAAATAAATCATGTGATAATCGGTCAGTTAAACAACATCTATCAGATGAGATAGTTTTAAGAACTGGCACCTAAACCAACACACCGGTCAACAACAAAAGATTGTACAAATAACATAATTAACTAGTATACAGCAACGAAGGAATCTCAGCCAACAGCAACAGAGATAAACAACACTTAGATTTACGACCTAAAACAACAATAGCTTCAAAAACTGGAAATCCAAGCAGCCATGAAGATTCATTATTAGAAGAGCAACAGAAAATTGACACAAAGCTACAGACTCGGCAGAAACACTACAAGAAGGATGGACCTGTCGGTCGGTATGAAGCTAACCATGACCAAATAGAATTATAGATTTATGTAAGAGAGTCTTCAAGTAATGAAATCGTGAAAATTATAGGTACTTTAACAGATGCTAAATTTTATATTGCTCCGTTTAAGAGAGGAAATATAAATGAAATCCAGCCATTTAAAATTGATGGCTATAGAGCATTAATAAATTATTTTGATCAAGCCGGTAAGCATTATTACACTTACCAACTGAAAAGCCAAAAGGGACTAACCGTGGTATTAAAAGGAATAGAAAGCTGCGTAGATACAAATGATATATATGCTACTCTCGCTGATAAAAAGGATTTCAAAAAAAGTCTATCACAAACATCCTAAATCGTGAAAAAGTACCACAACCAATCTTCCGGTTAGAACTTGAGCCCAACGGGATGAAATTAAATCCAGTATATATAACTTAAAATATACTTACTGCACCGCAAACTTACCGAAGAGTAAGTAGACAATAATAAAGGTCACAGTAAGAAATATAATAAAGGTCACATTCAAGCAACTAATATCTGTCTAGAGGAATGGTTTGGTAATTGTGTAATTTCTGCCGTTTACTGATCATCTAAATACGCAATTAAAAAGCAGCAATTTACTTATTATTTTAATCAGCTGAACATAAAATTTCTCGCGGGAGGCGATACAATGCTAAACATTTACAATGGGGCTGACTTCACCTAAAGGTAAACAACTTTATAAAGCAATCAACCAGGAAAATCTAGGTTACTTATCTTCTCAACACCCTTCTTACTGGCCTACAGATAGAAAGAAAATACCTGATTTTATAGACTTCTGTGTAAAAAAGGTATCGCCCGCACCAATGCTCAAGTAGACGATTGCTATGACCTATCATCTGATCACTCTCCAATTATAGTCAAATTGAGTAGCGCCTTAAAAATTGACCCACCCAACAAGCAAATTAACTAAATGGGATATATACGGAAATGTCATTGAATAGAACTACCAACTGGACATCCCTCTGTCCACACCAGAAGATATTGAAGTAGCAGCAAAAAATTTAACTCAAATAATGGAATTCGATGCAAAAAAGGCTACAACTGGCGTTAGAGTCAATACGCCAACACCTAACATTCAGCAGTTAGTTCCAGAAAAGAGAAAAATACGCCGGCAATGGCAGCACCAAAAATCTCCACTACACAAATGGAAATTAAATAAAGTTAAAGTTCTGAAACGAGCGTTGGTAGAGGAAGCAGATCAAGGAATACAAAATGAATACAACGGAAAAAACAGATTACTCACTATGGAAGACAACAAATAAATTAAGAAGGCCAGCCCTACCGAATCCACCAATCAGACAACCAGATGGCCACTGAGCCAGAAGTGACATTGAAAAGTCTAATGTTTTCTCCAACCACTATAAAAAAAGTATTTACACCAAATGAGCAAAGCAGTATTAGTATACTGCCGGATTATACAAAGGTTGCTAAACCCAAAGAAAGCTCCAGGACATGATCTAATTACCGAAAAAATGATTTAAGAAATACCAGAAAAATGCATAAAACTCTTAACCTATAAAGTTAATGCAATAATGAGATGTTGATATCTCCTTAAAAAATGGAAAACGTCACTAATTATAATGATCCCGAAGCCTGGTAAGGATGAAACGCAAGTCGCGCCTTACAGGCCGATAAGTCTTCTTCCGACAGTTTCAAAACTTTTTGAAAAAATGTTACTACAAAAATTAAAACCAATATTATCTGCAGAGCACATTATTCCAGACCACCAGTTTGGGTTTCGTGATAGAGTTGTAAACGCAGTCAAACTAGCTCTAGAGGAAAAGAAATACTTTTCCGCCATTTTCCTAGATATTGTACAAGCTTTTGACAAAGTGCATGAGGGCCTGATATACAATATAAAAACTCTGCTCCCTAACAAATTTCATGCAATTCTTGAAAATTACCTGTTCGAAAGAAAATTTCAGGTCAAGCAAAATGAGCCATTATCAAACTAAATTTGATAAACGCAAAGGTTCCACAAGAAAGCGTATTGGGGCGCTTTACTTGTTGTACACAGCAGGTCTACCAACCACTGAAAAGTTGGTCACATTAACATTTCCTGATGACACTGTTATTATGTATTCACATAAAAATCCACAAAACTGCTCAATAAAGTTTATGTGAGCTACAAGATCACATAAACTAAATTGAGGACTGGCAAAAAAAGTGCCGTATAAAAGCGAATGAAAACAAGATGGCGCACATAAATTTTATACTGAATAAACGAACATGCCCATCGGTTAAATTAAACAATGTCACGATTCCTTAACAAACAAATGTCAAATACCTGGTTATTCATCTTGATAGAAGGTTTTTGTTTCAATTAAAAATCTCTCGATCGAGGTGGTAGGTTAGTTCTGTCGGAGTAGAGGATAGGAGTAATAAGGGGACCGGAAATGGTAAAACAAAATTTTATTGTAAATATTGATGATCCAAGGAGCATAACATTAATGCTTGTCCTATGAGAAACATACCGGATGGGTTATCTAAACCTAATTCTGAATCGGGTGTTAATGATGCTAGAAAAGTCTCGGGTCATAGAACGGATGTTGAGTGTTATGGTTGTGGGAAGAAGGGATTTATACGATCGAATTGTCAGCAAGGATAAGACGGCACTAAAGGTGTCATCAGGTTAGGCTTCTTCTTTCGACATTTGGAATACTACAGATCTGGCTAGTATCGAGTTCGCTTCTCCCGGTATTGTCTTGGACCTATCCAGCAATCTTTGGAAATTTTCTAATGAATCTGAATCCTACTCGCTTGATCGTGAATCAAGGACCGCAGTACCAATTGGTAGTGTGGTGCTGAATATTCATCCGTCGATAAAATAAAACGAGGAATTCGTTCAGCCAACAAAGAAGTTGGAACGAAACGATAAATTCGTATTAGAACCCAATCCTCAGGTGGACTATGGAGTAGTTTCGTCATATGGGGATTTCAATGAAATGGATATAAGTACTCCTATTCTGATCGTACCAACCGACTTAAAATTTCGACTTGAAGAATGTGCGAATCTAAATTCTCAAGAGAGAGGTTTGGCAGAGCATTTGGGTCGATATGAAAGCTCGGTTGCTCCAGGGGGACATCCCACTAATTTTGTGGAACATCACATCGAAACGGGGGACCATCGCCCAATCGCGGTCCCGCCTTACATTATTTCAATTTATAAGCGTGAGGTACTGAAATCCGAAATTCAAACAATCATCGAATAGGACATCATTGAAGAGTAAGAATCTCCATGGGCCTCTCCCGTAGTATTGGTCCAGAAATCTGATTCCTTTTATCGATTTTACGTGGACTATAGAAAATTAAATTTGGTAACGATCGCTGATCGATATCCTATGCCCAAGATAAATGATCTCCTACATTTAGCCCAACGTTTTATGTTCATGTCAGGTATCGATTTGCGAAGTGGTTGCTGGCAAGCCCCGGTACATGTGAAATACCGGGATAAAACCGCCTTTATTTATCCATTCGGGCTTTATCGTTAAAAGAATGCTGGTCGGTGTCCAGAACCCTCCACGTTTCAACGACTTATGGATCAGATGAAGGCGGAGATTGCAGATGTCTCTACTATATTCGCGCTTTTCGATGACCTTATAATAATTTCACCAGATTTTGCGAGACATCTGAGAGATATCGAGACCGTGTTCGAACAACTACCTTTTCGATGATCTCATGATTCGATGATCTCAAGGAAATCCTAATTAACTATCTGATTTTACAAGAAGCCAATACTTCGAAACCATATGTACTTAGAACCGATGCGAGTAATCATGCTCTGAGCGCTGTCCTCCAGAAATTCGATAATGAAGAAAAACCTTTGGAATATACAAGCCGTTTATTAACTTCGGCGGAACGTAATTATTTTACCACGGAAAGGCAATCCCTAGCTGTGGTAGTGTCTGAGATCTTAATAAATTCCAGAATTATTTGGATCCGACGTAATTTTGGGCACTGACCATCAGCACTGACATCAGATCAATTGTTGATGTCCCTTCGTTCGCTGACCGACGGGCCGCTTTGCGAGATGGGCGTTGTTCATTCAGGGATTTAATATTACCATTGAATATGTGCCAGGAAAGGGAACGTTATCGCGGATACCCTTTCTCGACCCTTATGCAAATTGTCTGATGTGTGTGTGGAATATGTTCAATTCGTCGGAATCAGTTGGAGGATCCGAAGATAAGATCATTGAAGATCATTGAATGTTTCGAAAATGTCGGTCACCCCGATCTATGGAATTGGATCAACTGAGGTTATCTCATGTCCATGGGAATATTGTATCGATATCTACCGATGAGTCAGAGGACCCTCATTTGGCGATCCCGTCAGCTAATCGTTCGGAGGTTATGAAGGCTTTCCATGACGATCCGACTGCCAGTCACTATGGAGTGGACCGACCGTTCAAGAAAATATTAGGTAAATATTATTGGCCCGGTATGCGGACATATATTGCTTCTTATATAAAGGATTGTTCCAAATCCCAGCGTTATAAACCGAAAAATCTAAAACCAGCAGCACTTTTGAGAACCCCGCTGATGAATCAGAGATTTGAGGTCATTTCGATCGACTTATTTGGTCCATTGGCGGAAAGTGAAGAGGGTTATTGTTGGGTGTTCACTGTGGAAGATACTGCTTCCCGTTGGGTTGAATTGTATGCACTGAAAGCTGCTACAGCTGAAGCCTGTAACGATATTAGTTAACGAATTTTTCCTTCGCTTTGGTATTCCACGTCGTGTGTTGTCCGATAATGACAGTCAGTTTGTCAGCGCAATTATGCAGAAGGTCATGTGTTGTCTAGACATCCATCAATCTTTAACACCAGTATATCACCCGGAAGCTAATCCCGTAGAACGTAGGAATCGAGACTTGAAAACTCAAACTTCCATCTTAGTGGGTGATGAGCACCGAAATTGTCCGAAATATAATATAATTGGCTATGGAGCTTAGAAAAGAAATTCAGGATGACCTTGTTATTATCCAAAATGATAGTTTTATACCTGAAATCAGTTCGTACCTTTTGAAAATCGGAGATACCATCGGAAAAGCTGGAGAGGTCCACGAAAGAAATCAGGATGTAAGGAAATCATACGTTGATTCTCGTCGTAGGACCCAATCATTTAAGATTGGAGATACTGTCTTTGTACAACATCCTCGTAGCGATGCTTTCCGAGGAAAAATGTCCAAGATGAATGTGTGAGATGAAATCTCCAACTATCTATTATGTTGATGCTTTGGTTGGTTCGCCAAAAGAAGTGTACCATGTGTCCATGCTTACCCCTATTAACGAGTCCGAGAACGACCTGCCTATCCAATCATTGAAACAAATCCCATCCTTATCAGGAACTCAGAGTTCTTAGGATAATCCAGACGACGATGATTTATTTGCTAGTGTGTCCCTCCCCGCTGAAATTCATTCCCTGAATGAGCCTCATCAGGTGACTCGACGTGGCCGGGTGGTAATAAGCAAAGTATAAAATTAAAATACATAACACTGCAACACCATCTACTAGTTGCATACGAACTATATCATATTGACACGTTTTTTCAACGCGATTTGCCTTGTAAAATTGAATAATCCAATTGCTAGTTAATTAAATTTTTTTCATTTTGTTTTAACACTTTTTGCTTTAATGAATATTTGAGAAATTGTAGTTTCACACTATAACAAAATATTGATAACTTAATCAATTTACGTTTTACTTCCCTTACTTATGGATACTAAAAGATTTGATGGTCAATTTTACAATGTTTTAAGATTAATTTGGTTTATAACACCGTTTATTTCAAATAATTGTTAATTACAAATAAAATGTTCGTTAAATAACGGTTACAACCATATAACAAGTGTTATATAAAATATGATTCTTCTTTGATGTAGTTATCTTTAAAATGAATATTTTTTCCATCAATATTCATTTTTAAAACATATGGCAATTATTTTTGTTTTGTTACACATACATACATATATAAAAATCAGAACATTTAATCCAACCTAGGTTTTTATAGATGTGAAAAAGAATTAAATATGTCGTTCATTTTCAAATAGATGATACTCACCGAACATTTATAATAATAATAAACAGAACTAAGAAGTCAACTTTTTTTTTTTTTTGTAAACGACCAAAAAAAAATCTAATTTTGATGTCGCCACACATGATACAATTTTATTTATTTGACTTTTTGAATTTCTTCTTAAGTTTTTGTTGGATTTATTTTATAATTTAGTTTTTTTTTTTTTGGTTTCTTCTTACTGAGTTTTATGAGTTGTGTGTATAAAAATTTGATTAATTAATATCCAGTTAAATTTAATTGAATTTTTTTGTCGTTTCGGGTGTTTGTATATTTTTTTGTTGTTGTTATTATATACATAATCTTAAGAAATAGTTTTCGGCTCAGTTTTTTTTTTCTTTCTTTCCGCGTGCTGTTGAGTAATATTTATGGGATATTTTGTTGACTTAACTAATTTTATATTATATCCCATTAATAAATTAGTTGGTTTTTAAAAAATAATTCATTATTTCAAATTTTATTTTGGTTTAATCTTAAGATACGCTTACAGTTGTTGGAGAGTTAAAGATTCATTGATGAGATACAGTGAGGCAAAAAATATATAAAGAAAATATTTACAGAATATTATAGCTATTTTGTTAATTTATGCGTTTGAAAGTTTAAAATTCAATTGTGCAATGTACAATAGTTTAATCATAATAATGCAAAAATAACAAATCAACAAAATATAGGTATTTCGTCGACATATATAAAAATGGTGATATGAATGTTATTTAAAACTTAGATAACTGACATATCTGTTAATGTTTTAAACGGTTGATAAAACTTCAATGAAGTATTTTGTTTGGATTTATCGTTTTAAAAATTAATAAACAAGCATATTATGCTCCATATGCATGAACATATTTATCAATAATATCAAATATTTACAAAAGTCTTTATTATTTTTAATAAGCATATCAGAAAGGATTTTTTAATTTTTCATTGCTGCGATTGCTAAGACCACGAAAAGACTAGATATTTAAATATGTTATGTCTTAACATAAAGTATAACGAGTTAGGACTATAAAGTCGATACGCAGCTCTAGCTAATATACATTTTCCATACTAATTTGACATAAAATTTAGCTAGGTGAGAGCACGATGAAAAATGTTCGCAGACAATTTTGCTCACCGATATGCAGCTTGACGTGAAAAAATAAAGAAAAATATAGTTTGTCGGATTGTATAATAGATGGCACTACTATAAACTCTCCAATATTTTCGCGTCATTTTATCTGCAAGCATAATATAAATATATATAGTACTACCATCATAAGAAAAAAAAACAGTTTACCCTTTGATGTTTCAGATGAAGGGTCGATAGAATATCGTCAACATTTAATATAAATATATGACATTTAAGCGATTATACAAAAAAACATGATTTTGATTATTTTAAAACGATACCAGAAGCGACATCTAGCACCTTAGTGGGCTAACATACCATGGTAGTACTAAGTATATTTATATTATGCTGCAAGGAACTTTATATGAATGCGAAATTTTGACATTTCATTAGGTTTTTATTTTACGCCTTCATGGCTTGCTATAATTTTTTTAAACACGATAATATATTTAAGTTAAAATGGAGTATATCGAATTTATGATTTCGATAATATACATGATTTTGGCTTACCACATAAAAGTAAAGAAGATAATGCCAACGCAACCAAAGCAAAAATTAAAAAGCATCAACATTTAAAAACATAACACCATTAAAACCAAAAGAAGGCATGTCAAAATTTATCTCTACACGTTTTTATTAGCTCGATATTTATCTGTAGATTTGTGGAGACCTCGTTAAAATTTAGCTTAGCTCGAGCTGCTCCATACCTAGCTATAGTCTTAACTCATATACGAGTAAATATACATGCCAAGAACCAATTCATATATGCAATAAGCGACAACATTTTCTGCTTCATCCAATGCAATCTGAATTACAACCAGTACTTAATCGAACATCACATATCGCTGGATAATGCATCCAGCATCAATTGTCACGCAGAATCTATATCTGAATCCAACCACACGATTTAAACAACTCAAACTGAAAACAGTCTCAAACTGACAAAACTTACCAGTTATTCGTCATGGCTCATAGCATCAGCAACATCACCACATTTTTACCAACACGATTAGTAAAGTTCGACAAGTCATCAGTATATCTGGAGCTAGCAGATCCATAATTTTATACACCTAGGAAAATATGCGTACTTTTTAGGTCAGATGCATTCTTTGAAGTGCTTAATCCTGAATACGATGCTGTTGTAAGATTTCCAACTCTACAATCTAAGTTTGGTTGGATAGTAGCGGGATCATTCGATTTTCAATTACCGGATGTGACACTAGTCAAGTCGCGTTACTACTGAAAAGGACAATTACAACGATATTAGGCAAGAGCGGTTTCGATCTCCAAAAATGGGAAACCCATGAGTTTTTGAATTCGTTTTCCCAACACGAAATTCAAAATATATTCAACTGTTTTAATACTAAGGATTGTTTGGTATGGAATGCGGAAGGTGACCTATTTTCTTTTGAAATTTTGTACGACAAAATAATGATCAATCAATTTGGACAAAATGAAAAATCCTATCGCCAGCATCCAAATTATACAATCCATTATGTTGGCTTGCACCTACCATAATTCTTTTTAGGAATTGGAAAAATCATTGGCAATCGAACGGTAGTAATCGAACGGCAGTAATCATATACAAACTATACCTCGATTCGTATCGGTAGCAACATGTGGACTCTAAACCTAATCCGACTGATGTAATCACAGATGTTACACATGAAGATAACGTAACTCTCAATATTATATCAAAGTTCTTATCCTGGACTAAAATACTAAAAGTGATTGTATATATATTAAGATTTCGAAGGTGACGACAAAAGAGGCAAAATTACAAAAAAGTACCACTTTCACCAAAACACCAATTATCATCACTCGATCCGTTCATAGATAAAAATAGGCTACTACGAGTAGGCCAAATCATCTTTATCGATGAAACATCCCGTGATATTACCATGGCCATTTCAAACAAATTCATGCTGGTAATGCGATGACTTTAATTATCATACGATGCAAATACTGGTTGTAGAACGGTGTAATCAACGTTGGTCTTTCCTAAATACAGGACTTCATTATGTTGAGATATTCTATATATTAAGAGAAGCAAACGTAAAACTTCCCCAGGGGAAAGAAGAACTAGAAGTAGTGAGTGGCCTCCTTAGTAAACTTGTACCATTGATTGATTATATCAAGATAATATCACTGCGATTTTCGCCGCTACAATCGAGTAATGTCTCCACTGTTGTTTTAAATAGAGACATAATTGGTTGTATCAGTTTAGCTCTTCTAGCAACATATGAATACGAGCAATTTTATTTTTGTAAATTATTTAAGTGTTAGTATAAAATGGGTGGACTTTCATATTTTTTTATTTCATTTAAATTGTTGGCTAGTTTTGTGTTTTGTGATGATTATCTAAGGATTTTTACTCTAAGAAGTAAAGTTTATTGACCTACATAAACAAACATAATTTTTTTGTAAATCGTTTTTTTTAGGGAAATTAATTTATTTCAATTACATAATTTTGTTTAATTTGGTACTTTTAAACCACCATTCATAGAAGAAGATTTTGTTAGAATTTCTGTTTTAGCAAACTGAGATTCATGAACGTAATAGTAATTTGTTGACGATAACTCTTAAAACGGATTAATATATGTGAGCACGAAAATCAAAGCTGTCTTCAATCTCTTTTAAGAAGCCTGCATGTTCCCGCCGTTACCATATTAAAGATACCATATTAAAAATTTAAACAAAAATTGATAAATAACAAACACAAAATAATTTCTATTTTGTTTTTATTTTGTAAAATTTAAATTTATATACCTTCAAACAAAACACATCAAAATAAACGAAATCAGCTGGATGACTTTTTATTGTCGCTCAATTTGTTAACATGTTCACTACAAACATATTTCTAAATGTTCCCTGAAAGTATCTTTTACTAAATTTTTAATTTTAAATTTGCAAAGGACAAAACATTAAATTTCTTGTGATAGAAAAGGAAACTATCCGGCCTTTGGTTATAAAAAAATTTTTGTGTCTTTTCTAGCTACATCATTGTAATCCAACCTTTTCCCAGTTCTTCTTTAACCTAACATGAATTAACAAAACAAGTATGTTTGAAAATTCTTCAAATGTTCAACTAAAAGTTCAAATGTTTTGGAATTGAATAAAACAATTTTCATAAATAAAAAATCTGATGTCGATTTTTATTGGTTTCTGTAAAAAAACTGAATTTGGTCTGCCATGAAAATTGTAAAAAGATTGCTTTTGTTTTGTCATTGTAGTGGTGAATTTTTTATTTTTGACATTTTAAATTAAAAGTATTTTTAAGTTTTGAAACACCTCTAAACATAGCAAATTAGCAAGAAACACTTTATGAATACAAATGTCACGGCGACTATTATATAAAATCAAGATACTATCCACCACGGCAAGATAAAATTTACGAATGATAGATCTAAAAATCAGGAATTGTCATAATTGACATTTCTTTTTATGTTAGTGTTAAACACATCTCACAAAAAATCTATTTTTCCATCCAATAAGTAATTTACTTTTTATTTTTAATTTCAGGTAAGCCGAACGTTTTACACTTTTGTTATTAAAAATTCAACACTTAATGAGGCTAGCCTTAACATCGTATACGTAAGTAACATAATCTAAAAGTTATTACAAAATTATTTGTTTCTATAATGGGTCATCCGATTTCTGTTGTAATTATTCCAGCTGTAGTAATAATGACGTTGTACTGTATGCAACCAAATAACTATAGCAGCTTCATGTAAATAATTTGTAAAAAACATACATTAATCCATTTTAAGAGTTATCGTCAGCAAGTTATTATATGTACATGAATCTAACCTCCCTAAATAAGAAATACTAACAAAATCTTCTTCCGACTTACAAGCCGATCAGTATGGAATTTCTAATGAAATAATATTAGAAGCCTAGTTTTACTTTATGAAGGCTATCAGAAATATTTCATTAAATTCCTGATCACGACGTTCATAACTCGATAAGTGGCCTTATCGTCGCGTTTACGGCCACATATTTTGACTTTAGCAGTAGACATAGGAAATACAAAGCACGGTTTACTGCAAGAGGCTTTTTATGTCCCCTCCCACATAATTATCGTCAGTGATAAGGGATCCGTGGTTCTTTAATACGGTTGCAATTCAGTCCAATTAGACAGGCAGAACTGATAGTAAAAAATGTAGGCCAAAATGTGTTTTGAAAGATCTTTATGAAAGATAAGTTCTAACATGAGATTTAAGGGTATCGCGTACAGAGCAACTACTTGCCGTATACATCAGAGCTAATTGCAAAAATTTCTGATAGCTTGTTTTAAATTTTGACACAGCATTGTGCCTGCATTACTATCATTTTACATAAACTTAAATGGAGCCAAAATGAATGTTTTCATTTTGGCCCTGAATGGTAATAGACCTAAGTCTGAAGGTGTAGTCTACTGACTATTTTAAGAAAATTCCACCGAAAGACATGTTTAACGTTATAAAGCGGAATGACGAACAAAAACTGGAAATACAAAACACATTGCGAAAGTCTCAAGTTGTTAGAAAAGAAATAATCACAAAAAGTAGAAAATCCAAGTTTCACCAGCAATTTTCCACAGATATTTTTTTCTCTTTTAATAACTCATTTTCCAGTGCTGTTCCTAAAGTTATGTTAGTATACTTCTGTATCAATTTTAAGATCAATAATAAACTCACTTCAAACATAACTTCCTTGTAATAACACCATATTTAGGTCATACTCAACCTTTACCATTTTTTTACTGCGTATTAAACCGAAAAACTGAATAAAATTGGCAATTAATCGAAAATTTATTCACTTATAACATACAATTTTTTAGGTCAAAATGTCAAAATTGCAACATCAAAATGTTTTCAAAATTCGGACAGCAACTTATTAAAAATATGGAAGAGAAAAAAAAATTTTTCCAATTACTACACTATCACAGTATTCGGACGAACCCTAAATAATTATTTCGCTTATTGTACATTTTTATGTAGCTATATTATAATTAAAATAAATTATATGAAATGAAAATCTAAAAGAATAAAAAGAATTATGATGTGCATTATAGTCAAAGTTATTATAAAGATATTTGTCTGTTTTGAATTATTAATTTCTAAAATTAAATAATAAAACTTCTATGCTGGATATTAGGTTAATAACGAAACGCAAGAAGAAATTAAATTTATATATATATATATATATATATATATATATATATATATATATATATATATATATATATATATATATATATATATATATATATATATATATATATATATATATATATATATTATGATATATATATCATCATAAATATAAACCAACAAAGTAGAAAAAATTAGTTTTCCTTTAATTAAATTGTAATGCATATTATAATTGCTTGCGGAGAAAATCTCATACTTGGAAATTAATTTAAAAACCGAGACACACTGTTAAACATTATAACACAATATTATTTTATTATAACATCCATAAGTTATTTAAATGTTGGTAGTAATATAATAAAATAATATTCACTAAACATATTTACCATATCTTAAATAATTTCCCTATCATTAAACTCTATCTAGACCCTCTTAGTAAATAGCTGTAATACGCGGTAATTCTATTTAAAATAACCAACGTATTAAAAAAATCACCATCATTCATTTAGAGCTATTAATATTTCTTAAATATACAATATATAAGAATAGTACATAGTCACAAGTCGTTTAATAATTGTCTTATTATTAGAAGATGAGTGTTGTGGTTGTTGTATTACATACATACAAATTATATACTCGTACTTGCACTTTAAATTTTTTATGTATTAAATTTTATGTGAAACGAAGAGACGACGTTTTCGTTTTTTTCTTTGATTTCGAAATTATTTGAATGAAAATCCCAAAGAAAATAAACATACAAATTCAAACCAATAAAAAGCAGTATATTTAATGATTTCCGGAATAAATTAAATGTAATTGATAAGTTAATGAAGTATTTAAAAATGTATTGGTTATGTGATTATGTCATAATGTAAGTAAGTATATTAACAAATTATGTTAGTATTTTTAAAATATTACCTAAACCTAGTCGTTATTTAAATCATTCAGATGCGAAATATGGTCGTCATACAGTACTCCTCTTCGAGTGATTGTTCTTGCTACTCTGATTTGAAGTGATACCGAAAGAACGTTACTGCGCACCCGCGATCTCGCAGATACCCAGTGTTAGGGAAGAACTCTAAATTAGTTTATTACGTTATGTGACGAACCCATATCGAGTTAAGACTAGAAGATTGAATCAGAAGAAGTGTTGCGTGTTGCATATCTTGTAGGGGTCACCATTTTTTAATTTTTTTAATTTCCCTGCCCGAATGACCAGCACTGCGACCTACAATATCTTTTGTGCTATTAGGTATATTAGTCCAGGAGCCATTATATTCGAATAATATCTCAGGTTACAGTGACCTGAAAGAAAACTCACTAGTTTCCTGATATTTCCTTTACTGAAATTGACCGCCAAGTCCTTATGGTGAAATGGTCTGTCCAGAGATTTGGCTTGTCTAAGGCCGGGAATACAGTTCCGATAGGTCAAGCGCTGTATTTTTTTCTATTTACTAATTGTCTAGGCTGCAAAGGTCCACGGTATACCACAGAAAGGCTCAGGGCCAATGAGTGTAATCGACGAGCCTGCTTGCAAGCTCGTTGGCTATCGCATTTTCCGTTATACCCTTGTGGCCAGGTACCCACCACAACTTAATTTTGTTATGGCAAGAGAAAGATTTTAGCAATTTATAACAACTTTTAACCGACTTATAATCCAGGCAGTTAGAAGACAGTGCTTTCAATGCTGCTTGGCTGTCAGACAAAATGTGGATCTGAAAGTTTATTCAAAATGTCCAGGTGACCCATATGATCATCATGACAGGTGCGCATAGCGCCTGTGATTTCGAGACATGCTAGCCTCTGCAATGAGGTTAACTTGTTCATAATGACTTTTTGCTGAACCTTAGGACACCAAACTATGTCCCCTCAGGTTAGAATTGGCCTCACTATCATGATGTACATCCAGTAAATCATTTTTGAGCTGAGGCCTTAAGTCTTGCCAAACATATGCTGCTGGGCCCACATGGCCCTGACCGCAAGTTCGCTAGTTGAGTTAATATGAGAGTTCCAATTCAGTTTCTTATCTAGAACAACATTCAGATATTTAACATCATTGGAGTATCCTATAGTAAAATCATTTAGGCAAACTGAAGCAAGGTTCAATTTACGTCGTTTGGTAAAGGGCACCAGGACTGTTTTACTGGCAGACATCGTACATTCATGCCCGCCAGAGACTATATGATAACCAGATCGTCCGCATAACCAATGGCGTCATAACTGAGTAGATGTGGCTCAATACGTAACACGTCGATCACGAGCAACACAGCAAAGGTGACAGGACACCGCCTTGCGGGCACCGCAAGGTTTACTGCCTTAATCATGATTGACTCAATAACTAGTTTGAATGTAATCTTCCTACTACTCAACATGGAACTAGTCCAGCGGTTAGTCGGATTATAAATACCTCTACGCCTGGTTGCCCTTGCAATTGCGTTGTATCCAGTGTTGCCAAAAGCTCCCTCAATACCCCAAAAAGCGCACAGAGCAATTTCTTTCGAGCGGTAGGTCGCTTGGTGACAAGTAGATGCAGTGTCCCCTCTGTGGATTTGCCCTTTCTGTAGGCGAGTTGATTAGGATTCAGAAGTCTGGTTACAGTTAAACGGTCTCTAATATGAGGATCTACCTTTTGTTTCATAGTTTTGAGAATAAACGATGTAAGACTGATAGGTTGAACGGACTTAGGGAGTTAACTTGGCCGATTACCAAGCTTTGGGATAAAAACTACATTGACTTGGCTCCAAGCCTGTGGTTTGTGACCCAAATTGAAGCTGGTTTTAAATAAGGCTACCAGAGCAGGGGTAATCAAGTCCAAGGCCCTTTATAGGAGGGCTATGAAGATTCCATCCCCGCATGGAGCCTTTTGAACGGCTAAAAGGAGTTAATGGTCCATTTGACTTTTTCCGGAGTGAAAAGCTTACCCAACTATAAACCCAACTCAGATTTGCACCCATATGTGTACCAAATGCAGCCCGGAGAGTGCACCTAAAGCAGAGTTTCGAGTGACTCTTTGCGACCTGATGTATAATTACCATCGGATCTGAGAAAAAGCCCAATCTCGTTTGACTGATAATTAGCTAGAACTTTATGGAGTCGAACAGCTGTAGGAATATCCTCGATATTACCACGAAATCCGTTTGGAACGCCTTAGTTCAGTGTTGTAATTTGTTAGGGCTTGTCTATATTTATTCCACTCATTAGAATTATTTGCTCTGTTAAATAGTTTGAAATAACCCTTTAACGGACTTTAGCCAGCTGTTCATACTACCATACAACTTTGCGATTAACCACAACGTTACGGGCCACACAGCTGCTTCCGTTAGAAGATAGGAGCACATCATTAAGCAAACAGGGGTGTTCGCAGCTTGTCCGCTTTGATTAATAAAATAACCCTTTGGTCTTCCAGTTTGTAAAACAAGGGATGCGATATTCTATCGCCTGTATGATCATTCCCGATAAATCAAACCTAATGTGCATATGATCCGAAAAAGAAGCTTCATTTGATACAAAGTTTGCGACAAAGTTGAAAATAAACTGACTCGACAGAGTGAGGTCCAACACTTCTTGCCAAATCGTGTTAAAGAAAGTGGGGTTAGACCCTTTATTTAAAACGTCTATTCGACTACTCATCAGATAATTTAAAAGGGACTTACCTCAATTGATATGATGTGCATTTGCAGCCTATGATGAGTTGTAGTAATCCACCTGATCCTGTACAACTACAGGTGGAATACTTACCGAGTCACCAGAAAAGTATGCACACATTGTCTCCTGCACTCCCCTGCCTGTTCATACTTTCAGGATTACTGCAACCAAATCCTTAGTGATGAACTCTGGAATTGGTAGAACGTAAATGTCAGATAAAACAAATATTGCGGTTCCGGGAACTTTTTCTCTGTGATCGTTAGTCAACTTATTAGGGTAATAAGCTCTCCGCTCCTGGCTGTTTGCCAGCCGATTGCCTTGCGGAATTGAGCGTGTTGCTGCCACATTTTCCAGTATCACCTCGACCGCCCTTAGGCTTAATTCCCTAGAAGGGTGCCGTTGACTAGGAGTATCTTACATGGACAGCCCTTTGTGAGGTTAATCTAGCTGATCTCTCAGAAACCAAACTAGGATTTACAGTGAGATCCATTGATCGTTCTCCCGACGAAAAGGCTGCAGAAACAGAATGCTCTACAGCACTGATTTGAACAGTCTCAGATGCCTCTTTCTCCTTCATGCTGGAGCTGACTTCATTGGCTTGATTGATGGAGGGGGCAAATCGCTCTTAAAAACGAGTCTGATGTGACCAAAGCGGTAAGCAACGTTTCCAACGATTCGCGCAATGTTTTCATAGGAAAATCATTCTCTTCCATTAAAGTTATGTTCAGACCACATTTTGACCTTAGCTTTTCGATCGGATTGTTCCTCATTTATTCCGCTGTAGAATGATCGGAATATACATAGAAAAGCCATCTTATTCTCCGGAAAGAACCAACGAGTGATTTTTCCCTCCTAGAAAACAAAAGTTAGTTGGTAATACGGACTGATTTTCGAAGTCTTGAGCCGGATAGTTTATCGGATGACGAAAAAATTCCGTATGCTTCAATCGATCTATTGAAATGTTATGATTATTTTCTTTTATTTCGATTTTATTTTCTTGGGCCTTCATATGGAGGAGATATCCCTGTGCGAACCTTGTCTGTCTGCACGATAACAAAATCGCAGATATCTAGTGATTTGGACGTCAGGATGTGATAGGATATATAGTGCGTCGAAAATGTTTCAACAAAGTGATGCTGCCATTTTACTCCCTTAGAGGATTTCGAAACCTGGTAACTTAAAGAGTTCTAGTTTCTGTAATGGTCTAGTGTGACGTCTGGAACCAGAAAGAAAATTTTGAAGTTCTAATGCTGTTCAGGTTGAATTAGCCCGACTGCTGCTGATTCATTATCGGGTGGTGGGGAGAGTGTATCTGCGACCACGTTTTCAGAACCTTGTACATACCGAATTTCAGTGGTAAATCGACTAATATAACCCAATTGGTGTGATTGCCGTTGACTGCGTTCAGTTTTAGACTGGATTACTCGAGTCAGTGATACTTGAAATATTTGATTAATTGATAGTATATTGCGAGTAGTTTTCGATCGAATGCAGAATATTTCTTTTCTCCATCCTAGAGTTTTTTATCTAAAGAATACCGGAGGCCCCTAACAATTGTTATTGTACTGTTGTAATATTGCTCGAATAGCAGTACTTGATGCATTAGTAGTAATGTTAAGCTTTGTGTCCCTTAGTGGATGGCGAAGAAGTTTTGTGGTTACTAATTTATTTTTAAATCGTTTCTAATTGATTTTAGATAATATTATGAACCCATGCAAGTGTAAAGGACAATAGACGGATCTAGTCTACATGGTCGTCAAACAGGTAGATGACCTACAATTACGATGAGATGAACCACATTGTGTTGAATTTGCAGATTATAATGGTTAGGTGTCGATGTGTATGTCTGAACCGTCAGTGACTGACAACTGTGTGGTTAAATTAACTAGCCTTCTACATCTAAAATCGACTAGGAGTCCGAACTTTATGAGAAAATCGGCGCCAATAATTGGATGATTCACATCAGCAACGATGAATGCATATGTGAATGAACGTTTAAGGCTCATATCGATTTGGAGCCAACAGTTGCTAAGTGTGTGCCGTTAGCCGTCGATAGGCCTAGATCTTGGGTTTTATTATTCAAAAGATTTTAGTTTCGAATAGTGTTAATTTGACCGACAGGTTGGCGCTAGTGTCTATTAAAGTATTAGTGTGGCTTGTGGCCGACTCTACCCAATTGTCGAAGTTTTCTTTTTATTTTGTTTGGAGTCAACCTCCGTTTTATCGAAAAGTATCGAACTCGGGACCGCGGTATCAACAAGTAAAGAATCTGAGAATGATGTTAAAGTTATGGCTATTAATTCGAATTGCTTACTATATTTTTGGCTTGGGTTAAAGATGATGTGTTTGTTTTATTTGGCATGAAGTACCGCACTCGGACTATCATAATAATACGTCGTTAATTCATTTTTATTTCTTTTAAAATTTCGATTATGTTTATGAAAGACCACCAAGAGTGTTTTCATTGTAATAGTTAAACACAGAGGGTCAATTTAATTAATATTCATACAACGGATTCTAATATATATATATAGTTGAAAGACAAATTTAGACATGAAACATTAAATAGAATTACTTCTCGTAATTATTTAAATTCATTGTAGTGTTAGTTTCCTTTCGACACCGTCATATAGGTATAATAATAATCTATGAATGAACATTTTGTACATTAATTCGATTTCTTCATACAAAATTTACTTTCTGGAATTTCTTAGTTCCTGATGTATTACAAATAACAAACTAGCACATATGTTCCGACAAATATTCTTTATAAAACTACATAATTTGCATAAATTAAATTCTTTAACAATTAAAAAAAAAACTATCAACAACTGTTTTGGTTGTATCGCATCCATATACATATAAATTTTAACTAAACAACACTACACATATTTTGAATATTTCACTTTTGATTACTGAAACGTGTGTGAAAACACATTTAAAACAATAAATTACTTAATTGCCCCATAGAATTTTAATTAATTCATTAAATACAAACCAAACAAAAAAAAAATTAAATTTAAAGTTGACTCAAGAAATTAAATCCTTTAAACTAAAATAAATGTTAATGGTTTAAGTCAGTCAACACTTTATTCATTGTTATTATTCGAAATGTATTCGGTAGTAAATTATACGAATTTAAAAATATGTCGGATTTAGTGGTACTTATTAAGATTTGGTTCTACAATATTGGCCGTCACTTTGCTTATTTAAAGAACATTCTTGGTAACTTTACTTAAGTCAATTTCTAGTATAATTCAAATTTTTGCCATCTTGAGTAACAACTTTTATATCATGTGATTAAATATATGATTTTGCAAAGCTTTGAAATTTAAGCGCTTTACCCATAAGAAAACGTAAAAAACGAAAAATTTGACACTTTTCTGACATTTTTCGTTTTGCGTTATCAAAAAATTAGTTTTGAATATTTTATATTTACACAACCGATCACCATAACCAAATTTGAGCGTGATTGCTTTTCTGTCAAATAGCATTTTTGGTATTTTCCTCTCTTTCACCGAGTTTACACATGGTCTCATGAGTCTGGTATCTTGGGTTTCAAAAATCCCACCGTCGTTTACACTTGGACTCTGAAACTGGTTTCTTTTTTATTCATTCTATGTATATGTAAGAATATTTTCATTTCTTGTTTACTTTTCAGGTGGGAATGTTGTAAAAAAATTAATTCGTGATTTTAGCATAAAAGAAAAAAAAAATAATTTATATTATATAATTTATATAATATATTATTATAATATTTATAATAATATATAATAAATTAATACATATATAGTTTCCTATACGACCAAAGAATAATGGCCAAAAATTTCCGATGACTACAGCTTGAAATGGCAGTTTCCACATTGTCTCAGTGCGCTTGACGTCCAAAATATTGAGTTCAGACCATCGAAAATGCACCTTTATTTTATAATTTATTTATATTATAATATTTCATAACCGGTAGGAAGTTAGCACGAAAAACATGTTGGCAACACTAAAACCGGAGCACGTAAAACATGTTGGCAACACTAAAGATTTGCGTCTGTCATATAATCTATCTAGTACAAGATAGCATGAAAAAGATATAAGTAATAAGCATTATTAAAAAGTTAGCACGAAAATGGTTGAGTATTATGAAAATCAGAACCAAAAATCAATTTGATTATACATTAAATGACAATTAGCAACCGCAAGAGTAAAACCGGTTTGACATTAAAAACTAAATTAAATTTATTTTATGTTACATACAAAATACTAAAGTGAATAATCCAGCCTTTCATTTGTCAACTCTGAATTTTAATTTATTGAGTAGGGCCACTGATAGCCTGGCCATCCAAGCAGCTTTAGGCAGTTCACGACGTTTATTGGATTAGGTGGATTTGGAATTGATACTAAAGTGCAAGTCTTACAGTCTTTTACGATTTTTTCAACATCACTGTCTATTTTTGGCCACCATACTTTTGTACGTAATCGAAATTTCATTCTACCAATTCCAGGATGGCCTTCATGTGCAGCTGCAAGAATGTTACCTCGTAACTTCTCTGGTATTACTAATTTTGTACCACGGAGTAATATATTTCCATAAAAGCATAATTCAGATTGACAATTTTTAAAATTATTAACCGTTGCATCCCATATATTATTAAAAAGACTCTTCACTTTTTTGATTTCGTTGTCTTGATCGGAAATATTTTGCGATGTCTGTCATAGAGGTCGCTACTGGTTTAGCATAATCCACTAATTGTCGAATATAGTTGTCTTCTTTATCAAATGGCTGACATGTCCTATTTACACAGAATCGGAACAATGGTTCGGCTATATTTGATTTGCCTGCACGATGTAATACTTTATACGCCTGAAGACGAAGTACCCATCTTTCTATTCGGGCACACGGTTTTGATTTGGGCCCAAAAATAAACTCTAAAGGCTTGTGACCCGTTACCAATTCAAACTCTTCCTTGCCATACAGGTAGATTCTAAAATGTTCTACTGCCCAAACCAAAGCAAGGGCTTACTTTTCCGTGTGACAATAGCGTTTTTCGCAATCAGTTAAGCTTTTATTACCATAAGCAATTACACAAGGGCATCCTGATTGATTAAACTGAATTAATACACAACCTAAGCCGACTGGACTGCCATCAGCGATAACTTGTGTCCTATCGTTGAGGTTATAGTATCCTAAAGATTTATCACTAGATAAAACTTCTTTTAATTTTTCAAAAGCTTCCTCTTGTTCCTTGATCCAAAGTTTTTCGATGTTTGCTTTTTTCCTAACTTTAATCGTAGTAATTTCCGTAAAGGTTCCGTTTATGTTGCTAAATTGGGAATAAATTTACCAATATAAATCACAAGTCCAAGAAAACTTTGGATTCCATCTGTTGTTTTAATGCCCGTGAGGTTTTTATGACGTGCACATAACTCGCTAAAGGTTCTATTCCTTCCGCTGATAGATTGTTTGCAAGAAACTGTATTTCCGTTGTTTTAAATATGCATTTCGAATCATTTAAAACCACATTATTTTCTTTTAGTACATCTAATGTTTTTTTCAGAATTCGGTTATGTTGAAATTCTGTCTCCCCGAATTATATCATATATGAAATTTAGAGTCCCTTCACATGACACTAGCATCTGCTCCATAATTTTTTATCCATAATAATTCTGGAGCACATGAAATTCCAACATCAAACGTTTGTAGCGTAGCAAACCTAATTTACTTATAAATGTGGTTATGTATCGTGATTTTGGTGCTATTTCAATTTGATGAAATGCATTTTTAATATCAAGACGTGCGAAAAACTTTGCTGTTCTTAACTGTGGAAGGATTGTCTCCATTGTCGGAAGTGGATGATTTTCACGTAAAATGGCCATATTCGCTCTCCTCATATCCACGCAAATACGTCAATCTTCGTTTCCTTCAATAATTGGGACCATCGGAGAAACCCAACTTGAAGGTTCATTCACTGTTTCGATGATCTGCCACTCTATGAGTTCCTTTAGTTTATTATTTACCTTTTCTTCTAAAGGAATTGGAATTCTTCGATAAGGCCGAGTAACTGGTACAACTGATTTATCAATTGGAATTTCCACTAGAATATTTTTGAAAGATGGAAATGCCTCGTCAATTGAATTGACATTTATTCCAATCTTTAAAACTTCCAATTCGATAGCTGTGTTTTTCCAAACTGTTTTTCCCGCCTTTTATGACGTAAAATGTAACAAATTTTTTTTATCTCTAACCGTTTCAAATGAACCTAAAACATCCAGAGGCTTATTACTTGAATACGCCAAAAATGTTTTGTTCGGTGTTTTTAGCTGATTTCTTATTTTTATGTTATCTGCTTTTGACGTTTCCCAAGGTTTGTCGTCTGTTATATTACATTTGCTACCAGAAACAATTAGCAAACTTATTGGTATTCCACCTAAATTACACATTACTAGATCGTCGTCATCGAAATGGAATATATAGTTTACATCGTTTTCGTCTTCGATGGATCGAATATTTTCGAGTCTATTTGATGGAATATGTTCCAATCTTTTTCGTTTTAAAGCGGGAAACCTATTATCGTTCTGGCTTTTCCAATTCGTGCTGCGGGTTCTACAGAACTTATCGAAATGTCCTTTGAAATTGCAATTGCGACAAATTTTGCTTTTAGCCGGACATTTTTCATCATCAGATGAATGTTATTTATCACCACGTCGCAAGGATTTGAAACTTTAAATCTTGATTTAATTTATTGATCTCAAATGGAATTTGTTTAGTTCCATCAAATCTGTCCATTTATCTGGCAACAGCTTCTAATTAATTGGCTTCAGTTACAATGATGTCTAATTTAATATCTTCTCCCGATGAAAGTATTTTCCTTCTTAAATTTTTGGAATTACACATTTCCGCGATTTGATCGATTAAATGTTCATTTTCAAATTTGCATTTCTCAGCTTGATGACGAAGCCTGGTTAGAAATTTTTCAAATTTCTCGTTTTCGTCTTGTGAAAATTTTTGAAAGTACACATATTTAACCGTTGGTATCTTTTTACTGGGTCATAGAAAAGTTCTGAAAATTACCATGAAAATTAGTAATCAGTGGCCCTACTCAATGAAATAAAATCCAGAGTTGACAAATGAAAGGCTGGATTGGTTTTTATCTAATACTCAACCATTTTCGTGCTAACTTTTTAATAATGCTTATTACTTATATTTTTTTTATGCTATCTTGTACTAAATAGATTATATGACAGACGCAAACCTTTAGTGTTGCCAACATGTTTTTCGTTCTAACTTTTCGTGCTAACTTTTCGTGCTAACTTCACACTTGCATAGCTGTTTTATTTTAAATTGTTTTAGTTGTAAATGCATTGCCATAGCTATTTTCCGAGCGATGCAAATTTTTTTTTATTTTCTATTTTTTTGGTTAATAAAATAAATTTCATTAAAATTTTTTTGCTGAAAGCATTAAATTTAATCATGGGTTCAACTCAAATATGATAATTATTATTGAAAAATAATTTAAATTTTTTTTAAACTTTTATCGTACGAAAAAAAATTTCGTACCATAAAATTTAAAATTTATTTTTTTCTACAATCATGCTTTTAAAAAAAGAAAAAATAAAAAAAAACTCTAGATGCTAAAGATTATGAAATTGTTTTTAATGCATTATGCAAAAAAAAAAATTATTTTATTAACCAAAAAAATAGAAAATAATATAACATTTGACTCGCGCGTAAAATGACTGTGGCAATGCCTTACCGCTCAAAGCAAATTCAAATTGCAAACTAACCAAGTAAACTACGAAAAAAATATTATTATGTATAGACAAAATTTGATTGTATGAATGCGAAAATACCCGAGAAGTACAAAAAATTTGGTTTAAAAATGAAACCCAAACATGGCTGCCGTAAAACCGGTTTTGTTGGTAAAGAGGAAAAATTAATTTAATTTCAAATGAAGAATGAGTCCGGTATCATGAAACCAAGTGTAAGTGCACTGTTCGAGTTTTTGTTTTTAGCATAGTCGTACTTATAGCATAGTCGTTAGGAAATTTTGATTATTTTGTGAAATTTAGTTTTACGCAATATTTTTTCGTACCATCAATCATAATTGTATTAATTAATTCACTATAACTACCTAATAAATGTTATATAGGTGGTTACGTTTTAATTTTTTATCAGTATCACATTGACAACCATATAAGACAATTTAAAAAATGTCATGATTATAATTGGAAATTTTTTTTTAAAACAACAATTATATTTGTACTTGACCAGGATACTGGTTCTGTTATGAGCCATTCGCTATTTATAAATCATGGTTTAAAAAAAGGGATGTGCTTTTATAGATGTAATTCTCGGGAACCGCTCAGAACTGGACATCTTAAAACTGGATATTTCAAAATAGGATTTGACAAAACGAGATATGGACCAAAACCGGATATTTCAAAATTGGTTTATTCAAAACGAGGTAAAATACAAAACGAGATGTGGTACAACACTGGATATTTCAAAACAAGATATTTCGACATGTGATTTAAACTTAAAATGATTGTTTGGGAAAGTTCTAGAATATGGCCAATTAGGGAGGAACTCGGCGAGTTCTTAACCGATTTTGATGAAATTCGATACGTAGGAAGAAAATAGGATTTAAAAATGATTTTTTGGAAAAGTTCTGGAATATGTCCAGTTAGGAAGGAATTTGGCGAGTTCTTAACCGATTATGATGAAATTCGATAAGATTTTTTGGGAAAGTTCTGGAATATGGCCAGTTAGGAAGGAACTCGGCGAGTTCTTAACCGATTATGATGAAATTCGATATGTAGGATGAAAATGGGATTTTAAAATGATTTGTTGGAAAAGTTCTGGAATAAGGCCAGTAAGGTTCCATACTTAAATATTTCTAAGGAGAGAAATAGAATTTTCCTTCACTTAATGTTTTTTTTCTTTAATTGTATAATTAAATTTGATTTTAAAAGCTTTTTTTGGAAAACCTCTGGAATATGGCCAGTAAGGTTTCATACTGGAACAATTTTAAGCAGAGAGATAGAATTTTTCTTCACTTAATGTTTTTTTTTAAATGCTGCTTTTCTCATCTTATTAAAATAATCATTGACTTAAAAAAATCATTTTAAAATCACATTTTCATCCTACATATTGAATTTCATCATAATCAGTTAAGAACTCGCCGAGTTCTTTCCTTACTGGCCATATTCCAGAACTTTCCTAAAAAATCATTTTATGTTTAAATCACATGTCGAAATATCCTGTTTTGAAATATCCAGTTTTGTACCATATCTCGTTTTGTACCTTATCTCGTTTTGAATTATCCAATTTTGAAATATCCAGTTTTGTACCATATCTCGTTTTGTACCTTATCTCGTTTTAAAATATCAAATTTTGAATTATCCAGTTTTGTACCATATCTCGTTTTGTACCTTATCTCGTTTTGAATTATCCAATTTTGAAATATCCAGTTTTGTACCATATCTCGTTTTGTACCTTATCTCGTTTTGAATTATCCAATTTTGAAATATCCAGTTTTGTACCATATCTCGTTTTGTACCTTATCTCGTTTTAAAATATCAAATTTTGAATTATCCTGTTTCGTCAAATCCAGTTGTAAAATATCCAGTTTTCTCATGAAGCGAGAAACGCTTTTAAAAATAAAAAGAGAGTTTCCCGGTATTTTTTACTGATAAATCTTTTGTAATATCAGGGATATTACATTCCCTGAAATATGACTATAGCCGATTTAATTTATTTCTTAAACTCATATTTTTGTAAATTTGCAAATCATTACTATATCATTATTTGAAATTTGTAAGCCCCCTTGATTTTTAAAAGCTATAAGAGAATTTGTTAAGAGAACAGGACACTCAGAACAGTTTAATAATTTTTTTAGGCGCAAAACTATAAATCCGGCAATATACTCAACAACATTTTCTGAGTTTACAAAAGAGATCTTTCTGTAGTCAAATTTATTACAGTTAACGGATTTAAAATGTTTGATTCCTCTAACGGTAAACAGTTACCTAACCCCGTTTCTGATATTTGGGTATGTACAAGTAATATTTTATAAGCCACTGTGAATTGTCGCACCGTTGGATTATTCTTTAACCCTATCCGGGTTCGAGGTGGTCTTGGTTTAGTTTATAGAAAGGAACAAATTTAAGAAGTTTGACGGCTGTGAAGTTTTCCACAAATAACAAAAACTGTATGTGTATTGGTAATTTATTTTACAGTAGACTAAAAAATTGTTATTTCACTATGATAATAAGGTAACTCGAACTATCTTTAGAAAAAAAATTATATTCCAATTAAATCTTAAAAATTTTCGATTCGTATTAATCCTAACTACAACTAAAATAAATTCATTTCAACAATAAAAACAATAATAATTCGAATAACTTTCAGTAAAAAAAATTGTATGTTAATAAATACATCACAGTTAGGGGTTCACTGTATCAAAGATTGGCCAATTTACAGAGGTTTCTCAAGTAAGTGGCATACATGGATAGTTAGATGATGACTTGTTCTACAAAATAAAAGTAGTCCGATCTCCATACGATGGGGTTAACCCTTTTGTGGATGACTTGGTAACTTATAATTTATCAAGAAAATTTAAATAATTTATGCGTTCACTATATCAAAGATTGGCCAATTTACAGAGGTTTCTCAAGTAAGTGGCATACATGGATAGTTAGATGATGACTTGTTCTACAAAATAAAAGTAGTCCGATCTCCATACGATGGGGTTTACTTTTTTGTGGATGACTTGGTAACTTATAATTTATCAAGAAAATTTAAATAATTTATGCGTTCACTATATCAAAGATTGGCCAATTTACAGAGGTTTCTCAAGTAAGTGGCATACATGGATAGTTAGATGATGACTTGTTCTACAAAATAAAAGTAGTCCGATCTCCATACGATGGGGTTTACTTTTTTGTGGATGACTTGGTAACTTATAATTTATCAAGAAAATTTAAATAATTTATGCGTTCACTATATCAAAGATTGGCCAATTTACAGAGGTTTCTCAAGTAAGTGGCATACATGGATAGTTAGATGATGACTTGTTCTACAAAATAAAAGTAGTCCGATCTCCATACGATGGGGTTAACCCTTTTGTGGATGACTTGGTAACTTATAATTTATCAAGAAAATTTAAATAATTTATTCGTTCACTGTATCAAAGATTGCCCATTTCGTTTTTTAGAAAATGTAAATAAAAATTAAACGCCCCATATTCTGTCTTAAAATCCAGGCTATTTTATTTTATTACCTTGCTTTCTGTTGAATTGTATGGAAAACCCCAAAACTACATAATATTAAAATAACATAAAATATCAAATGGCAGAATACGGTCCAATACTATAATAAAAAATATAAGAATACTTGGTATTAGAAGGAGAAAACAAATTCTACTTACTTCTCTAACCTCGCACGATATTCAAGTTTCGTTAAACATTTATTTGGGTTTTTGTTTTGTTTCACCTAAGTAATTTACCAGGTAATCACCAAGTTGCGCCCACATAAATATATGTTGTGCGAAGTCAGAGGTGTAAACAGAATAATTTTTGTGAATATTAGGGGTGAAATCTAAAACTAGTTGCAAATGTAACAAATTGTGTTTTGGTTAGATTAATTCGTTTTTTATTAGAATCTACTAATATATAGAATCGTATTTAAGTGTTTTGGTTTTAAAATTGAATTGCTTGGTAGCGCTAATGCCTTAGATTTTCTTGGTATGCACTAATTTTATTGTTGCATTTCCAGTCGACTCTGTAAATATAGTGCATATTATGTTTAGAGTTGATAGAACTCGACTCTACAAATTTGTTAAGACGAGTGGGGATAGCTACGATTCTGTATATGTCTCGACTCTGTATATAGTTAAAATTTAACCTAGGTTGAAGCTAGTATATGCGTATTAATAGTTCGATTTTGGTTATATAACTGTTGTCCCTTCGTTATATTTAGTACGAGTATATTTTGCAATCGAAACATATAAATATATGAATGGGAAGTACAGTAAATATTGAGAACATTACTCTTATAAAATAAAAGTAGTCCGATTTCCATACGATGGAATTAAGACTTGTGTGGATAACTTGGTAACTTAGACTTATCAAGAAAATTTAAATAATTGATGCGTTCACTATATCAAAGGTTGGCCGTTACAAATCAAAAGACGATTTAGATCAGCGAATTGCTCTGCGAAAGCAAGCGCTTGAATCAGTAATGGTTTGGCCCGCGGTGACTGCAACGAACTTAAACCCAATGAATTATTTCTGCATGCTAAAGTATTAAGTAACAAATATGAGACGGTTGACGCCTTAAATATTGATCTTCGCCGAGAATAGGCCAAAATTACATCACACAATCTTTGACTGTACTGCGGGAGGGATATCTAGTGTTCGAGCTGTTTTGGGTAGGGAATTGGTGGTGAGAAAGTTTAGTGCTTTTTCAATGTGGTTGGTGGGTTTTTGTTTGTAAATGCTTAATTGGAGGGTGAGTTTAGGTACCGTGGCTGTTTGTTGTCGATTTTTAAATCAGTATTTATGGGTTTTCTGTTAAAAATTAAAAAACTAATTTTTAAGAAAATTATTTATTTTTAATTAGTTTTTTTGAATTAAACAATTTTTGAATGTGCTCAAACGAACACGAATTCCGCATGAATTTACAGCGTTTTAGCTTCGGCGGATTTTATAATAGTGTTGACAGGGTTTTTTCATTTTACCAGCGAATTTCTTACTTGTTTAAAAAAAAATTTACAGTGTTAAAAAAAAAATAAATAAATAAAATTCAATGATAGATAAATCATTACGGAAATTGGAAAACTACAATAATTATTTTAATTCCAGATATAATTTTTGATATTCTAATTTGTATTTTTAAACTGAAATATTCAGTAAATTTTTCTAAAAATATTTAATATTTATGTGTTTACGACAAATTTATTTCACAAATAAAACTGTCAAAATTGTATTACGTGTAACAGCGAAATTATCGTTCTGGTGTGAGCATACACACGAATTCCGGGCAATTTCCGCTACCGTCGCGAATAATTCGTTTCCGTTGCGGTAAAAACGCGTCCGTTTGAGGGATCTTTAATAAGGAAACCAAATAAAATTTTCCCTTCTGATTGACGGAGTATTAAAATATGTTTAAGTTCTTCATCTTGAAAACTTATAGATGATCGATGCACTAATAGTTAAAATAAAATGACGACCAGCAACAAATTTAAACTGTAAGCCAAATTTTCTTTATCCCTCTGTATATACACTTTAAAATGTCGCCCGTAATATTTTTTTATTTTGGGATGTGTTACTCCCCAACGAGCTAAGCAAGACATTAAAATTAAATACAAAAAATTCTACCAGGGTACAACCAAAATAAATTAAAATTTATTACAATAAAAGAGACGACAAAATATACACCACACACAGGCAATGAAAAAAAAATTTAAACCGAGAAGAAATAACCAACAAGCTTTTAGTGGTCAATTAACAATTAAGATAAGAAAATTTTAGCTACCGAAATTTAAATTTGTCGCGTTTATATTTCTTGAACAAAGATAATCTTCATTATAAAAAGATATTTTAAATAGCAGGTTTAATTCATTCTTTGAATATAATATTGTATCCAAATAATAAAAAAATGGTATCATCATTTTCTTAAAGATTGATGGCTATAGTAAGTACAGTAAATATTAAATGAAAAAATAAATAAGATAAATGAGATAAAGTTACTGTAACAAAAGCAAACATATCCAAAAGAATTATTGAATAACCTTCCTTTAATGTACTACAATTAAACATGATTTCTCTTACCCATTACACGTATTACAATTAATGCGAATGTATGCAAATAAAAAAAAACAAAAACAAACAAGACGGAAACATGTCTGACGCTGCGTTAATTGACTTTAAAACAAAAATTAAGAAAAAAAATCTGTTGTTTGCTTTATATCTTTCTTCTTATTTCATGCAAATTAAGTGAGCCTGTTTTTTGTTTTATGAGGCGTCTTTAATAGAATTAATTATAACTTTTATTTGATTCCAGCAACATAACACAAGTCCGAGGAGGGATGAAACAAAATCTTAATGAGTTTTGTGATTTAAGAAGACGTATAAAAAACAAAATAACATTTTAATATTTTGGTGCGCGCGGTGCGGTGACCACACCGAATCTATAAAAATGTATGTGTGAATGCAGTTAAGATTAAAATATTTGAGATTTAAAATGTAGTTTAGGATTGGTGCGCTTTATGGCACTATATAAGCCATGAAAGCATATCGTTTGGAATTCGCTGACCTGAAAGAATGATGTACTTTGCGATCTTAATAAAAACATCCACTTGAAAAAATTGACACACCCTCTTAAGACATTTTGAAATCAAACTGACCATGTGTTAATTTCTAAGCGACGGTCTCGGGTGATGATCTGATAAACGAATATAATAAAATCTTGTTAGCAAATATATTGTAGTAACCAATCATCTACAGTTATCAGTGCCGCCTAAGCCACTCTAAATATTGCGAAAATTAACCCCAATAATAATTTGTGTGATGACTGATGCCGTCTTGCTGTCGACTAAAAAAATATGTTTGTTGATGGAAAAAGTCATGTGAATGGAGGGAGGTTCAAGTCTTAACAGTCATTTTCATTGTTATCATTTGGCGTGTTTGTTACGTGAGAATGTTACCTAAACTTAGCCTATAAACATTCTCGCGCCGTCGTGCTTGGTATTTTTATCTGTTCTTATCTTTCCATCCCTGCCACTTGGAGGCGCATACTTGCCTACTATCTAGCTCGTTTGTCTGTTAAAATTCGTATAGACATATGTGTGTTCGATACATAGTCTAGTGTCAGTGTTGTTCAAGAACTTACACTATCTATTACTAGAACAGTGTTACAGAACCTTTTAAAAGCCTTGATGTTTCTTGGAGTCATTGAAACTAGTTTGCTTGCTGCCCATTCAGTGTGCAGCTCCATGCATCATTAGCAGAGCAAGTAATCCATGGTTTTGTTATAATGGCCGCACTCACAGCTGCTTGTTTCGCTTAGATTCTTACCTCATCTACCTCTTGAGCAAACCAATAAGGTTTTCTTGTATTTGTTCTTCTTGTAATACCACGTGCCCATAGCTCACATTTTTGCGTTTTCTAAGTTTAAACCTAGCAACTGTTTCTTGCAATAATGGTTAATCAAATGGTTTCACGCAGGTCAACATGGGAACTGCATATGTTGATACAGTTCTGTAAGCTTTGTAATACCATAAGAAGTATGCCACTTTGTGCACTAATTAAAGTTCTTCGGTGGTAAAAGTTCATTCTGTCAGCCCACCCAGCACAAGCATATGTAAGTAATGCTACCAGCAGACTTTCGTATATAGTTTTGAGAGTCCTTTGTTTAAGGCCTCAAGTTTCTTTGGGTACTCTTTTCAAAGTAAAAAAAATATTGTCTTACTACTTTCTGCAATCTTTTCAAGATGACGTGATACCTAGTCTTCCATCGAAATCAACTCCAAGCCATTTAACGGTTTTGACCATCTTAATTCTCACTCGATTCAAACACACCAAAAGTGGTCTTCTGATATCGAGCGTTCCTTTAAGCTGGATTATAACCGCTTTGGCTGATGAAAGCTCTATTTTATAGCTGCAACACCCATTAGTCATTTTGTTAATAGCACTCTGCGCTAATTCCTGTACGTTTTGTATAGAGTTTCCTGCAAGTAGTATACCTTATTATCTTCGAATGCTACCTTTTGGACGTTGTCATTCAAACTACTGTTAAAAACGATGTTCCAGAGAAGTAGTCCTAAGATAAACCCTTGTGGGCATCCTTTGGTCACACCTTTTTGAAGTGAGCCATAATTAATGACTGTACAGTTGCAAATCTATCAGACAAATAGTTGTTAATGATTAAGTTAATGACTTGTCAAGGAATACTCCGGGAACGTATTTTTGCTCCGATTCTTTTACCATCGCATCCTCTGTGGATCGATTTTCTCACGCTCATCAACGTACTAGTTATCAGTATCTTGAGTGACTTACCCAAGACTGGTAGTAGCATGATTGGTCTATAGGATTTTGGGTCGGAGTCATGGTCCTATTATAGGCCATGCTCTCTGTATTACTTCCACCTCAAAATTTTCGAGGCCGGGTGCTTAACCCAATTTCATTGACATTATTGCTCCGTTTTGGTGTTACAAATCTATGCGATCTGACTACTTTATGCGCTTCTATCTCGTTTGTCTCTGTGTCATGAAGAAGCAGTGCACCTAACAAGCAGTCCGCGGTATCCTTCCCACAAGTTGTTGTCAGGCCTACTCCACTTGTTAAGGTGGTTAAAAATTCAGAAGTTTTAAGCCGGCCAGTGCTGAACTTATACATGAAGGCCCATGGTTCTGCATTTCCATGCTCTGTAATATACTTCTCAAAACTAGTCTGGCTTGTTCTGTTCACATCGCTAAAGTACTCATTACGGCATGCCACATAGCTACATTTCTTTTGCAGTCTTACTGTTGGGTTCTTCTCTTTTTTGATATATTTTGCGCATTCTTGTATAGTTGCTCTTTTCGTAGTTAACTCATTAGTCCATCACGATAATTTTCCTTTGTGAGCATGTTTTCGTGTTATATTTTTATCACAGACTCTGTAAGCAAGGTTGTTATACTGTGCTCTACTATATCCACATCCTCTTTGGATGTACAACTCATGTTTTCAACAAGTTTTACTTTTCCCAATTTGCACGTTTCAATGCATATCGGGGAGTCTTGTTTTGAGGTTCATTGCTATTATGTGTGCTTTCAGATTTTAAAGTGAAAACCATCGCTCGGTCAACGCTTCAAGACCAGTTTTCTTTTACTATCCAATTGGTTACTTGCCTCAACAACCCATATTTCACAAGTTTTAAGTTTAATGTTTGTTTCGCCATTGTGGCACTAGGTACTTGGCTGGCTCTCTTTATTTGGAACAAAGTGACCTCTTCTTGAAACTCTATCACAAGGATTCCTCGATCGTTTGTGTCCGTGTCATGCCAAAGTTTTGGCTTAGCATTGAAGCCGCAGTTATGATATTTGATTTTTTCAAGCCTATTAATGTAGTCCACTGGTTCATCGGAGTATTGAAAATAGATATTGATTAGATAAAAATTACCCTAGTCAGACCTAACCTCATCACACAATGTGAGTCGCAGAACTGTGAGATTCTAAGTACCTAAGTACCTGGTCAAAGGTCCAGGACCTACTTAAAGATGTCTATTGCAGCCTTGGTATTGTAACCATCACTAGTGACGACTCTTGTTGAAGTAGCTAGGCCACGAACTCTACCTTTAACCATGTATGGTACAGTGATGAGGCACATTTTTGGTTAAATGGCTTTGTCAATAAACAGAATTGCCGCATTTGAAGCGATGACCATTCACAAGCCATTATTGAAACTCCATTACATCTAGAAGAAGTCACTGTTTGGTGCGCTTTATGGGCCGGTGGAACCACTGGTTCATATTTTTTCAAAAATTATGATAGTCAGAACGTTACAGTCAACAGCGATTAATATCCCTTCTAAAATTGCAATGGTTTGATTTGGATACGTAACATGAGGTTATTTTTAAGTAAGAATTAGGCAGTTTCAACCGAATAGCAACATTTTCCATACTTTGAAGAAGTAAATTGGGAAGCACAGTGTGCGGAATGGAATTATTGATAGTGATAGTTACACCTCCACCAGATTGATTTTCACGATCAGTTCTATAGATACGGTTATGAGGAATATGAAAGCTGTGTCCGGTTTAAGGTATGCTACAGATTTAAGCATAATGTCAACATTATATTTATCAATGAATTGAATTACCTCATGTTTCTTGTTTTTTACGCTGTGAGCGTTCCAGGTGCAGATATTCAAATATCTATTTGCAGACATTTTTAATAGCTGTTGCCAGAATGACCTGAACCTGTTCCGCTGCAGTACAGCATCTCCTAAGTCAATCCTTGACAGAATCTAAAATCAGGAGTAATTCACTGGAAGAGTACAATTTACTACTATTTGACCTTTCCGATTTTTGCTCTACGGGATGTATATTTGTTTTAAATAAATCTTCCCAATTGATTTGGTAAGTTGAGGTTTCCATGTTAGCTGGTTCGTTGAATTTAGGATCTTTAGAAATTAAGCTAGGAAATCATATATTACTATAAACCTTGGTTCATAACATCGGAAATAATTTCCGAACTGCCGAGCTCAAACCAATCAAAACACTGCATATGATAAAAATTCCGCCTTTTATTTCCATACTCGAGTTGAAAAAAAATGTAATTTCATACAAAATGAGCACGGGAATTCGAAATTTTTGTCCGATGTTATAAACCAAGCTTAAAGGAAATCGCGTCGATCAAATGTGTCAACATGGTATAATTCCGTATGGAACAAGTAGATGGTACTAGTAGTAGTTGAACGAAATATTTACATTTTTCTTTAACTACAGTTTTAATATTCAACGAATTATTAACGAAAAATTAAAAAAGTTTAAAGATTATATAATTGCAATTGGAAATTATTGAAGTAAATGGGCTTATATTTCTTTATAATAATAAATAAATAAAACATTTAATTTTATTAAATTATATAATTTTCTACAATAAATTAACTTTTCTTAATTTTTTCCCAATCCTTTTTTTTTAATTTTCTTGTTAGGGAAATGGTAAAATCTTTTAAACACTAAACACATAAAACACTTTTAACTCGCAAAAACATGTATTTACTTCACATATACTTTAAAAGTAAACAACAAAATGACCATTAATGATAACTATAAAGTTATAAATTTTGAAAAAAAAAAATAATTGGTGCGCCATCTCTTGTTCTCGCTAAAAAACGTTTGTTATGCCATCTAGAAGTTCCATCCAAAACTAATATTTAACGAAGTCATGTTGTCGTTGTCATTTACTATGGGACGTTTCCATTTTCGAAAAATGGTCTATAGGTAGTAAATTAGTACCCAAGTGACAATTTGTCAGTTATAACTAAAAATTATAAATAACATTAGAACAGAAATGTAAATCGATCTTAAAATGTATACCATAATGATTAAAATTGCACATTAATATATTCGCTAATGAGACATTGTAGAAACTGTCTTTTCGTTAGTATTTGAACGCAGCTCTTCTGACAGTTATATAACAAAGTTAATTAAATTAAACGTTTCCGACGTTTAATTAGTTTCGTATAATTGAATTTGCCAAACTATGCATTTCGACCTACTAATGTTAAAGTTCATCCTTAGTTTAAAATAAGAACAAAAAATCTATATAAATTAAATTCATTCTGAAAATCAAAATTTCATTCTATAAAATCATTTGTCTAATTTGCTATTTTGTTTTTCTAATTATAAAATAAGAGCAGTTGAAAAAAAAATTCCAACTCTCTCGTGCACATGGTTTTCCATTTTGCTGTCATTTCAATACACGTTTTGTTCTTAATTTATGTAAATTCGCGAGAAATTTATTTGCCAAAATGATTAAAACATTGATTAATTTCTGTTGATGTTTTAAATGTGCATTTTTTATTTTGTCAAATTCTTATTTTTGTTTTGTTTTGATTTATTTATATTTTTTTTAAACATTTTAATTTTTATATAAAATTAGAACAGAACGGCATTAAAAATTGTAATAATAATTTTATTTTTATGTTGAGCTCATTCAAGTAAAATCTAATTAATTTAATTGTAATTTATTTGAAAAATGTAAGATGTTTATTTGATATAAAATGTAAAAATAATTGTATTTTTCATTCAAAAAAATAGTATTAAAGTGTTGTGAAGAAAGTATTAAGAATAATATATAGAGATGTAATTTTTGACAGGGTGTATCCATTTGAATATATACAATATAAAAATTATAATTTGATGTTAAATAAATTGAATTTACCAATAAATAGCGCTTAAAATTAAAATTTAGATGTAAAAAATTAGCTGCTCCGCATAGCTATTAATAATATTAATATTTAGTGCTCTTCAATTTTAAATTATAATTATTCACATTATTTCCATACTAATATTTTGCATTTTTTCCACATTTCATATCGACAAAGTAATAATAAATTTTGTCATCACGATTTTTGGTTAGTTGGGGTAATAAGTAAAACAAAAATATTTTCTTGTTCATTGGTTATCATTTTGATTGTTCGAAGTAAAATAAAAAATTAAATCTAGTACTTCAATGTCAAATTAAAGGACAATCGCGGTCGACTGGATGAAAAATTTAAAATTCGTTACCAGCGTATGTCACTAAAACAAAAGAGCTGGATGTTACCTCATTGCAAATAGTAGACAAAGATCAAGCTTGTTTAAATGATAATTTAACCGAAGTAAATTGTGATTTGTTGTTTGAAACTGAATTAGTATCCGAAACACAATCTAACGACCACTTCTTGGAAAATTGTTGTAGGTTTCCAAACGTAATTGCTCAGTTACAATGTCTGTTAAAATCAAACCATTGCCTATTTTTAGTGATCTAAATTCATCTAAGTTGATGTCTATCGAAGGAAACAAGACAATGGTGAAGACGGGATGAGAATGGTGAAAAGTATCAACGTGACATGTTTGTGTATACACAAACTAATCAAAACGCATACTGCTATATTTGCAAACTTTTCTCTAGGAAAAAATGTTACATGACCCAAGGAACTTGCGGTTTGAAAAATATTATGCAGAAAATATCGGGACATGGGAACTCATCGGAACATAATATTTCATCTATTCGCTCTTTAATTTCTAGGTTGAAACAAGTGGGTCGCATCGATTTAGCTCTAAATAGAAATCTCGACAGTGAGCAACTGTCTTGGAGAAAAGTACTAAAAACCATCGTAGTAACCTTTAAATTCCTGGATTTCAACGAACTTGCTTTTCGCGGCGAAAATAAAAAATGTAATAAAGGGGAAAGTGGAAACTGTATTTGGGTCTTAACCCAACTTTACACTATTTATTTATCTTCGACTATTTGCGATGAATTTATTTAGCTGATGGGTGATTAAGTCAGACGAGTCATAGTTCAAGACATAAATAAGACAAAATTTTGTCCTTTAATCATCGAAATATAGAAGACCATCAGAATCTTCTGCAATTGTATCAAGTAGCAATATAAAAATGGTTATAAATGTTATGATGTGGCTTACTTTGAACATATCGTTGCTATAATCACTCCAGAGTTCATACTTGGCATAACTGCAAATTGTCCAGCAATTCGAGTTGCTTTCGAAATATTTCGACTTGCATCTTCAAAATAATCCTAGATATTATCTTAGTCCTGCTAAAACCACATATTTGCAAAATTAATGCCTTCCAATTGAGGCATGAAAAAGTTAATAATCATATGTGTCTGTATCGCTTACCCAATTTCACAAGCCCATTTATCCTTGGTGGGGATTTTAATTGCCGTGTTTCATTTTGGAACTGTAGCTTACTACTCTAATAAAGGTGGACGAACCTTATTTGACTTGCTTAATAGCTGTGTGAATGTTGTCTTACACTGTACGGTTACGCCTACCTACCATCATAATACTAGAACCAATAGTACTTTAGGTTTCTCTTTAGCAAGTAACGAAGTTCCTGTAAACTACATTGGATCCAAAAATGAGCTTAATTCGGATCACTTTCTAGTTTTGTGTTCTATCCGCTTACAAACCTGCCACATTAATTGATGGATTCAATATTTTAATTTTAAAAAAACCGACTGGCACATATTTAACGAATTTATTGATAGCAGACTGAAATTATACGGAAGTGGCCAAATCATTACCGATACTAGCCAAATTGAATGACAGGACAGCTTTCCAATACTATTAAAGAAGCTGCAGAAATGTTTGTACCTACTATCGTTGCGTCAAGTAGATATAAGTTAATTTTATCTGACGAAATCCTTAAGTTTATCAAGCTGCGTAATGTGCGCCGCAGACAATGGATAAGAAGTCGTGACCCTGATCTAAAAAATATTGTTAATTTACTAAACACTGTAATCAAGCAGAAAATCTATGATATTGTTAACGCTAAATTGCAGGATAAGTTAAAAGCTTTAGAAAAAGGATCTAAACCATATTTGCATATGGTGAGATTATTAAAAAAAATATATCTTTGCATACCACCATTAAACCATCCCGATGGTTGTAGTAAAATTATAGACTCAAATGAAAAATGTGAAGCTGTTGCTGAAAATTTTTAAAAAACTTTTGGGACTGCGGTCAACATTCCAGAATCAGAAGATATTATGAAGAGTATAGAACTTATACAAATCTATGCGGTAACTGATGCTTCGTTGTGCAATGTATCAAAAGAATAGGTAAAAGGCATTATAAATAACAGCCGCTCCTTAAAGCACCCGGCCAATATTTAAGCTTCAATATTTTCCTTAAACATCTTTCGGAGTCTGGACTTAAATTTTTAACAAATTTCTTTTCGCACTGCATCAAACTGTTTTATTTTCCCTCTTGTTGGAAAATAGTAAAGGTAGTTGCAATTATGAAGCAATGGAAGTAACCCATGTTAAGTAAACATCTATCGACCAATAAGCTTGCTTAGCTCTATCAGTAAAGTATTTGAATGTATCATCAAAAATAGACTCAATAACTTTATTGAAGAAAATAGTTTGTTAATACCGCAACAATTTGGGTTCGGAACCAACATTCTACATGGTCATTCTTGATCTAGAAAAGGCATTTGACTCAGTCTGGATTAATGGCCTTTTGCATAAACTGCATAGATATGGTTTTCCAATGCATATAATCAAACTATTGAAATCGTACTTTGAAAAACGAAAATATTTTGTTCAGATCCAAAATTCAAAATCCAGTCTAATGAATATCAGCTCTGGGGTTCCTCAGGGATCTGTTATAAGCCCTATATTATTCTGTATTTTTCTAAATGACATTCCCACTAAAGAGGAATGTGAAATCGCACTATTCGCTGATGAAACAATTTATACCTCTAACATTTATTCACATGTCATAATAAATAGACTTAATGATTATATCAACATCCTTGTAGCTTACTTTAACAAATTGGGTCTTAAGTTGAACTCTTGCAAATCACAGGCTATATTTTTTTCACGGTGTAGGATGATAGCTAAACTACCGCAAACAAATCTGTTTTAAACGGTCAACCTTTAACCTGGGATAAACAGGTTAACTATTTTTGCATTCTCCTGGATCCAAAAGTGACGTACCCAAATCACCTAAATTTTATAATTAATAAAGTGAGCTTTTTTATGTTCTTTATACTCTATTAAATAAAAAAAGTTATCTATCTTTTGAAAACAAAATGTTAATTTATAAGACGGTTGTACTGCCTGTAATCTTGTATGGATCTCTTTTATTGTGGAAGGCGGCTAACGTTCACAAACAAAATATTCAAATTTTACATAATAAATTTTTAAAATTAATACTTAAAATCCCGAGGAGATACAGTACTACGAGATTGCATTCACGAACTGAAACCAATTTAATTAAGGATATATCCGTTTAATATTATAATAGTTATAAAACAAAACTTTCGTTTATGGTGCGTACATGTACGTGATTAAAATATTTCATCACAGGATGAAGTTAGTAACAAAAGCTTTTGCTCAAAATTATTACCTATTTTACTTGACATATGAAACATATGTAATTATTCATTGTGTATCGTTGTTGGCTGTGGTATACGAAATATTTGTGATTTTTTTTTGTGATTAGATTTTTAATTTCTTATCGGTGATTTTAAATTCTTGCTTTTTGTTTTTTATCGGTGATTTAAATTTTTTCGTGTTATTTCGTAATAATTTCTAATATTAAATTTAACTTCATTTTGTTTTTATTGGTTGATTTTAATTTCGTAATAATTTATTTTTGTTTTTTTTTTCGGTGATTTTAAATATTCGTGTAATTTAATATTTACCGTTTAATTTAATTTTTTTCGTGTAATTAAATTTTTGGAATGTCAAAAAATAGCAACATTATATATAATGAGCACAATTATTGCTCATAATTTTTATTTTTTATTTTTATGTTGGATGCTTGCGATGAAAAATGTGCCCAAAGTTAAAATTATTTCAACTCAGGAGAGGAAATTTATATATTTTTCGTATGAAAAATATACAAATTTCCCCTTGATTCGCGAATCAATTTTTTGATCACGTACATGTACGCACCTTTATAAATAATAATTTAATCAATAATCGATGTTTGTGTTCTATTGATAATTTAATCAATAGAACACAAACATCCTAAAATAAAGATTTAAATTATTGCAATTGTTGCATTGTGGGTTATAGGAGTATAGCATATAATTATAAGTTTGTTATAAGGTAGAATTAAGATATATACATTTTTACGAATCCTTTGATATTTTTCTTATATTCCGTAGCAAAGTTGTTAACTAACAGAGCATCCCCAATGCAAAAACTTATGACTTTTTCCCTTTGCCTTTTGCTTTTTGTTTTAAAATAGCGTGCCCAATGAATGAGGTAAAGTTTAATTATAGCCAACTTCATTTTAATAAATTGTTTATAAAATGATATGTCAAACATTATTTTCTCAAATTAACTGATTTTGAATTATATTATTTATTCATATAATTATGCTATTTTATTTCTAATTTATTAAAAATATTACTAATATTTTTGTTTGACACCAGCCTAAATTTATTATCATATATAAATTACATGTATTACATAAAAAAATAAATTCAAAATCGTTTGTTTACGAAAATAATATTTTGACAATTCAATTTATAAACAAATAATTTAATTTTGAAATATAGCTAACTTCATTCTATTTTTTGAATGAGGCAAAAGTAAAAAGATTGTTAACATTTCGAATGAGTCAACCACCAACATAACGAACACAAATTTGTTTTTCTCAAATTATTTTCCATACAATCCAGTAAGTGAAAAGTAAAAGTTTCTGCATTGGGGATGCTCTGTAAAACTCGGAAAATGATATGTATAACAGTTACTTTGACGAAATACAGAGTGTTTTCTTTATTTCATTCGGAATGTTTCACATTTGACACAAAGCGTTCTTTAATTCATTCTTGGCATTCTATTTTTTTGTAATATTCTATTCCATTGGATATTATTTGTTCCTCGGAATATTTAGAACGTATTCTTTTTATACTACCTCAATAGGTAGTTTACAGGATATTCTTTTTTATGCATCATTGCGGTTGTGAAAAAAAAAATAAAAAATAAAATTGTAATTGCGATTTCTAGTATAAAATTTATTAAATTTTACTAATTTTAATGATGAAAAATATTTATAATGAAGGTAAAAAGTTATTATTTATTAGTGCTATTTATTTGCTATACGATATCTACAAATATGATTTAAAAATAGTATTATTTAAATACAAAATTCTGTCTAGCATTAGTATCAGCAATATTGCTCTGGCAGCAACATATAAAAGAATTTATTGGCGGAACATCCTAAATAAGCATAGAACATATGATTTAATAAATTATAAATATTTGTTTAAAATGTATAATACTAAATTTACCTTAAACATTCTGTATTCGCCAAATACCATATTGTCATAAGAATTTGTTTTTCGAGAGAAATTCTTGGATGGCCTCGAGCATAGTATAAATACGCATAGTACTACCATAGTATGTTACCTCACTGACGTGTTAGATGTCGCTACTGGTACCGTTTTAAAATATTCTAAATATTTTTATATTAATAATCGCCTAAATGTCATATATTTTCTTAAATTTAGCTGATATTCTCTCGACCCGACATCTGGAACTTCAATGGGTAAACAGTTTTTTTTCTTATGATGGTGGTACTACCATTGTATGATAGCCCCTTGACGTGTTAGATGTCGCTACTAGTATCATTTTAAAATAATCAAAATATTTTTATATTCATAATCGCCTAAATGTCATATCATAAACTAAATAATTATATAGACGTAGCATGCGGGAAACAAAAATGAATTAAAAAAATCGTTTGTTTATACAGTGAAACTTCTGAAAAATGAAACAAAAAAATCGTAAAAAGTTTTAATTCTATGCATTGGTTTGCTATGTTCAACTTTTCAGATAATTAATTCCCAAAATCTAAATTAGCGTACCCCTCGTTTATTTTATTTCCTTTATATGATATGAGACGTTTTAGTATTAGATAGTTTTTAGTCATATATTTTTTTTTAAATTTAGCTGATATTCTATCGACCCGACATCTGGAACAATGGGTAAACAATTTTTTTTTTCTTATGATGGCAGTACTATGTGTATTTATACTATGCCGAGAGCCAATTTGACGTATTTGTTTTCTATGCACAAAATATTTTCGTACAATACCTCAAATGTAAAGGGTGTTTTTCACAAGTTGGCAACACTGCTTTATTTGACAACCCATTTAACAGCTGATAGTTGCATTTTGTTTGATTTGGTTTGATATTTCATTATGGATAGACTTACATCAGAGCAACACTTGCAAATTGTTGAAATTTTTTATCAAAATAATGGTTGAAATTATGTTGAATTCAAAATTTTATTCTCCGATAAAGCCCATTTTTGGTTGAATGAGTATGTAAATAAGCAGAATTGTCGGATTTGGAGTGAGGATAGTCCACAAGCTTTTGTCGAAACACCATTACACCCACAAAAAAATTACTGTTTGGTGCGTTCTATGCGCTGGCGGGGTCATTGGTCCAAATGTCTTTAAAAACGATGATGGTCAGAATGTTACTGTCAATGGTGAGCGGTATAGGTACATAATTAGAATTTTTTTCGTACCTCAATTAGCTGGAATTAATCTTGCTGACATGTGGTGCCAACAGGACGGAGCCACATGCCACACAGCACGCGCTACAATTAATTTACTCAAAGAAACTTTTGATGAAAGAATAATTTCGCGTAATGGTCGAATTAATTGGCCACCAAGATCGTGTGATTTAACCCTATTGGATTATTTTCTACGTCGATAAACCAGACAATTGAACACCTGGAAATCAACATTCGAAGAGTTATTGGCGATATACGGTCGCAAATGCTGCGAAAATTGGTGTTCCAGATTGCGCCTTTTACGCACCAGCCGTGGCCGCCTGTATAATAAAGCCTGTTTCATTGATATTAAAAATATATATCTTTGTTTTATTATGATTTAAACTTGTGTAACTCTATAAAAAACACACTTTACTAGGTAACATTCAAAAATGCACCTTAAATTGCATTCCACCCAACAAATAAATTGTATCCTCAAAATAACCCTTGTTTTTGGAATCAATTTAACTTCGTCATCAGATTCATCACGTGAACTATTTTCAAAAAAAAAAAAAAATTCATCTGATTTTGGTGGGTAATGCTACTCTAATTGATTTCCTTTGATCCATTTTATTTGTCAAAATATTAACAATAATTTTGTTTCCCACACATACAGCATTCATTAACAGTAATCACTAGACGAATGTCAAAAAAAAGCAAATGTAGTCAAATAATATTCCGTTTATTATATTACGTTCTTTTATTATGAAACATCCGGAATATTCTTTGGTCACGTGATTGGTATTCTATTCCTTCTACTCTTTCTGTAGAATGAATGAATGAAAACACTCACAATTAGTATAGCGAACTAACTCTTTAAAAAAAGTAGAAAATAAATTCGTCATCGCAAACTAACAATAAGTCCAGCTACTAAAGAAGCGCCCGCTGCTAAAATTTAAATCGATTAAAAAGTAAGTAGTAAATGGGAAATTGGCCACTACCGTTCGATCGAGGTAAAAGCCAATAGAACTAGTCTATTGCTTTGGACTTATAAACACTGTTTATAATTATTGTACGTTTTCCTGAAATTTATACTAAACGGTTCATAAATATAATTTCAAGTTAAAATCGCAATAATACACTGTACGCTGAGGAAAAAATTCATTGAAAAGTATATACCCCTAACTACAATCTATTAACAAATAATACAAAAATTACCCAACACTAATTTGAAAAATACGTATAAATATTTCTTTGGAAAATTTCAAAATTATATTCAAATTATATATTAACTCAATTACGGAGTGCTAAGGCTGTTTTATTCGCATTTCTTCAATTCATATATTTTCTCTAACAGATCTTATTAAAATATTAAATAAAAAAAAATAAAATATATATATATATATATATATATATATATATATATATATATATATATATATATATATATATATATATATATATATATATATATATATATATATATATATATATAGCTATATATATATTATATAAACCAATAAATATGCAATAAAAATTAAAATCGTTTTTCTGGAAAATTATCCCCCTAAAAATATATAAATTCGCCTATTATTCAATAACAGTCAGAGCTTATTTTTATTTTTTAAATCGATTTCAATGAAGTGAAAACGAGGATGGCAAAAAAAATGTTGGAAATGGAATTATGTCATTATAAATATCGTGAACCATTAATAGCTTTGATTGTGATTTATTGAATCATACAAAACTAATCGATATTTTAGTCATAATTTATTTAAATAATGGAATGCGTTTAACAATTTGTACCCGAGCTATTTAAAAATATATACGTACCACTGCATAAAACTCAACATTAGCCAATGTATTTGAACAACAAAAAAAAAATACTTCATCAAAATTATATAATTAATTGGCCAAAAATGTAAAAAGGAAGCAAAAGGAGAATCCTTAAATTAAATAAAATAAGCGTTTCACCCTCGTTTACAAATGTATTTCCGACACAAAATAGTATACAAATATGTAGATACCTATATAAATGTATACACATACATTAAAGATTTATACATATATACATATATATTATATATAGCAAGTAGCAACAATAAATATATATAGGATAATACTTTATCAACATAAACATGAATATAACTTTATTATAAAACTACTCGTATACATATATATGCGACAGCATATATGTATATAAATATATATAATATATATATACATACAACACATATGTACATATATGTATACAAAAACCAACCAACACACACTCAAAAATATGCACAATACTATGGAAAGCAGAAAGAAAAATGTTATGAAAATCGACAATCGTTAAAAATTTTATAACTTTGAAAATCGATTTGTCGATGAATTTTCACTTCTCTTTCCCTACTATAGTATAAATATAATTGTTGGGGTACTTTTTATTTTTATTACGATATATAAATAATACTTGTAATTGCAGATATTCTAGATTTAAAATAAAATGGTAACAACAACAAAAAAAAAATGTAAAATCATTTTATTATGATGTTATGTTAATGGGTTGTATTGTTTTTGAAAGTCAGTGACGTTACTCTAAGCGGATGATGAAGTGCGGTTTAAGATTTTTAAACAATTGAAATCAGGTTCAGTCGTGAACATTTAATCGAATAATTTCTTTGTTCACTCTGAAACTGGACAGTTAATCATAGACAAAAGCCTCTCCTCTGAATTTTCGCTACACATTTGAAAATTTAAAATTATTTCACAATACATTGTTTTTATGATTACAGTATATTGTGGAAATTTTACAAATTTAAGACGTCCATGACAATATCACAAATAGTCTTTTAGTATTATAGAAATTATCCAATCTTTAGGAACCAGGGATAAGAAATAAAAGCACTGATTAAATTAAATTGATTATTTACATATAGAAGTAAATTAGTACTACACTACTAATATATTATGTATTATATGTAGTTAAATTGATAACTTATATTCTCAAAATAAAATATAAATTAATAAATTATTTCCGCATCAAAATTGCAATTAATGCAGGGTTTATATGAGTGCATGTATTTCCAGTTTTCAATTTATTCACATTAATTGATTTATGAATGTTGAGGTGGGTTTAAAATGAAAATATGTTTTTTAAGGGAGGATGAGATAAATGCATTAATTTGCAGCGAGTTTTATCGATCTTCTTTATTTTTAGTATTTAGTTCAAGCACATAAATAATTATTTATTTATTAAAGCTATTGCAGATTAGTACAATATATATACAATATATATATATATATATATATATATATATATATATATATATATATATATATATATATATATATATATATATATATATATATATATATATATGTATATATATATATATATATATATATATATATATATATATATATATATATATATATATATAAACATGTCGGATGAGATTTCGAAAATTGATGAGATACAAATAATATAAACTATTAAAACAATAATATTTTAATATTATATGATATTGCATATAACATAAATTCTTTATTATTAACTTTTAATAATCCTTTATAACTTTGGCCAATCATACTCCGTGATCAATTCGTTATAGACTAAACTTCGTATTTTTTTACTCATCATTCAGTACTATCTTTTTCAATGTTGGCAACATTATTTTTTTTTATTATATTTATTTATTTATTTATTTTCTTCAAAATATATACAAATACACTTATATAATACAACATAACAATAAAAAAGTGAAAACAAATCTAGGAACTTCTATCATTTATTATAAAATCAGTATTGCAGCACCTTCACAGAAATCAACTCATTATTACATTATTGGGGGTTTAATTATGAATTAATTTTAAGTGATAGTTTTATATTAAACCAAAATTTTAAAACAAAAATAAAAATTAAAAGTATTAATAAAAATAGTTTATATTCTTAATTAAATTAATATTTACCTCGTCTTTCACACCAAGCAAACTTTTTGTTTGATAATTAACAAAATTATTATTATCTTATTTAAACTATAAAATAAAACTAAAAATTTATACCAATCCGAGTTACCGAACATAACAGTTTATTAAAGAAGCGCCCGGTCGACAAAATGATCGCGATTCTACAATCGACGTGAATATTTTTTAAAATTCATACAGTAACCTTTTCTTTTAATTGTGACATTTATTATGATACATTGTTTTTAATTTCGTTGTTCCTAGCGACTCTACTTTTCATAACAGCTATCGGGTAAATCAAAAAATATCTAAAGTTTATTAATCATATTTACTATTTATTTATTTGGTATAAGACCTTGGTTAGAGTAGTTAATTTATGTTCTTTAATAATAATAACAAATTCTAAATGCTATAATATTTAAAAGTGACAGAAAAGATACAAATATATTTCTATCATTACTGAAAAATAATGATATTAATAATTAATAATGATAAAATAATGATTTTGAGAGCGAAAAAACAAAAAAAAATATTATTCTAATCTTAAAAATAAAAGTTCAACAATTTTCATTTCCATTATCCAAATTCTTAATTTTAACAAAAAAGTGCGTGAATTCGTTGATGGGTTCAACTCGTTGGGTAATCTGTTAAAAACCATTGGAGTAATAGCTAAGAAAAACTTTTGAAAATGCCCCAATTTTCTATTTGGACAAATACAAACGTTAACATTCCTGAGGTTGTTATGAACATCGAACCATTTCCGTAGTAATATTAAATCAAAATTAAATTGAAATCAAAATTACAACTTTTATATGATAGTGTAATATCCAATTAAAAATAAAATAGATCCCTAGACCGTTCTTGGGGAACATTACAGTTTAAGATAAGAGTACAACAATTTTATCGCAGAAGTATGGTCTACTGAATCAAAGCCGGCATATTCACTGACTTCTTTCGAATTTATCTAAATTGTTTAATCCATTTTGTTTAATATATTATATGTATTTATTTTTTCGATAGAAATTTGAATAAACAATTTTGACACTGCTTTAATTTAGATCGCCTGAATATTCGAATATAACTAAATATGTAATAAATTATAAATTTTGTGTCTTTGTTTAAATAAAGTTTACGCCGGAATGATTCCAGATTTTTTTACTTATATTTTTGTGTCTTCGTTTAAATAAACATTTTTTAATTTATGGCGCTACTGTCGCTAAATTTTAACTACACATTTAATTTATTTCATTTTATTTATTTTTTAATATTACAAAATGGACGCCATTTTTTATTAATATGAAGCGAGGCTATTTTGATCTTTTCCTTTTATTCAAACAAAATTATATAGTATTTCTGTTTGCTTTATTGTTCACACTTTAATGTGCGTACAACTAGGTATAAAGTTGTTAAGTCATCCAAAAGATATATTTTTAAACCAACTCTCGAGATTTTTTATAAACTTAAGGTAATATACTTCTTTAAAATTTATAATATATTTCAGATTTACAAACTATCCATAACTTCTACCAGAAACAAAAATATATAAATGTTATTACACAAAAGAAGTATCGGAATAATGAAAACCAAGTTCAATACAAAAACAAACAAAGTGAAACGTATACTACAACACTCGAGGAGTAAAGAAAGGATTATCGCCAAAGCTATATAAATGCGGAAATTTATAAATTAGATAACACGTCCCCTAGCGGCGTTCAATGGTTATATATAAACTCAATTACCTGGATTACGCAGTTAATTTGGTAATGTGGTGGTTTGGTCTCAAGGTAAATATCAGGAAAATCAAGACGATGGGACACAACAGGAATATAAACACACCAAAGTACATCAACCAGCAACAAATTGAAGATGTAAACGAATTCATACTTCCCACCTGGCAGTATCCTTAATTTGAAAAATATTAATATTAAAATTAATTTGAATTGCATCATATCAGATTAGCACTTTAGTACTATATATTCATTTGATATTTGGAATCTATAAACGTAGTGACAACACGTCTAACACATAAGTGAATAGTTTTTGTGTGCACTAGAAAACTAGAAAGCCAAATCTCCCACTTATGCTTCTCCTTTTGCCTCCATTCCAGCCAGCACAACAAAGTTGTCTTTACCAGCTCATTTTTCCAAACCCGTTCTCTTGGATGTGTTTACGCTAGATAGTAGATTGAGACTTTCTGGCTACTCAGTGTTCAGCTCCATCATAATAGTTATGGTCTTTCTTCTTCGACAAGATCGCAGCTTTAGAGCATGTGAGCCATGGCTTTGTTATCATGGCCACCCTCACAGCTGATTATTACGCATAGCTAGAACCTTTGAAGGTAAGATGGTATTTTGCCATGTCCCGTTAGCATTCTTTCATCCAGTGAACTGTCCCGTTTCTCTTGCCATATTGCAATAGACGCTTTTTGCATCTGCCTGAAGAACGAACTAATAAGGTTTTATTTTATTTGTCCTTCTTGTAATACCATTTTATCGTAGCTCACACTTTGGCGCTTTCAAAATTAATCCATAAGAGTCATAGTTACTTCCCCCATTTAGCTGCACCTACTTGAATTTTTTCATGTTGACATTCAGAGCACTGGGCAGAAATCACATTGAGGCATCATCCGCGATGGCCATCACAATGCTTTGTTTTAATTAGACAGTCGGGTTTCGCTGGTACGTGCCAGTTCTGAATTAACTGTTGAATGGTGGTCCTTTAAGAATAAAAATATTTACACTTTTAATCTCATATTTTAATAAGACTATACCACAATGGCGACTTGGCGTATTCTTTCGAATCTGAAGATAGTACATATAATAACTTTACTCAAATGAAAAAATACTATCAGTTATATTATTACATCCTTATCAAGCTCGAGCCATTCCAATTTTCAGAACCAATCTTTATTTCGTAATTACGGATCTAATTTGTCGAGTTTTCTTACCTCCATAACATTAATCTATCGGCTAAAGACACTTCATCTTGGAAACCAGCTGCGGATATCAATCTGTTGAGAAATAAAACAAGGATGCAGCGGAAATTTTATAAATTTTATTTATTAATTTTAAACCGAAATTATATTATCTAACTTACCTGTTTCACTAACACTGCCTATATGCCTATAATTCCCGATAATTATTTTTTGTTATAACAATTATTTCCAAGTATTTGTTTTCCAATTTGTATTCCTTATCTTCTAAAAGTATATTCTAGCCTAGTAGAACAATTTCATGGGAATATGAGTTAGTCAAAGTGTTTGCCATGAGATCGTCCTAAATTGAGAAAGATATTTCGTGAGTAAAAGTAAAAAAATTTAAATAAAGGAATATCGATTCCTTTACAATTACAAGTATACACGCACAAAATAGAACACGCTTAACGCCAAAAGTATAACCGAATAAAGTGTAAAGTGTAATGCAGAGTATCGTCAAAATTTAGGATAAATATATGACATTTAGGCGATTACTACTGCCATCGTATGCATATATACTACTACCATGGTATGTTTGGCTATTGACGTGCTAGATGTCGCTATTGGTATCGTTTTAAAATATTCAAAATACATATTTTTATATTAATAATCGCCTAAATGTCTAATATTTAACTTAAATTTTGACAAAATTCTATCGACCCGACATCTGGAATGGGTAAACTGTTTTTTTTCTGATGATGGTAGTACTATGTGAATTTATAATATGCACATTGAACTATCTATACATAATAAATTGCTCCTATTCCGACAAAATTTGGAACCTGTGCAGATTTCTATGGAACGATAAGTTATTCAGTTGTTCCAAATAAAGTACTTCGAAATATTGTAAATGTCCGAAGGCGTTTAAACATCTACAAAAAACCAAACCGACTAATCTAGTGATTGCAAACCAAAATAATACTGTATTATAGAAAATACGTATATTTTCATACCTAATATTTATCACAGGGTTCAGCCATTGCACTATAACTCAACGAATGAAGGGATATGTCAAAGTTAAAACTTCAATCCATTAATCGTTTACATTCATAGAAAAAGTGTTAGGCAAATAAAAATAAAAAACCGTTGTGCGTCCTGTAGTCGGGACGCCGTCTTATACAGGACCCTTTTTCTCACCGTTTCCGAAAATTAAAGTCACAAAAACCAAATGAAATTTCAAGATGTCCCAATAGTTGTATCTAAAAAGAAGTACATTGACCTGTCCATATAAAGTTTCTTCACATAAAATTCGTATTAAATCGTTAATAACTTAAGAGCAACGGAAGCATTGCAACTAGGATTGGATCATGCAATATCATCACATTTTATTGAGTTGTTAAAGAAACTGCCTCACAATACTTTGACCTATAAGTAAATGACTTGTTTGATAGACTTACTTCTAAATGTAAACATATCCACAAACATTAATATTGTTGGATGTCAAAAAATATGTATTACACATTTAAAAAAATTAATAAGTGATTTTTTTGTCGTTTTTCGTCTGTCTATTGTTATTTATAGTCGTTCATTGGTATAATTTAAGAAAAAGACGTTTGATGTATTCTATAGTATTTCATTATATTTTAACATATTTATAGATCACTTCAGATAATTCGTAGAATGTTTGCCCGAGACCAAAACACAAATCTTCAAAATGGTTTGATTCTTCACATCATGAGATTTATGAGTTTTTTAAACGAAGACAAACCAAAATTAATAAAAAAAAAAAGAAAAACTTTGATCGAACACACAGTTGAGGTATACGTATGTACCTATAATTATATTTTTAGATGAACCGTCGATCCGTCGGTAAATTAAAATGTTAAAATGTAGTTAAAAGCGCACGGGCCGTTTATATTATTTTTATTATGTGCTGAATTATACTTTTAAAAAAAGCAATAAAATTAATAACATAGATTTGCTTTTAGATACATAGTATATATATAAATATATATAATATTATATGTATACTTGAACGAGACGAAGCTATTAAACTTCTTAAAACATAAAATGTTAGGACTTATTTTATTGAGTTTCATTACTAAATATCATTAAAGAATTACATATGCTACTGAAAAAACTACACAGGCGTCCGAATTGAACACAAAATTTGTAAAAGTGTATTCGAATAGTTATGTAATAAGCATTTGAAAAGATCGGTTTGCTTAAAAAAAAGTCATTTCTCAAATTGAACGAATTGTAATTTATTACAGAGAGAGAAGCGTACCCATTGATTCAAAAAGGAGATGAAGGGGAGGGTTTCGAGGTAAAAAAAAACAAAAAAAAAATGCAAGCAAAAAAATATTTGTATTGTTAACAAATTTATAATCTTATATTCAATCGTTTTGGCTGTTGAGCCAGTTCGATTAAAACCTCTTCGATTGGAATGGTAATATCACGTGCATTATCGCTAAACTATTTAACCGTTCTTCATTTACAGTGTCACGTAGGGTTCGCAAATACCGAAGAAAAAATCAATACCAGTGTTTCGATATTTTTTTGTCTAAATACCGAGATACCGGTATTAATACCGGTATTTAAATATTTTCATGTAAATAATATTACAGTATTTTTAACACGAATAAAAAATACGCATTTGTAAATATATTTTAAATTCAAATGTTATTTATCTGATAAATTAATAAATCATAAAATTATATGTTTTACACATATAACAAACTTAAAGTAAATAAAATAGTTAAATAACAAAAAAGGAACATAAAATTCAGTAATTCAGTCTCTTCAAATAGTTAAAATTAATATTTTGGTTGTATTGCTCGATTTCGGTTACTTCCATCTATAATTAGATTATTTCTCAGATTTAATCAGAATTTGATTTCGTTTTATTCGCGTTAAAGCCAAGTGTCCACTATAGAGTTTTTCGGTAGAGCGTAGAGTGTAGAGTGTAGAGTCTCTACAAGCAGTGTGTACACTATAGAGCGTCTCTACGACTCTACCGCTTTCCATAGAGTAGCCATAGAGAAATTTTAAGTAGAGCTCTACCATGCGCTCTACAGACTGTATACACTGGAGACCTATTTTTCTCTACGGTAGAGCGCTCGGCTACTACTATATTTTATTTTCGATTAATAATATTTTATTTTCAGCCATTTTATTTTCAGTTTTTCGTTCGCAAAATCAAAAAAATATCAAATTAAAATGAGTTTTCGCCAAAAGCTGCTATAATGCCGTTATTTTTTTACTTTAAGAAGAAAACAAGAAAAAAAGAAAGTGTAGGAAGCGCGTATAGATCGCGAAAAGGAAGCAAAACGCCGGATTTCATCGTGGACCAATGAATGAAATTAAGGAAAACGTTACAAACGCCTATGATAATTTTCTACCTATGTCATATAGTAATTTCCATATGTTACTGCTACTGGTTATTCCAATCATTCAAAAGAAAATACGCATTTACGAAAATCTTCAGACAAAATATGGCTTTGCCAAACTAATCGAATGAGGTCGAAAAGATAATTCTACAAAATATCTCTTCAAATATCAAGTGCTCAAGTGAAATTAGTGACGCAAGAATAATCAGGAATTTGGAAATGAATTACGAACAGTACCCTGACCTGCAATTATATAAGATACATCAGCAAAATAGAAATTTCGTTTCGTAGGCAATTCCTTCCTCAATTAGAGATGACCAGCTAAAACCTAACTTAAAGGGAACTGCTAAGAAAGGGACCATTGTTTGACAACATATAGAAACAACAGCCTGTGCGTTTCAGTAGTTGTAAGGGGCCCTAAGATAGAAATTCACACTTGAAAGTAATAGTTTTGAGCGGAACCCAGCTATTAAAGCCTGAAATCCAACTAGGATATCGTGTATTCTAAACAGAATAGGGTTTTGTGATGGGAGTCTTTTTTGATAAAGAAAAAATTATAGCCCAAATTTCACCCGTAAGTTACCATAATTTCAAGATTAAAACTTTTAACAATAAACAATATTGAAAGCGAATGACTTTCGAAATCAAATAGAAATATCGTTAAATATTTAATTGTCAATACACACATGCGTTCGAAAGAAATGACCAATTCAATTTTAAATTATGTGGACCTATACATTTACTTTCTCTACTATAGAGCAAATAACTTTATCAAACATGCTAGATAGAGTGTAGAGCTAATGTAGAGTTCTACAAAACCTAAAACAATAGCGTGTACACTGTAGAGTTTTTTACGCAATAGAACTCTCACGTAGAGTGCGTGTAGAGCTCTACTGTAGAGCTCTACAGGGTGTATCCACTACTCTACGCGAGAGTTTTCTCTATCTCTACGTAAAAAGATCTATAGTGGATACGCGGCTTAATGAAATGAGTTCGTAAAAAAATTAATTCATCAACACTTTCGTCAGATAATCTAGATCGTATTTTTGTGCAAATCAACCACTGCAGAAAATATCCTATCTGATTCTACACTGATTGGGCAAATAGTGACCAGATAATTAAACAAGTTCCAAATATTTCCCACGAATATTTTCTTCTCAAAACAATCTAATCTCCTGTCGAATAATTTTTATTAGGTCCTTTGATTTATAATTGAAGGCTTTATTTTTAGGTATGTTTTTTTATGTGATTGCTAGCTGCAACTTTTCTGCCATTGTTTAATTTAACTGAGAGCTTGAACCTACTGAATCCTCATTTTCATACTATCCATAGACTTAATACTATCCATAGAGTTTGATATATTTGTTTCAGCGGTCACAGATTTCTCTACAAAATTTTTATTTAATCGCTGCACTATATTCAAAATCAATGTTGCCAACGAAGCCTTCGATAGAATTTTGAATATATCTACAGGACGATGTAGATCATAATTTTGATTTGGGTTATGAAGAAACTGAAGTAAGCTTGACAATTCCGTTCGCCTTTGTTGCATTCTACACTTTAATTCGTCAAAAAGTTGTTTTGAATTTTGATTTAGGAGCGTTTTTAGCATAAAATCGATTGTAGCGTTAGCAGTTAATAAATTAGAATTTTGACGACATACTGCTTCAACTCCTTATTTAAGAGGCATTAATGCTGAAATTGTATCAGATATAATTTCAAATTCTGCATCAGAAAATGTTATTGTCTAAATATTCAAATCGATTAATGATTTCTGGATACAATTTTTTAATTGAATAAACCGCTCCAGCATTGCAAGTAAGCTATTCCATCGTGTTCTTGTATCTAGGATGAGTTGCAGTTCTTTACCAATTTCTTTTTTTGTATATTTCCGTAATACTATCTTATTTTTGGTTGGCGATTTTCTAAAGATTCTAACCACTTTTCTTATTTTATTGATTAAAACAAACTCACAGTTGAAAAGCACTGGTGAATTAACTCTAGACACTTCATTTGTAACGGTAAATAATTCTGGGATTCGATTTTCTTCCAATTCTTCATCCGTAACACTAGTATCTTCATCGCTTCCACTTATTGACTGTTTCTGTTCCCCATCATTGACCGTAGTTAAATTGCTGCGCCGCTGATAAAGGATAGCCATAACCGCTAATTGAATGCCATGAGCTAAGCAAAGTTGTTGTGAAGGTTCTATCAATTTCCCAAGTTTAGTCACAACTGACACTCCATATGTAGTGATACAAACAATATGCTCATTTAGCAAAATCCTATGATGGTTTAACTTATTTTGTAAGAGCTCGCAACATTTTTCTGCAGGCACGGATCCAAATATTCGGACCAAGCCAAGATTCCAAAACTCAGTTTTAGAATGGATATTAATGTTTAAATAACGCCTATTTCTAACGGGTGTCCATTCGTCTAAAGATAAACTAAACTTCTCGCCTTTCATTAAAGCTAATTTGAGAATTTTAACCAAATTATTTCTGATTTCTGCGCTATAGCCTAGAATCATTTTCCGTACGGTATTCTCGGATTGTGGTATATTCGTAAATCCTCGTGCTAATAATCCTTTTTTAATATCAACAGATTTCGCAATAATACTAAAAGATAAGCCATCACTTGCAGCCAGGCGTGCTAATACGAACGGTAAAGATTCCTCTTTATCGCTTTTGAAAAATGATTTAATTGTTGTTTTAGCAGGATTGGAATGTTTTAATACGGTTTTTGAAGATTGTTCAGCTTCTGCTTCTTGTGAACCACTTGCTGCGTTTGCATCACGCTTTAATAAGTTAATGTCATGATTTTTTAAGTGTGTATGGAGGCCACTTGTGCTGCCACCAACAGTTTTAATGATTCTAGAATTTTTTTTCTTGTAAAAAAAAGAACCAAGGCGAATTATTATCAGAACTACTTTTTTTGTGTGATTCAAAAATATTGAGTTCGGTCATAACTTTACTACGTAGGCTGCTAGACTGGTATATGCATATAACTGAAACTGAAAATGATAAAATTATCGATTTCTAAATATGTTTATTAAACTTACCTGAAAGCATTAATAATATATATATATGAATATTTCACTTATTGATTAGAAGAAAAGTATCAAATTTCAATTTACAAAAGGTAAAATATATAAATAATCAATTTTTTTTATGTAACTGAAATCACAATGCTTGTCTTGTGCATGAATTTTTCAAAATTTAGTACGATTTTTTTTTAAAAATTTATACCAATATATAACAGCGTATAACGATAACAGTAAACTAAAATCATTACCTTACATTTACGATCGTATTCGCATGTCATCCAAAACAAAACAAAAGAAAACTATAATTTTCTCTTTCACACGTTTAATAATCATAGAAGATGAATAATTGTTTTAAATTTTTATTCCTTTATACCTTTGAAAATGTATAAAGAAAGTGGAGCGTTGTTTTATCTTGAAAAATAAAACATTCTGGTTCATAATACCGAAAATACCGGTATTGGCATCAAAACCGGTATATGCGGTATTAGTTTTGGGGTCGGTATTCCGGTTTTTTGCTATACGGTATACCGGTATTGCGAACCCTAGTGTCACGTAAGTAAGTCTACGTAAGTAAGATTACGACAGCTAGCACTCTGTTGTAGCTGTCGTAATCGGTAGTGTAACGAATATTTCAATTAATTTCCTGAAAATAAGTTAAACGAATGAAAAGCGTCCATTCCATTTTTAAACGTCTATTTAATTCCATACAATTTTAAAGATGCTCCGTCATAGCCTTGTCCGATGGGGTATTGTGTATCAATGCCGAGCTTAGTAATGTTTTCTAATAAAACATTTGCGATAACTTCGCAAATTAAGATTAGTAATCGGAACAACAGCAAAAAATCTTTACGAATACGGACAGAATTTAAATAACAAACACATAAAGAGAAGAGGTTACAAACACAAATATATTCCTAGCAGATAATTCTGGGATTTTAATGTTTCATCTCCAGATTGAAATCTGAAACAAAAAAGTGCTCGAAAATTTCCGTCATTGTGAAACGGTTTTACTTCAGTTAGGCTTCCGGAATCATGTCTTCGTAACGAAATGCCCTGACGCCATCAAAATATAATTGTTTGAATTATAGGGTGTAATTTGAAGCGATTTTCCAATGTTTGCTGTTTTAAATTCAAGTCAAGCAAAATGTCCACAGATTCCGTATTCTTTGTCTGTATTGCTAGACGATTTTGTACACGAATAAACTTCAGTGGCATCTTTCCTTCTTTTTTGAAAAAAAAAAAACAATATTTGCACCATCCAAAGCTTTTGAGTATATCAGGCATCTGCGGCCAACCATGAGTATTGAAATTTTAAATTACGTACGCCTCACGCAGGAAATTTAAATGTTTCTTCTGGATACCACACATTTTTAAAATGAATAAGTCAGTTTTCATCTGTTTGCTTTAATATACTTATACCATTTGTAGATTCACACAACAGTTTACAAAGCTAAATAGTTAAATAATTGAAATTTTAAATTACATAGACTCATAGAGTTACACTTACATAAGCGAAAAACAAAATGCAATTAGTGCATATGTAATGAACTACATATTAATATTACTACATTCAAGTTTATAATATTACTACATTCAAGTTTTTTTATTTAAAACAAAACCATCTATAGTAAAAGCCAAACTCTTCGCATGGCACACGCGGTTAAATATATAAATCAAATAAAATTCTCTATTTTGTTTTTGTTAGTAACATCCAAAACTTTATAATAAAAAATTTCGTTGCTATGACAGTTTCAATAAATAGTACACACCACAATAAATCTAATTTTTCTTCATAGAAAGGAGTTGATTTGGACATCTTTGTTTTATATACCGTAACAACACAAAATGTCCATGATTAATGCGCATGATATATAGACCAAACGCGACGATGATTTCCTTCATTCACGAGATCATGAGTTTGATAAAAAATCCTGATTTCGTTCATAAAATAAAACAACAGCGAGCACGCTGGCACGGTCATATTCGTTTTTTAATTTAAAAAAATATTTTTTTAGGCAGAGGGCCTACTATGCTTCCGAACGTTTTCGTTAATTAAACGCAACCAATTTTTTTATACTATTGTTTTTACCATTAAAAACGAAACATTGACGTTCTTTTATCATTCTATCAGCTTCTTTTCTATATCACTTATGAACGATTATCAAACGATATGACATTTTTGATACGAAAAAGTACTAAAAGCAAAGTAGATTTGTGGAAACACTTATTAATGTTAGTACTAAAACATTGATAATCGAATGCAGTAGTATCAAAAATAACAATGTGCTTTCGTACAGATTTTAACTCTTTGAAGTTTACAACACAACTCAACCGAACTCACGTCGCTTATGTACAAAAATTACATTTGTCTCGAATATTCTATTATTTCTTTCTACTTTTTCGAGATGTCACTACGCTATTGTTTCATTTTATTTACTAAATTTTGGCTAGTTCTAATACTACTTCATAGATGTCTTTAGGTTTAACTCTAGAAATATCTTAACACTAACCTCCACTTAAGTTTGTTCATCCCGAATGAGATTCAACGCACTTCCTCGGTAGAGTGTCAATCGCTCAAGGTTCACCATTTTAGGTTTAACTTGTTGTCCTATTTTGATTCGGTATATGATATCATTCAATCTAGTTATAACCTTGCAGGTTCCTTCTAATCCAGGCTGGCGATAAACCCTTCTTTTGTTCTGGGTTGTAAAGCCATACCAATTGTCCTTCGTCAAATCAACAAACTGCCCACGTACTCCCAGCCCCTAACAGATGCATTTGGAATCATTTGCTTCTTTCGAATTTCTTCAGGAGTCATTCAGATTCTTCTTTTTACTTAATTGCATTGCTTAAAATCTACTCAGCATCTATCTCCTTGGGATCTACTCGGCAAAGCATCAGTATTCGCTAGTGTGCGTTTCCCTTACTATGCATAATCTTGTTTAATAAAGCTGTCTTTGTTTGGCCAGCATTAATTCTAATCTAGCGCGATCTTCGTCATTCCAACAATTTCTGGTTGCTACTGTTTCAAATTGTAGCTTGAATATGCCAAACGATAGTTAAGACGTTTATATTTTTAAATATAAACGCCACTAGTTCATTTGTGCTTTCTAATTTGTGGTGAACTTGTTGAATCTCCGTTTTGAATTCCTGAAACTCGGTTTTAAAATCTTCTTGTAATTTATCTACTTTATGGCCAAGAGTAAAGGACATTTCTTGAAATTTCTCATCATGTAATTTTTCTTGTCGTTCACTTTATTCTTCATGGGATTTTCGTGCTTCCTCGTGACTTGTGTCTTGTCATTTGCTTTGTTCCTATTGACATTTCTCTAGACGTTTGCTTTGTTCGTCTTGGATTTCTCTGGGCGTTTGCTTTGTTCGGCATCTGTCGCATCGATGTCATCAACTGCACCATATCAAAATTATTCATTGAAGCGACTGTCTCGTCCGTTAATGTATTCTGCTCACCATAGCCTCAACCTCATCCATCTTAGTTGTGTCCAATTCGCTATTGTAAAATTCGTGCTGCTTCGGATCCAAGCATGCATTCATCATGGCTTTTCGGAGTTTTATTTGTAATTCACATTTACTACCGCAGGTTGGTAAATCACGAAAAGCCAGCTCCTCCGTCAATCGTTTATTCGTTAAATTATCCATAATCACTTTAAATATTCACAATTCCACCGCTGTCACCAATTGTTACGTTGTTGCCTATTGCCGGTTCGTATTATTGGATTATGAAATCCATATTCATATTCTAGTGTATTCCAAGAATCAAAAACTTTCAATCATCCATTTTCAATGTATATATAAATATATATATATATATATATATATATATATATATAAATATATATATATATATATATATATATATATATATATATATTTATATATATATTTATATATATATTTATATATATATATATATATATATATATATATATATATATATATATATATATATTTATATATATATATATATATATATATATATATATATATATATATATATATATATATATATATATATATATATATATATATATATAATCCCGACGTTTAAAGTAAAAAATTATATTGTTCATTTTATTTTCAAAGTAAAACGATAAAAGGCCACTTTGGAAAAATGGAAAAAAGTAGCTATATAATATTATATAAATGTACTTTAACCGAAAATTATAATTGTATGTTTTTCTCAGATTTCTTCGTACGAAGATATTATATTATGTTGTTACTAAATAAAGAACTTAAAATAAGTTAAATGGTTATGATTTATAGGAGATTTAATAAGTTTGCTTTTATTCAAAACAAAAACTGATATGCATTACATTTTTCCATTTTGACAATCTAATAAAAAATAATATTTCAAAAATTGCATTCAAAGAATTTCTTTTGTTGGTTTAATTAAGACATTTATAAAATATTTAAATATGTAATTATCCATATATTGCCAAAGTATCACCGCAAACTTATGTAAAATCTTTTCCGACCTTACGATTGCACGCAGTGTTGCCAGTAAAAATATAATGAAATCGTATTTCGGAAATCGGGAAAGTATGATTTCAATCCAAAAATGTATTTTTTTCCTTGGTTTTGTGGCAAGTAAATAAATGTAATAAGATGGCAAGTAAATAAATGTAACTGCTGATTAGAATGGATTTACATTGATCGGTGTATTTAGGCTAACCCTGCACATTTCGTGCCAATTTTTAAACAAATAATAATTAGGTTATTATTCAATTTTATTGACCAGTGAAACATCGAACATGACGTAAGCACTTTTTTTAATAATTCAATTGAATCACAATAAAGTCAATGTTCTTTTTCTCGACTCTAGAGCCCAAGACAGTATTGAATATCTATAAAATATTGATTAACATAATATTGATAAATTGACCAACAATTGATAAACTATACTATTCTTAAACCACATTCCTGCCAAAAATAACTTGTCCGCAAAAAAACTAAATTGTTATTAGTTGCATTATTATTAACGATAAGATTAAAATAATTAAATATTTTTGATTACTATTTAAGAAACTAAACATCATCTACTGTTTTGATAAGACTTAAAGATCGAAATGCTTCTATATTAATATAAGACTTTAATAATTTAAAAGAAAATTATTCTTTTTTAATTTGACCAATTCGAGATAAATTGTCTTTCTACCAAGAACCCACACCGATAATTTCTAAACAAAACATTTTTATTGTACCTCCCATATTTTATATTAAATATTAAGCGTATATATATGTAGCTAAAACCTATAAGAAATATTTTCAAACATTCTGTTCTTAAGAAAAATAAATATTTTCATTTTAATTTTAAAAAAGATAAGCCAAGTACAACAATTATTCAAGACAATAACAACAGAACATGTTATAAATTTTATAAATAAATTTATAATTATAATAACAAATCTTTACAATAATCGGACAATGTAATATTAAAATTGTGTACCTACAAATACTTGTAGTTTGCAATCATTAAAAGTTAGAGAGTCAGAGAGGGCCAAAGATAGAGAGTGAAAGAAATAAAAGGATTAAATTTAGATTTTCTGATAATGTGAATATAATAAAATTCTTTATTTATTTTATTTTAAATTGAGATAGATAATAAATAAATATTCGTAATTTAATATTTTATATCAACAACTGACAGTTGAAAAAAAAAATCAAATATTTTACTAATAAAATAAATAATTTGAGAGGCTGGGAGGTATTTATATTCATATATAAATATAATATATATATATATATATATATATATATATATATATATATATATATATATCAACGGCGTAACTACAATATTTAGTATCAATATTTATTACAAAAACAATTAAAATAAAATGGTTCTTATTAAAACAACATTATGCAAATTATGGCGCCTTTGCAATCACTGCAGATTTAATCTTTAAAAGAATAAACTATCCATTTTTAGTGTTGTTGTCCACCTTAACATTTCGGGTTTCGACTGTAAAACAATTTATCCAATTTATTGCGTAAACAATTTATGCAGTGATATAGTATCATTTTTATAACCCGACTTTCACACCAAACAAACTTTTTGTTTCTAATAATATTTTTTAAGTTCTTTTTATTTTACATCAAGATATTTTTTAGAACTTTTTTTTAATTAAACTATAAAATAAAACTAAAAATTGAAACCAATTCGATTTGAGAGCTAATTTTAAAATTTAATATGTTTCATAAAATTCGATAAAGAATTGACTAACCGAACATAAAAAATTATTAAAGAAGCGCCAAGTCGACAAACAGATCGCGGTGTACGGTAAAACTAAAGTATATGCATCGGGTAATTCTACAATTAGTGTGAATATATTTTACAATTCATAAAATAGCAATCGATGCATTTCGTGTAGGTTATGCTGGTTATCATTATCATTAAAATTAATATATATATATATATATATATATATATATATATATATATATATATATATATATATATATATATATATATATATATATATATATATATATATTTATAATTTTTTTTTATAATAGTTAACCTATTGTTGAGAAGGCAGGCAGAACCAATATTTATTTTATCATTAATAGAAGTTGGTGATCAATTGTTGATAATTTTATATAAATAAAGCAATGTGCTCTGTAATAAAACAAATTAACTATCGTACACCCAAAAAACACTTTGAACAAAACTGAAACATGATTATATTTTCTCATACCATTGACAAATTTAACAACATTGTTTAAAGCAGCTTGCATAATAACCCTTGAAGCAGAATCACTACTTAAATAAATAAACTCACAACATAGTTCTAATAGGCCAACATAGTTCTAAAAGGTTTCAGGAATGTTAATCAATTGTTTATACAGATCTCCAAATAAATAATAGTACTGTGAAACGGAATTTTAATTGATAAACAAGTCAGGTAATATTGGGAATTTTCTTTTAGAAATGAAAATTGATTGTGTTTTACCAATATTTAATGAGATTCCGTTAAATTCGGATTAGACTAAAATATGTGCCCAATCACGCTTAATACTGTTGAATATTTCCAAAATATTTTTACTAAAATATAAAATATTTTTATTTATGTAGTTGAATTTATCTATATTGATTGATTGATTGATTTAGAATGCACGGCCAAGCATTAAGCAGAATATCCCGGAAAGCGCCGGGCCCACCGTACACCCATTTTTACATATACTTGGAAGGATAAGGCAGGATATTACTTACATTTTTGGAGATCGACCCGATTACAGACACCTTGGCGGCCAATAGTTGGTATTTTTGTAGAGTAAGGCAAGAAAAGGTAAGCCAGTATTGACAGAACTGGTCTGGTTTCCCAGTAGCCAATATTTAAACTACTGTTTGGCAATTACAGTTTTATTGAACTGCTCTGAATTCTGCCATCTCTTACCAGCAATTCCAATGTGCCACCATTCATCTGTAATCTGCAAAAGTTCCCTAAAAGCAAAATCTATTAATGAACTAATTGCTCTAAGCCATTTCCTGCAATAAATTGAATTAATTTTTATCTGAAATTAAAAATTACAAATCAATTGAATTAACCGTGCTAGGCGGTATCATTTTGAACGTTATTTTAGCTGCTAATAAAAAATTTGATATATTAGTGTGGTTTTCTTTTATGAATAAATAAAATTCGGATAAACGATTTCGAGCACCAATGAAATTTGTTCCGTTGTCGCTGTGGATTTCTTTACAAATCCCACGACGGCCATTAAATCGATTTAATGCTGCGAAGTACGCATCCGACCTTAGATCGGACACAAGTTCGATGTGTACAGCTTTCATAGCAAGACAGAGGAATAAACAAATTTAACTCTTGCCGGGTTTCTGCCCTCTGCGCCTAATCGTATAAGTCTGGAAAGGACCGTCATAGTCCACGCTGACCTTATAAAATGGCCTAATCAACTCTACTCTATGATTAGGTAACTGCCCCATCACTTGACTCAAAGTGCTGCCATCACTGCTAACACACTTAATACAACTGTGTATTATGTTTCGAATGAGGTTTCGTCCACCCAGTATCCAATATTTTTGTCGAATCGTAGCCATCATTAGTGTTGGTCCAGCGTGTAGATGTCGCAATTGGTGCTCTCGTACAATTGAGTTCGATTGAGTTAGTTCGTCGTTTGCCGTTAGTACTATTGGGTGTTTTACGTCATAGGTGATGGATGCATTTCTAATGCTTCCGCCATCAAGGTAAGGTTTAAAGTATTTGATTCGACTTGATATATAGGTACTTCTTTATTAGATTTAACTGCCTGGATTTCTGTTTGGAAGTACTTGAATTGTGCACGCCTGATAATGATATGCTGTGCCGTTAGAGTGAGACAACATTTTTAGGAGTTCGGTTTGTCTTTAAGTTTATAAATCGATTTACGTAGGCCACCACTCGTACTAATTTATTGAAGCTAGATATATTTTTAGCTAATTCGTCGATTATGTTTGAAGTTGAGATTTGTAAGTTGAGCACCTGATTATTTAGTTCTTCTAGGGTATTTGATTGGTGACGTTGATTTGTTGGCCACTCCTTTTCGTGCATTTACCAACTCGGGCCATTCCATCAAAATTCGAAATTCTGCAATTTTTCTGGTTCGAGACCCCGGGAGGCGCAATCAGCTGGATTGTCTCTGGATTTTACATGCCTAAATTGTGTTCTCCTAAAATGAGTAAGAATCTCACTAGTCATATTATCGACATATGTGTTCCACTTACTTCGGCTTGAATTTAGCCAGTCCAACAGTATTGTTGAGTCGGCTCATGCATTTATTTTAATGATTTGGCTTTTCAGTGCTTCATTAACACTTAATAATAACTTGGTTAATAACACGGCATCACAAAGTTCCAGGCGTGGAATTGAAAGTCTTTTAATTGGCGCCACTTTTGTTTTCGCTGATAGTAATTTGATGACGGGTTCGTCATTTGGTTTTATTATTTTTCCGTATACAACTGTGGAATAGGCTTCTTTAGAGGCATCGCAGAATCCCGTGAAATACGATTTTACTTTCACATGTAGTGTTTAAATATCTTGATATTCGGATATTTTCGGCATGGATTAGATTGTTTCTCAATCGTGTCCAGTAGTTTAGCAAATTTGTTAGTAGTTAGTTATCCCAGCTTAGATTTTCGACCCACAACGACTGTATGAAGATTTTTATGGCTATTGTTGTAGGTGCGATCCATCCTAGTGGATCGAATAAGCGGCTGGCTTCAGATACGATGCCTCTTTTGGTCGTGCTTAGCTGATTGTTCAAACTGACTTTGAATTGAAAACACTAAGTTATAGGATTCCAATGAAGTCCTAATACCTTGGTATAATTACTCGTGTAATCTTCGACTTCTAAAATACTTGGTCTATCAATTGATTGGATTATATCACTGAGTGTTGTTTCGTTAGATAACCATTTTCGGAGGTGAAACTAGGACTTTGATAGAATATATTTGATTTCGGTTTTAAGTTGTTCGGCTTCATGTAGAGTATCGGCTCCGGTCATTAAATCGTCGACATACATGTCTGTCTTGATACATTCAGCTGCTTGAGGAAATTTGTCAGTATAGGTGTTTGCTGCTTCTATGACTGCCCTTGTAGCTAAGTAAATTGCACTGGCTGTGCCGTAGGCAACCGTTTACAGTTCGTATGTTTGAAATGATTTGGTTGAATCATCTCGCCATATTATCCTCTGATATCTGGTGTTATTGTCTGCTATACGTACTTGGCGATACATTTTTTCAATGTCTGCCGTAACCACAACTTTCAATTTCCTAAACCGAGATAATATTTGGTATAAACTAGATGGCATGGACGGTCCAACCGCAAAGCAATCATTCAATGATTTGCCGAAGGTGATTTTAGAGGAGCCATCAAAAACGACCCTCAATTTTGTTGTGCTGCTTGTGTTTTTGATGACACCGTGATGTGGTAAGTAATAATGTGGTTGATCGTCCCTTTGGCTTAGCTCTGCTTCTTTCATATGCCCTAAATTTAAGTATTCGTACATAAAGTTTTTGTAAAGTTTAGCAAAGCTTGGTTCTCTAGCGAATCTTCGCTCGATGGAATGAATTCTCTGCACGGCTGTTTTTTAGAAATCACCTAATGCAGACGGTGGATGTTTGAAAGGAAGGGCTACTTTGATTCGGCCAGAATCATCTACAGTTTTGGTATTATTAAAGGTTATTTCACATAGTTCTTCTTCTTCCGTTAAGGTGCGCATTTTATGCGTTTTCTGTCTCCCAAAATCTTCGTAATAAGTTATCTAGATTTTCTTCGCAATTGTCAACTTTGATTTTGATAGATGTTTTGGTGATGGATATTATATAACCTAGCTTGGTGTTTTGGAGAATTAACTCGCTCTCTGTTGTAATCTTCCCATCGGTTATTATGTCAAAGAAACTATCTGCACCAATTATTATTTCTATCTCGGAGGTTTTGTAAAACTGTGGATCAGCTAACTCATACTGCTTGAAGTCATTTCTATTAATATGTTCGGCTATCAATTGCTGTTTGACAGTCAGCTTTGGGAATACGTCTATTCAAGTATCGATTTCATTTTGTTCCATGGTCTCATTTGTAATGATAAGGCACCCTTTGTATATCTATTCGTAGTTCCACCGATCCCCGATATGGCCAGTTTTGAATTGCTTCGTTTTAACTTTAATTTTTGCGCACATTTTTCGGAGATAAACGAACCCTTGGACCCTGAATCCAATAAAATTCGGCATAGTTGGTACTGGTTGTTCACATCTGCCACCTTTACTAACGCAGTGGGTAGTAAGGCACTTCCGAAATGGTTGGTTGTGGTGGTGAAAACCTGATGATTAGAGTTGGCTTGCTTTTCTTCAATCGGTTGTATATTGGATATAGCTATGGCTGATTGAGTTTTGGGTGATATATTTTCGTGCAGTAGTGTAAGGTGTTTTCTATTGCATTCACAACATCGAAACTTAGATTTGCACGTGTATACGCCATGATTGTCATTAAGACAATTAAAACATTGATTGTGTTGCTTTATTCTTCCTTTGATCAACGGAGATATTCTTGAACTGAACTTACTACATTCGAATAATCTGTGCCGCTCTTCAGGACATAACGAACAGAATTGAATATCATGAGGATTTGAAACGGATGACACAACGTGGCTTCTGACTTATGGTTTGGATTGGTTAGGCGGAGGACGCTTGTTTAAGCACTTAATTGAATCGAGGGCATCAATTCTTTGCACAAGGAATTCAAAGAAATGGTTTATTGTAGGCCGCTCATACGCTGCAGAAATTTGAGCCCATTGATTGTTGGTTTCACTGTCTATCTTGTTCACCATTATTAAGATCAACCAATGGTCTATTGATTCAGCCTCTTCGCCTAGCGCCTGTAATCCACGCAATATTTCATCAGAAGTGTCTAGCAGTTGCCTTACATTAACACTATTTGCATTTGCGATTGATGGTTGCGTCTTAAAATGTTTTATAAATGAATGAATAGTGCCCCCCCGTTGGAGTGCAGAATTCATGGGCCGAACCATCGTCCATGCCAGTACAGGCTGGCTGGAGCAATGCAATGTGCAGATGGATATTTGAAAAACGCGAACCTGTATTCGCGCGTCCTCGATTTGGCTAGTAATGGCGTAAAGTAGGACGTTAATTAACCGCGAAAGAGTTGGGAGAGCTTCGGCCCCAAAACAGATTGCATAGAAATAAACAATAAACAAATAAACAATAATGAATGAATAGTGTGCTTAATATATAATGCTTAAATACTTCAACCGGCCTGCAGCTTCTCTCTTTAATGTTCCCTTTAGGGATTGCAATTTTTAAGACGATGTTAGCCTCTGGTTATCGTGGATCATAGAACAAAATACGTCATAGAATGATTACCATTCTGTGTAGGCACCGGAGAACGTAGGTATCGATATCTTGGGTAATTTCACATCCACGTGATCGCCGATGGTTGAAGTTTCTAAATTCGTATCATGGGGAGAAGTGGTTGGGTCCAGTTTTGCCCACAACTATTGGTTGAGTCTTGCTACAACGATGTAGTATGTTTCCTCGAACTCGTATTCTAAGTCTTCCTTGTCGTCAAGCTCAATTAATTTATTTTCAATCTCTATAAAGTCGCTGCGATATCTCTCCACATTCACTAACCTCACCTTGATTTCCTCCACGTGGGTCGCCGTATTTATATTTGTAATAAATGTTAATATTTTGGTCATACAACCCTTTATGTATGAGTGTATATTGACTAGACGGACAAACCCTATATAATCAGATTTAGCTGCAATGCATTGATTAAGCCCTACATGCTCACGGGTAGCTGAAAATAGAACAGTAATTAAGTGATTTGCTTGCAACAGACAATGGTATTTGTGAGAGACATCAATAATATTGAAGGTCAGATGACAACCAATTATAAAATAGCTATAATTTAAAATATATGATGATAGTATAGGTCCTGAAAGTCATTTAAGTCGGCATTCACTGCTTTTAGTGGGTTATAACAAACAACGATCAATATCGTTAGATAAGGTAGTATTATTTCAGCTAATTATACTTCAATTTGACCACAGATAAAATAGTATATTACTCTAAGTTTAAAGCTTTGTTTTATAATAAATACAGACTCCGCCACGCGTTTTATAAACACTGTCATATCTTAAAATGTTATATCCATTCAGCGCAACTGATTGATTTTCTCTATTGGTTAAGATATGTTTCCGTAACACAACACACGAGATTTCTGAAGGTAATCAAGTAATGGGTTCTTATTGAGATGGCGATGTGTGAATGACTTAAAATACATGCATGAATGGCAATGAGTCGGTGGCATAAACTTTGCTGGGATGATGTAATTAATGAATTGTTTCATACTGCATCAAATGACCAAATATTCCCCACAAAATCTTTATCATACGCTGCGGGCTGCAAACCGAGTTGAACGCGATGAAACTTAATTTGGTTCTATCAGCATTTCTCGAAATCGGTTCATAACGATCAATGACCAGTACTGTTCTAATTTGTGTTGGTTAAATCAATTCCAACTATCCCCGTTTGCTGACTAACCGGGTTTAGAACTTGGGAGCTAGTTAAGGTTCTACTTGGGAGTAGAATTTGCCAATAAATCAGTCAATTGACTTGGCGATATTAATTAAAAGTTAGAGAAAGTATTTGACAATATGATGCTAACCTCGCTTATTTGCAACATCAATCCTGGAAGATAAATCAAAATGAAGAAGGCAAAATGATGTTCGAGTGGATCGCATCTTAAAACTCCATGACTCGATGATGAGCTCATTCACTGTCTGGAAAATTATGAAGATCTACCTCGTGATCGAAAATGATTGAGTTTTTTTAAATAGTTAAGAATTCGTTATCTTCTTATGTTTTTAGTATCAGTTACTACAATCAAAACGCCACACATTTTATTCCTTTTTTAAATGTGCTATGTATTTAAATTTAACATCATTTTTAATACATTTCAATGAATTGCACATTATTTTTTTTCCATTTTATGACTATTTAATTACACACAATATACTCGATACTCGAACCATATATGTATATACAAACATGCATCCAAACTAAAGCATAAATGTACGTATGATGTACATTAAAAATATAATATTCACTTAAGCTATTAATCAATTTAATTGAAAAAATATTAAAAATAAATAAATCAACAGCAATTTAATTTATAATCAATAATACGGCGAACCGAGAAGCCAAAGAAGCGGAGAATTTTTTTTTTTTTTTTTATTAAATGAAAATCATTTATAATCATCATCATCATAATAATAATAATAATAATATTTCTATCGAAAATACGATCGTAATAATAACATGAAATTTTTTTCTTCTTCATATAAGTCAAGTAGCTGCTACTATCTTTTTGTGTTATGAGGATTATTTTTTTATGTTTTGTTGATACATATATACATTAATTATTCATATATAAACTAAACAGTAGCTAAAATAAAAAAAGGGTAACATAATTCGGTTATGTTTAACTCTATTTATATTGATCGAAACGACCGACAAAAACATTTTATCATATCAAAAAAAAATTGCACATTAAAGAGAGAAAGAATACACAGCGACCAGTCATATCAAATTTATTTAACATCACAAAATCATAAAGCCATATTCATCATTAAATTAATCGATTAGTACAAGTTAATCGACTGTAAAATGTATATATATTTTGTACGCTTACATTTAACATACACTATATACTCTAAAATGTAATATTGTATACATATATAATAATCAAAGCCGTCTTTAATCACTTTTAAGAAGCCTTCATGTTCCCGCCGTACGCAGATACCATATTAAAAATGTAACCTATTTATTGACTGTAAGAAAAAAATTTTCAATTTTGTTTTGAACAGTTTTAAATAACCCACACTACCATAACGTCATATAAATTTGAGCAAATTATAACACTCGTAGGGAGAGCGTATTGTCAGAAACCAAATAATATAAAGAGACGTCAATTGTCGTTGCGGGTCAAACCCATCTATATTAAAAGCTATATTGTTTGCATACTCCTGCTAAACATGAAATATTGTGTAGAGTAAGTATGTATATGTATAGTATGTATATGTGTATTGGTGCTATGCAGCTCCATACCAATATTTAATGTGTATGGATAAATGAGAATTTTTCCGTCTCTTTTTGTTATTTGTATTTTGTAAAGGAGAGAGATAACATCAATTTTGCCTTTTAAAGTATGCAATGAATACGGCTTATAGTAAAGAGGGTTTTTTAGGCGATGATTCATGTATAAAATTTGTCTAAAAGACATAAATAATATTAGCTTTGATTGGTTAATATTTTTTGTCTTAGACGATAAAAACGAAATTCACGTTAGCGAATCATGTTTAGACTTCTATCGTTATGATATTTTTATGTCATTTTAGTCTTGGTTTCGACCGAAAAATCGGTTGTTTTTTTACAAAGGGAAATATTTTAATTTTTTTTTGTATGTTTATTGAAATTCGATGTATTAGAATTATAAATTTAAATATTTGAATTTTAACGTTGATTTTTTTCATTAAAATTTATTGTAAATGGTTGCAAATCTAAAATATTAAATGTTTCATAAAAAATGGCTTTTAGTGTTTCAAAAAAATAAATAACTTTTATTTAAATTTGAATCGCCACAAAAATAAATGATAATGATATTTTTCAAATAAATGAAGGGTTGTCCATAAAATTTCCTAGAGGAAATTTTATATTTTAGTACCAATGTAAAAAAAACAACAGCAAAAGTTCTCATCATTAGCACAAATCGGTTGCTTTTTCTACAAATCGGTTGTTTTTTGTTTGCATGTGTAGGTAATAAATTTGATGTTGAGACGCAATTTTTTTGAGAATGTATTAGGTTTTTTTTGGGGATGTATCCGTGTGAGGTGTCACCTCACACGGATAGTGTGTGAGGTGAGATGTCAAAAAAAAACAACCAACTTTTTGGTGGAAACGTACACTTATAAATTTTTGGTTTTAAAATTTTTATTTTCGAAATTTTGTTCTCACGCAGCTGGCCTTGCTTCAAACGATATCTTATGTAAAATGAACCATGTTCAATTTTTGATTTTTATCGTACGATAAAAAAATATGGCGAACTTTCAACCAATCAAAATGATTATTTATGTCTATCAGATAAATTTTGTGCATGAATCACCGGCTTATTTCTTCGTTATATTAAATATCAGTCAGACAATACTATTACACATCGTCTGTGGTTAGAATTTACAGACCCAACAATTGGTTGTGCGCCTATAGATTGAAGCTCATAATCAAGAAAATGTTGAGTTGAAAAATTCTTTTACACGCATTATAAGTTGAAAATTAAACGATTTCAATTCCCTCTGGTAGAAAGTGATGCTGTAACGAAAATCGTATCGCAGTCATGATCATCAATTAGTTTATGTAGCGCTTTTAAGAGTTACAGACCTAAGTGGATTATTTATAACTAACATGGAAAATGATTTTAAGTTGTATCATTCGAATGGTCCAAACAATTCAGATTTGCGGCGAAAGATGTCTAGATTAGAGTCGACGCCATTGGATAATGTAACAAAGTGATGCTTGTTCTTTGCACCGATTGATGTCTCAGATGGATGATGATAATGTGGTTGAAATGGGTGGATTCCAATGTAAATGTTGTCGAAAACGTAAACCGTAGGAGTGCTATATACAAATTATTCTCCAATATCGGTAGATATAGACAGATTCTTTATCTAGATGATCGTATACTAGGTAGTAGCCATTCTACTATACTTAAAACTGAAGACATTTGTGCTATAGACGAAATTATTACATGATCAAAGGTGCATAAAGGTATCCGTATATTATAATCCAAATATCCAATGGCGGTCATTTGGACATTTTTGGTTCTAAATATAGCAGCGTAATTTTAGCAGCAAGTTTTTCTAAAATTTGCGGAATCGTTTGACATAGCACATCTTAAGGATTTACCGATGATTGTCGCTGTTGATTTCAACATAGATATTGCAAAGCCTGAAATAAGTGTTTCTACAATTTATGACAAATACGTTTTAGAAAACGATTTTTGCTATAGTACGCCGTTAACTACGACAAAGGGACGTGTTTATGGCCGAAATTGGAAGATATTGATGTGGACGACGTTTATTTTCAGCAAGACGGTGCTATGTGTCACACAAGCAACGAAACAATCGCAATTGTGCAAGAAAAGTTTCCTGATAGTGCTATGTCTCGAAGAGGTGATCACAATTGGCCATCAAGATCTTGTGATTTAACACCTTTAAACTTTTTTCTTTGGGCCCACGTGAAAGATAAGGTCTATGCCAATGCTGCACAATCGATTAAAGACCTTAAAGGTGGAATTCGTGAAGTTATCGAGGACATACAGTCGCAAATGTGCGAATTGTCATGGAAAATTTCATGAAAAGGATATGGTGCGGCAAGAGTAGCCGTGGCGGCCATTTGGTTGATATCGTTTTCAAATGTTAATGACATACCTTCCTCTTTACAATGAAATAAACATTCATTGATTTATCTTAAAAAATACTCGCATATTAAAAAAATTTAATATCAAAATGAAACCCGTTACGACACAATCTTACAAATACATTTAACAGGTTATATTTTTTTCATTTTTTTACAGCTTATGTATGAATACATTTGGGCTTCCTATAAGAGATTAAAGACGGCTTTGATAATAATACATACATTTAATTTTTTGGTTTTTCTGGAATACAAGTTGAATTACATTTTAAAGAAAATGAAAATACCATAGATAAAAGAATTTATATAGATTTCTCATTTGGTATAATCGTTATTTTTGAATTCAGTTTTTTTTGTTTTATTTTATACTATCAAATAATGTAAAATCACAAATACATCGATGGGATTGGAAATATCAGAAGTTTATTCAATGTAATTGCGAAAATGAGAAATCTATAGTAAATTCTTTTAACTATGGTACTACCATCATAAGAAAAAAAAAGTTTACCCATTGATGTTCCAAAATAAAATTTAGAATAAATATAGAACATTTAGGCGATTATACATATACAAATATTTTTATTATTTTAAAACGATACCAGTAGCGGCATCTAGCACATCAATAAGCTAACATACCATGGTAGTAATATGTGTATTTAATATTTATATTATGCTTCATGGTAGTTTGGTTTCGAGCTAATGAGAAATCACGAATTAAATTTAAAATCCAAACTAAAAAAATTCGGTCGTCAAGAAGCGAGTCAAGAAGCTATGCTATATTGCGTTGGCACGAAACGAGTGCTGTTCAAAGTGGATGTGTTTAGTGTATATTAGTTATTCATTAGATCAAGATGTACTCATCAGACGAAGAGGAGATTACTGGTTTAATTGGCATATTTGTCTTATATATTTTGAGAATTCCGCTTAAAAATGTTACACTTGGTTTTATCATTTAATTGTTTCTTATTTCTCTATTATCCATTAGATGAGTTGATTTATTTATAACGTCTTTTATCATATTTTGTATAATTTAGTTAGATCATTATTAAGTTCTATTAAGTCATCATTAATTTATAATCGTTAACTTTTGTATTGTATGTAATCCTCCAATTTCATTATTACCATAGTATTCCCCTTGTCACTTTTGTTATTATTGATTTATTTTGGATTATTTTCTTTTTAATTTTATTAATGATCTTATTGTCAGTACATATATTAATCGGTCTTGAATTATAATTTCGTAATTTGTCCACAATCAAAGTTTTTTTTATCTGATTGGTGTTCTGACCTAGCCATAGTACAGTATTTTCAATTTTTATATTACTGTAGGGTATTGAACTATACTTTAATCCCTTTTTTAATAATCCTATCTCTTTCTGTTCAATTAATTCTTTGGTTATCCAAAAGCTGTAATTCGCAAAATTGCGAAATTACATTCGGCATTGTATAAATGAGAAACCCGCTTGGTTGCTTTATTATGCACATGTCTACAGTCATCTTTCATTTGTGGCACATATTTGGTCTTCTTCAAATAAACGTAAACTGAATGAATTATCAGTGTAACAAAACAAATGTATTAAAATTATACAAAAACTAATCCTGCTTTACCTTTACAGTTGAAAAAAAAGAAAGGAACCCTTTCTAGTTTTGAGCCATTTTTTTCTATTGTTATTACAAATGTAAATGTATGCCAACCATCAAAATTGAGTACATAAACAAAAGATTGGTTGGATTTGAAAAAATAAAAAAATAAAACGCACATGCTTTTTATTTGATTTTATATTTTTGTCAAAATAAATAAGTAAATCAATTGAAACAGTTATACTTACTCATTGGTTCACTATACATGAGATGGCGCCTCAAAACTCTATAATAATGTGTTGAACATTTGTTTCGCGTGAAATTTTAACATTCTCAATTGTTTCAAAAAAAAAAACAAATTACCGTTGTGTTCATAATTGTGTTAATTGTTTCTGTACAACATTTAAACTCATTTTTAAATAATTACAATTCCTAAAATGGAAAATCGATGGGATCAAATGTGGTTATTTGCGATTTTAGTAAACAGGAATAATATTAAACTTTATTCCAAACTTATAAGAGATGATCTCAAAATATATAATTATTTGGAAGCATGTCATTCAAATGGATATCAAAATGAAAAACAGCTAGGACTGTAGCATATGGATTAGCTTTATTTAGCCGCTTTGCTTCGTAAGCCAACTCAGCACACTCCTGGTTGTGATCCCTCTTCTTTTCTATGTTGTTTTTTTCATTTTCCGTTGCCAGTTTAATCGGCATGGCAAATTTATCGCGTTTCTGACAAATATCAAGCTGTAGAACCTTCACTATTATTTAAGTAGTATTTTACAGTTAAATTTCTTGACTCTTGCTGATATTTTAAATTAGTGATGGATTTTTTCGTTTGAATTTTTAAACATTTTGTAATGAAAGCAAGGCGATGGCATATAGTTTTTGTCCCCAATATTCGCAAAAACACTTATTTTGGAATTCGTCTGACACTCGACATAATATAAATACATATAGTACTACCATCATAAAAAAAACAGTTTGCTCATTGATGTTCCAAATGTCGGGTCGATAGAATATCGTCAACATTTAGAATAAATATATGAATCTTAGGCGATTATACATATAAAAATATTTTGATTATTTTAAAACGGTACCAGTAGCGACATCTAGCACATCAAAGGGCTAACATACCATAGTAATACTATGTGTATTTATATTATGCACTCGTTCATGACATTTTTCTTACAAAGGTCCAGTCCTCGAGATGCTTTCTCCTCTCTTCTTTTACCTAATGCGGTCAGGTAGGCTTTTCAGGAATTTCGTTATAATTTTCGTGCTTCAATTTATTTACGTTTACTATTTTTTTATTTACTAGTGAAACTGTTTCCGTATCAGAAGAGCTATTTGTACCTTCCAATTCCATCCTATTCGCATCGTATTCCAAATCTTCAATTGGTTCTGACCCTTAATATTAATTAAAAGTTATTTAATTCCGTTATTTAGTTATCGTTGCCGTCACTGTATTCGGGACCAAACAAATCAGGCGATATCTGTATGCTACCTGGAACATCCAAGTAGCTCACGTTCTTCCACTCTTGCAATATTCTTAATTTTGTTTTACCAAAGCCTCTTATATATACAAAGCCGCAACTATCAAAATCGAACTTAAAATATAGGTGGGAGAAAGACGAAAAAAACTATATTTGTCATACAAATCTTATGAAAACGGAAGTTTTGTTTTTAAACGTGTGTTTTACTTGAAAATGGCCCTAAAAATTTATTTTAAATGCACATCATTAAAAGGAATAGTTTATTTATGGATGATTAAAAAACAAATCAATAAAATTCGTTATATATATATATATATATATATATATATATATATATATATATATATATATATATATATATATATATATCTTTAATTAATATTTTATTATAAGGGTTTTAAAATACCTCTATTTACAAACACAAATATAGTCCGTGACGCGCTAAACAAGAAATTATAAAACAAAATGAAAAAAATAAAATAAAAATTATAAAAAAAAACTATTTGTTTATGATGGACATATCATACGTCTTTTTTACAATTTGGTTTTCTATTGCATTTATTACTATATTTTACATATACATGCGTAGAAAATTCGTTAAAAAAATTAAATCCATGTCATTTTAATTTAAAAATTATAATATAACTACTGAATATAATTGATTGATATTTAATTAAGATAAATTAGATTTTGTCTAAATATTGATATAAAAATAATATAGGTTATGAATTTCTTTCATTCCGAAAATGTGAATCAAAAAAATCATATTTTACATGTGTTCTTATGGTATATCGTAAAATGTATGACCCTTATATTAAGCTCAGTTAAAAATTTGTCCGATCATTTCGGCTTTGTATATATAGGAAGCTTTGGTTTTACTCGGTGTGCATAACGCCATATAATCGTGGATAACTTTATCTTTAAGAAAAAAACTTTAAGAAAAAACGTTTTTGTTTGATTTGGTGTGTCACCAGCCTAAGTCTCCTGGTGAGGTGACTTATTTTAGACTTTTAAAAAAGTCAGTCTACACAAAATAAGTCGAGAACCTCAGTCTACGTATTGAAATTTACTTGCGATTTCAAGTTGTAAGTTGATTAATTTTTTAAATAAATTATCAATCTTAGTATACTGTGCTTTTATTTAATTTGTCAATCAAACTTATTCTTATACTTTTCCCCATTTGTGTTTATTTGTATTGAACCGTGAGTTCAATCCCCGCCGCTGGCCTCAATGCCGTGACCAATTATGTATAAAATTCGTTCGTTGGGCTGACCACCTAAACCGAACACTTGCAAAAAAATATGGTCTGAAAGATTTTATAAAGGATCTCAGTAAACGGTCAACTTTGGCCTGTAACAAAACTTTCTGTAATAAAAGCCGAATTCATCCAACAAGTAGGCTGAAAATAGATGATTTAAAATAGATAGAGAATAATATGCTCACAGATTTAAAGTAGTGTGTGTTACTTTTTGAAAAATTTGAGAAAATTATGCCCAAATGTTTAAAGACATATTGTAGTGTGCGTTCTTTATTTATAAATATCTATAATGGTAGTAGTAAGCAATGATTTTTTTTGATTTTTTTTCAAATGGTTTTGAATGTCACTTACACCACAGCAGATCGATAATTTTATTTATTTTTTTTATATATATCGGCGTGTGCCATGCGATGTGTTTGGCTTTTATTACAAAGAGTTTTGCCTATAATGCTGTTGTTTTTATTTTTTTTAACAAATCAATTAATTCCATTTGTTGGTTCATCTGGGCCGTGTTTTTTTTTGATATCGGAGAAATCGGAGAGATCAGAGAGATTATTTATCGGATATATCTGATAATTTTTTTCTTCGATTTTTATCTATCAGATCGAAAAAAATATTTTTTGTGTTATTTTTTAGTACCAAAAATAATAAATTATTATATGAATTTCAGCATTAAACTCCCTAAATTAAAGTTTTATTTGTCACCTGATAGCTCAACATTAATCGGAGGCGCCATTTTAGAATTTACTAAAAAATATAAAATAATCTGTACATTTTTTCAGAGTAAAAAGATCGTATCCGATAATTATCGGAGCGTAAAAAAAAACGACACAGAGAGATAATTTTTTTCTCGGATATTAAAAAAAAACGCATATCTGAAAATTTGACAGTAAATTTATCTCTCCGATTTCTCCGATACCAAAAAAAAACAGACCCCTGGTTTCTTTATCTGTGCTATCTAACAAAATTTATATCAAACATGAAAATACGAATATTTATTGTCTAATTTAAATTAATATTAAATTTATAATATTTAATATATGTACATATAACAAATGCGGAAGTAAAAAAATAAATGTATTTACGGGGTAAGTGATACAATTGGAATGGGCTTAAAATGTATAATATGTCGATGATGTTTTGTTATATTTGTATGTGTGTACACAACCTTCGCATATGGGTTAAATGAGTTTATAATTTTTATTAATATGGTTTAAACCATATTTATATTTTAAAATCAGATATATATATATATATATATATATATATATATATATATATATATATATATATATATATATATATATATATATATATATATATATATATAAAATTTAAAATATTTATATAAATGTATATGTATATATATAATACAATGAATATATTTTATAGCAAATAATTATGTATTATTAACAGATATGCAATTATTTTTCGGATCATTAACATTTTCGAGATAATTTTTAATTAATTAAAATATTTGATTTTTGCTAATTAAATACTATCTTAAAATATGAGGCAGTTCTACTTTGATCATCTAACCTATCGTATTTTGCCCGCGTAACAGTATCAGTTTACATTCGCAAATCGTTAAAATAATTAAACTGCATATTGAGTGGTTTTTGTTCTTCATTACCAGACATAGAAAAGCTAATTGTTTTCAATGTAACATTTTACAAATATTCGATATAAGAACAAGTCCGGGACGGTTAATTCAGAATAATTAAAAAAAATCGATCATGTGCCTATCAATTATGTATGTGTAATAAAATATTATAATCGATAATTGGTGTCAATTTTGTATATTAATAATAGCTACGAGTATTTTTAAACTAATCATATTGGGAAAAAAATTTTAGTAGCACAAAGGTGTTTTTTTTATACTAAATAGTATTATTTATAAAGTTTAAGGTTACAATTTAAATATCAATTAATGATATTTGCAGTTAACTGTTTGTCGTAAATTTTACGCAATAGTTATTTTAAGAGCTATTTTTATAAGAGTTTTATTAGATGAGAACGCCGAAGCTTTTTTATATAACATTCAAATGAAAATTTCACTTGTCAATGCAGTTTTATTATATACAATATTTCTATTAATAGGCAAATGTTAAAGTGTACAATGACCAAAAAAAATCAATTTTTCATAAAAATCTTATCCATAGTTTCGAGATAGATATATATACAAACAGCAAAAGTTTTGAGAATTAATTAGAGAAAATGGAATTATTATTAAATTATAAAGTTTCAAACACTTTCCCAAAATAAAAATAAAAATGTATTTTACATATTATAACTGGTTAAAAATAAATCACCAGAATTACACAAATAATGAGTTATTTACTGACTTATTTACTGATTTGTAGGATACTGTTGTTTTTCATTATCAGTTTTATTTTATTACAAATTTTACATTTTTTATTTTTTTTTATACATATAAAATTTAACAAACTGACAAGACAGGTGAACCATTGGATTAGATTGATCACGTGACTGAAACACTGATTCTATTTACAAACTAAAATATAATTTAAAATTACTAATAACATAATATTATACAGACGCAAGTAAAATGATAATAATATATAAATTAACAAACCTCTTCGATAAAATATTATCATTAATAAAAAGTGATTAAAGTAGGGATTAACTGATCCTAATATTGTTAAAATGTTTCATTTATTATTAAATTACCTTTTTCGACTACTATTATCATTCTTAACCATCATTTTTATCATTATTGTTTACTTTCTATTATTTTCATTTATTTTCTTTATTTGGTTGATAAAAAACTTTCTGAATAACATACTTATTAAATTAATAACTGAAAAAGGTGGTCAATATTCTTATTTTTGTGGAGCCATTCTCGCAGGGATTTTGAAAAAGTAGAGAAGCTATTGAAAATTCAAATGAACATCGGTAAATTATTAAATATTATTGGGGGAATAATATTCTTTCTAAAATCTAATCTGAAGTTGGGAACATGTTTTTCAAACTGATGATAAATTCTAAGATTATATCCATTGTGGGATACATAATTTCTTACGCTTTTGATGTAAAATATTCTAAGTACCTTAAAAACATAAATATGTCTTAATGGGAGAATATCTAACTTTTGAAATATAGGCCACGAAGGCGAATATGAAGGTTTGAAGCTTAGAATTCTCGGCAACTGTTTTTAACGAACATAAATTGGAAGTAATGTAGATTTGCATGCACTACCCCAACATGATAAACCGTAAATATTGCGGACTATACAACCGCAGAACATACATTTTCCTAGAGACAGCTAAAAGTCTAGATTTCAATCCTTGAATCAAAGGTATGGTAAGTTGTTTGAAGATTCGTTGATTGAGAATCTCTAAAATGCATTAACTTAGTTTTCCCATTTAGAACAAAATCGTGTGCCCTTAGCCATTCCAAGAGAATACTTAAATCATGTTCACAACGAGTGCTGTTTTCTTCAAAACCAAAGCTAGCGCAGATAAAAGAAAGATCATCAGCAAAGGCAGTGAGAGATCCTAAAAATTGCTGCTGAAAAACATTATTTATATACACTTAAAAAAATTCAAGTACGAACCAAAACATTTGTGGATATTGCCTCTGAAGCGACAGCAAAAAAGTTTTTTAAGAAGGGAATCATGATTAACTCTATCAAATGCCTTCGTTAAATGAATAAAGAGAGACGAAACTTTTACTCCTTTATCAATATTTTTACGAAATAAGCTCCAAGAATGACGATAGTGCTTGTTCAGTGTTTCTATTTTTTCTAAAACCAAATTGAACGGGAGAGAGTAGATCAGTTTTATTCAAGAAAGAAACCATCCTACTTTCCATTGCTTTCTCAAATAATTCAGAAAATATCGAAAGAAGAGAAATTTGTCGATAGTTGTTAAGACTAGTTTTGTCATTCTTTTTAAAGAAATTTCAGAAAAAACAAAACTATTAGTAGAGTTGTAATGTTCTGTAACAATTTTATTCTTTTGCATTTCATTCATTGGAAGAGTAGCACTATTCGCGATAGCAGCATTTGTAAAGAATTCATTAAATTCATTTGCGATTTGTAAAGAGTTTCCAATTTTACAACCATCAGTATGCCCACTTGTTAATTCATTGACTGTACTCCAATTTTTCCGAGCATCCTTACCATTTTGGAAAAATTTATGAGAATAGAATTTTTCTTTTATTACGATAATTTGATAATATACTGTGTCACATAACATCAGGCTATAGTTTGGGTGTTTTTTAGCAAGAAGGCAGAATTTATTTCTTTTACGTATAAGTCTCAATAAACCATCAGTCATTCATGGTTGCAGCTTCTTTAATTGTTTAACAAACGGCTTTATAATAGAACATGTATTTAGATGGCCTTTTAAAGTATAAACAAATTTATCGAAAGACATGGAAGCATCTCGCAAATAATAGACATCAGCCCATTCTTCCTTTAATTTATAATAATCAATTCGCAAAGTAGGAGCGATATTTCTAGATGTAGGTTTGAGCTTTACATTTGTTACTGTCATTTCAATTAAGCAGTGATCAGAAATTGTTAAGTCTTAAACTCTGTGGGAGACTAGCGGAAAATGTCTTTGATCAGAGCGATGCATTATATTATCAATACATGTTGCAGATGAATCTGTAATTCGTGTTGGTTCAGAAATATTATCAAAACCATGTTCCGATAATAGAAGTAAAAGTCGATCTTGAATTGGATTGTGCTTCGAAAATCAATATTAAAATCGCCCATAGTAAATAAATTAGTGTGGTGTGATCCCTCTAGTAGCTTGCTATAAAGCTACCTAGTAGTAGTTTCCGTCCAAGTAAAAGATTTAATAAAAACGAACCGTAAGTCCCTAACTTATTTTTTATAAGTAAATTAAAAAATTAATTAATTAACTTTATTTGAATACGGAATAAGAAACCCGTTAAATCCCAGGAAAGGAGGAAGTATATAACGATTTCTTGTAAATATTATGGACTGGGATTCCTTTGCATTTAAACTAAGCCCAAGGAAATCGACCAATTATAGGTCATCATTTATTAAACCAATACTTCTAGTAACAGAATCTTGATCTAAATCACTGTTCATATTTATTTGGACATAATCAGCAAAATCTTAATTGAACAATTGCGAATAGAAGGTTATATATAATTAATATACATATATAGAAAATAATAAAAGACTCAGCACTGAATTCTGGGGTTCGCCGGAAGTAACAGTAAGAAATTCGACCTACTGACACCACAAAAACTGCTTAGGGACGAGTAAATAGGAAAATTTAAACTGGGTGACTAGCTTATTGTGAGTTATAGCATCAAAGTCTTTAAAAAAATCTAACAACGATAAAGATGTTAGTTATTACTTATTATTATATATTAAAAACAACAACTTTAAATCTGAAATAGAGAAAGATAGACTTACTTCGGCTAACATGTTCTCCTACAAATTTACATAAACGACCCAGGAATGGGTTTGTGAACTGTAGACAGTGTTAGGGTTCTCTAACGAAAGTATTTTTGTGTATATGCAGAAAACGTTGTTTTAAAGACGCGTAAACCTAATAGTCTCATTTGTTTTAAAAAATCTTTATGTATTAGTTTCCACCATAGGTATATATTTTATTTTTTACAATAAAAACAGGGTGGGCCAACTTAGACGAACTGATTTGAAATGCTTATGTGTTTTTTATTTTTAAAGATTTTTATTTAAATTTTTTTTTTAATAAAAGTAAAAATTATACATTTTTCTTAAGCTAAGTATGAAAAATCACATCTTTTAAATGGCTACTATTTTCCTGCTGGCAGTTAACGGCTCTTTCTAACACATTTTGTATTACGTGGCGCAATGTTTCTAGTTTTTTAATTTCTGTGCGAATATTCTGTTTTAGTTCCTGAATGGTTTGTGGTTTGTTTTTCAGCCAGAAACCGTCTCTGCGATAGTAAACCGGACCATATCGAAAACTAATTTACGTCCGGTAGTTCTTAATAATCGTGACATGGTTCCAGCAAGATGGAGCTGCTTAAAGCAAGGAAAATATATTTTAATTAATTAATTAATCTGTTTTGCAAAATTATTAGTGCTTTTTGCACAATTATTTTTAGTTTAAAACATTTTTATTTATTTTTTGTTATAGACATTTGAACGCTGATTTAATGCGATAGCAATATTTAATCTTTGTATTTATTTTGAAATATATATTTTTGACGACTATAACTACGTAAGGACATCTCGTTATAAAAATGCATTACATGTCCTACCTCATATGTGATGTGGAAACGGATTATTTACCCGACCTTTTTTATAGGGCGGTATTTTTGAAAAGTGAATTTGGGGTATTGGAATTTAGAAATGTTTCAGAGCAATAAAATATCCACTGATGCAGAATTTAAAATGGGACGAATCTTATCAATATTAGGTACGCAAAGCCGCGAACAATTTTTTTTTTTATTTATTTTCCGAAAACATACATTTTATTATAAAAAACATAAATAACTTATATTACTATAAGGGAAATCGCGTCGAATTCATGTGCCAACATAATATAGTTCGTAGAAAAATCATAGATGGCAGGCACTAGTAGTAGTTGAACGAAATGTTTACATTTTTTTATCTACAGTATTTTATATTCAACGAATTATTAACGAAACAAAAATTTAAAATCTAAAAAAAATTTAAATTTTATAATCGGAATTGGAAATTATTGAAGTAAATGGGCTTATATTCATATATAACAATAAATTAATTAAACAAAATTTGTTTTTTTTAAATTATCTCATTTCATTAAAATGAATTAACTTTGTTAATTTTTTTCTTACTTTTTTTTTTAAAATTCTCTTGTTTTGTAAATTGGAAAAATCTTATTTTATAATATATATCTATAATAGTTTTAAGTAATACGTAAAAATGATATTCTAAATCATTAATATTAAATCTAGAATATAGAAGCTATAATGTTATGTTATTATAATGTTATGCTATAATGATTATAGAAGGTATAATGTTATGAAATTTTGTGAAAAAAAAAAATATAAAAAAAATTGTTTGACGCGCCATCTATTGTTCTCGTTAAAAACGTTTGCTATGCCATCTAGGATTTTTCTACAAATCAAAATTTAACGAAATCATGCTGTCGATTGCATTTACTATGGAAATGTTCACGATTTCCCTTATAGTAATATAAGTTATTTGGGAAAACATCAAAATTGAATTTAAACTAAGTTAACATAGTTTTTATTTATTTATTTATTTTTAACAGTAGGTATTGAGAACATAATAATATATTATCTTCTCTCTACCATGTCGAGTTTCCCCATATCTAGAATAATATCCGAAAGGTCAATAAATAATGGCCGTTGGACAGAAAAAACTATAAATTTAGTTTTTGATTTATTGAGTCGGAGTTTATTACCTTTAAAGTAATTATTCAGAATTTGTAGATCTGTTTCCATTTGAAATTCCAAATTATCCTTGTCATTAGCACCATAAATAATTGCAGCATCATCTGCGAACAGCTGAAGTTTGTCAGAAAGGTTTAATGAAAAAATGCCATTTATATAGATATTAAACAGCAGCGGCCCCAGTATTGAGCCTTGAGGCACCCCATATTTTAATGATAGCTCTTTAGATTTAACATTTTCTATTTGTACGTAATGCTTTCGGTTATGTAGATAATCTTGCAATAACCAAAGAGCTTTATCACTAATTACAAGACTACATAATTTTGTATTGTAAGTGAATGATCTATGGAGTCAAAAGCTTTAGCCAGATCAATAAAAATAAATGATGTACATTTTTTATCTTCTAAGTTCCTATAAACATTATCTATCAAATTTATGGTAGCTGAAAGAGTACTAGATTTTTTTTGAAAACCAAATTGCATTGGATGGATTAATCGATTATCATTAAGATATTTTTCCAACCTTTGATAAATCGTTCTTTCAACAATTTTAGAAAATGTTGGAAGAACGGAAATCGGTCTATAGTTATTAATGTCTAGTTTAGAACCTGAATTGAATATTGGAGTTATACGTGCAATTTTAAGTGCATCAGGAAATTTGCTACACGAAAAAGCTTTGTTTATAGCGTTACACAAAAGAGGAGTTATTATAGAATTAACTCCAATCCTACCTAGAAATAATTAGTTTAATTTCTTCCATATTTACAGGTTCAAATGTGTCAAATTAAGAAGTCTGATTATGATTTTGATCAAGAGTATTGCAATCAATACTTGGACCGAGTGATATACCAATATTATTGAAGTATTCATTGAATTGCTCAACAACTTCATTTGAACTTATGAATAACTTATCATTAATATTTAAGTTAATAGAACGTTCTACTGTTGTATGTCGATTATGTAAGATTTCGTTTATAATGGGCCACATTTTTTTAGGGTTTCGCAAGGTATCGCTCAATTTGCATGTGTTTGCTGTTTCAAACTGTTAAATTTTTTTTTAAAATACAAATTACTGGAGTATCGTTTTTTAAGGTTCTGAAATTTTATTCGTGAACGAATTTATATATCGATTCTTCATTACATAGTTTAACTTCTTTAGTAATCGACATCCGTTTCACGATCGTTCCACCTCTACGTTCACGTGTTAGATGGAAAGCCCTGTAATTCGTTAGATTTAAATAATTGACAACACGGTTGAAGAGAAATGTTTCAGGTAAGATTATTATATCAACTTTCACCCCTAGAATTCTTCCAGTCTATCAATTTTGTTCATTAAGCGATTGATAAATCGTAAAACCTATTTGTCTAAATCATTACATTTTTTTGTTGTGAAGTATAGTGATAGTTCATTACTGATATTGGTACTCGCCTAAAAAAGGGCTTCAGCCCCATAACAAATAGATTAAGAGCCCGTTCGATTTCTGTTAACATTTTTTTTCCTGTAATAATTTTGAAAGCGTTCTGCATGCAATCAAATTATAACAGCGGCTACATGAAATATTTTTGACATTTCCGAAATAATTTATAGTAAACAGTAGGCCATGCATATAAAATTTATTTATGATACTTTTATTCTGATTATTATAGAATAATTATTTATACGGGGATAAATGCAGTTTTATTTTATAATTATAAAAATATAAAGACAGACCATTGCTTGGCCATATTTTGTCACTAGTGCTATTATCATCTCTGTACAGTAAAGTGAAATAATTTGTGAAAGTTGTCACATATAGTAGCTCCCAAAATGTTTGTTGATGCCCAACTAAATCCTGTAACTTATTTTTTTGGTATAAACATTACAGCATAATACTGGAATCATATATAACGGAAAGATATTACAAGATTAAGAAAGATGAATATTCTGAGCTTAAGGAAATAAGAGCAGGAGTTCAATAAGGAAGTGTACGTATGGGCCACTTCTGTATTTAGTATACACCCCAGACGATCCAATCCCATAAAACATGATCGCCAGTTTCGCCGATGACACAGCTACAAATTTAATAAAATATATTGGTTACTGGGAAGAAACTATCGTCTATCAATTTCTAATAAGCTTCTGCTTTATAAGCAAATATTGAAGCCTGTTTGGACTTGTGGTTTGTCAAAAATAGTGACATATACAAAGATCTGAGCATAGAACACATCAACACCGAAATTATGAAATTTGCTAGAAGTCAAGAACAACGGCTACTTTACCATGTTAACATAGAGGTAATCCAGATACTGGCACAACAAAAACGCGATGACTGTTACAATCCGCTTCATCCGATAATTTCAAAATTTTCTGAATCATTTGGATAAGTTTTCGTTGCACTACTTTATCTGGGCAATCCTATTTTTTGGTCAAAGTAGTAGATGATTCTTTTTTCGTATTATTTCACTTGGTTATGTTTAGCCTCTGGCTTTGAAATGTCTTCTGCGATGATTATTTAATCCGATTACAAATGTAATGTTAAACATTAACCGTTCATCTTGAGTATAATCAAACTATTGTCAGATTTAAATTGTTACCTCCAATTGAATCACCATCTGTGTCTATTTTCTAGAAGCATTTAACCAAATCAATTAACTCGGTTCCCTCACCGACAAAACGCAGACATTTTTTTTTTGTGTTTAAATTTCACCCAATATAAATGGATTTAAATTTTATATTGAAACCTTCGAACAGCAATAACAACAATTTTATAAAAGCATTAAATATGTTTTTTTTTTTATTTCATTTAATGTTTGTTATGTTTTTAATAAAAAATAAAATGTTAATTGATTTATAATTAATCTGTTTTTATTAACAATTAAAAATAAATTTATTTATTTTTTTGAGCTTTGATGCTTTTGTTGTTATGCTTTTGATTATATATATATATATATATATATATATATATATATATATATATATATATATATATATATAAATATATATATATATATATATATATATATATATATATATATATATATATATATATATATACATATATATATTGTTATAATTAATTATAAATTAAACTTTTATTAATTAGTGATGCATATATGAGAGATTATTGGCTTGTATAATATAATAATTAACTTACTCGTAAATACGACTGGATTATTTATATATGTGTGTGAGGGTTCAATATTTTAAAACCAATATTCATTTTAGCATAAACAAATGTTAAACTAGGGTATCACTTTAAAGTAATGTTAATTTATTGCACAATATTTTCAATGAAAGTAACTGGTTTATTTAATGTAGAGGATATTTTTTTATTTTTATTTTTTCTGAACCATTACTGACAGGATGACGAATCAACCAGTGGGTCACTACCGACTAAATTAGGAAAATTATTCAAAACCAAAAAAATATCATAACAAATTTTTTATTTAAATGCCATTCACAATCAATTCTGTAAATAATTTTAGAATTGAATGTGAATGGCAGGCATTTCCACGCAACATACTACAGGAAAGATCAATGCGATGGAGTGGAAATTACCATCAAACAAATGGCATTTAGAGCAAACCTGACAAGTGAATATGATGTGCTATAATAACTTGAGCACAAATATGATATCCCGGGTTTCGGCAACAAAAAATGTTTTTAAATATCCAACGTATAAATTTATCCACAGTGTAACTTTTTTTAATTTAACAATTTTATGACAATGACAACCTAATTTTATTTGGGTTGGTGTGGACTCAATGCAGGTTGGAACAAGAAGAAGTTGTTCAATAAAACAAAACATATTTATACACTTTAAATTGTCTTACTTCTAATAGTGACTCTAACCACTAAGCCACTTAACATGAATGCATATTCACCCATTCATATTGAGCAAATTAAAAAAGCTTATAAACGTGCTGCAACTATTGTTTAGTAGATGGCAATAAAGTTTGTAAATAGTAAATTCAAATCTAACGTATTTTGCTTCATCTATTAGAGTATAGATGTCAGACTATAGTTTAGTAGATTTAAGCTTCAAACATACTCCCACACCTTAAGGAATTTCATTGCTTAATAGGTAACCTCACTAATTTGTTGACTGGACATTTTACTTCGGTCTTTAAAGTTTTTAAGGTGACTACCCTTATGATTGCGTTGCTTCCAGGGTGTACCTTTATCACCCTCTTAAGCAGCCATTGGCTCGGATATAATTTGTCTTCTCTGATGAGGACAACGTCACTAACTTCAAGTTGTTCTGTGTTGTGCTTCCAATTAAAACGTTGCTGCAATGATGTCAAATAATCTTGTTGCCACCTTCGCCAAAACCCTTTAATACGATGCTGTATATTTTGCCACCTGGATAATTTATTGGGTGGTACCTCGTCTAAGCAGGGTTCAAGAATAATGGTTAGTGATTCTCCTACCAGGAAATGGGCAGGCATTAAGATTTGTAAATCAGCCGTAACATCGTTCATACGGCATAATGGTCTCGAATTAAGTAGTGATTCGATTTGTGTTACTAATGTCGTCAGCTCTTCAAAAGTGAAATTAATATTGGTAACTCTTTTTAGGTAGTACTTGAATAACTTAACAAACATCCAAAATGGGGAGCGTGGGGAGGATTAAATTGGAAATAAATGCCTTTCTGCAAAAGAAACTGAGAGATTAATGGGTTTCTTGATTGTTGGATAATCTGTAATTTCAATTTATTCAATTCTCGGTTAGCGCCAATACACCAAAGCTCCAAAGCTCCTTGGGGTTTCCACGTCTGGACATAAAGCGTCTAAATGCTGCCAGAAATGACTTAGTGTCAAGACTGCTTACAACTTCCAAGTGTACTGCCTTGACAGCTAAACGTACGCCTTTTCAAATGATCTTATTACGTTTGATGTACAGTGAGTGGGCCAGCATAATCCAATCCAGTTTTAAAAAATGGGCGGTTTTGATTACACCGTGCTTCTGGTAAATCGGCCGTTTTCTGCTCGTTCTTGTACACGGTATCGGATACATACCGTACAGGATTTTATACATCGTTTGAACATATCTCTAGCCCCATAATCATCCAATATCGTTGCCTGACAATACTCAACGTTAATGCGTTTTTAGCATGCATATGACCAATATGAATACTGTGCACTATTCTTTCACAAAGTATGTGGGTTTTAGGCAATATTACAGGATGCTTAGTGGAACAGGTTAGCGATGATTTCCTGAGTCGACCTCCTACTCTGAGTAATCCGTCTGAATCAAGAAATGGGTCGAGTGTTGATACTTGATTCTTTAGCGGTAATGGTAATTGTTGACGAAGTGTTGACATTTCTGCTTTAAATGCAGTTTATTGAACGATGCACAAGATTGGTACATGTAATTGTCCCGGAAGCTTGTTTCTCCATGTTGAGCTGCCAAATCGTAAGACACCATTTATTTTTCTTATTTTTACCCATGATGAAAACTTTTCTAGTAGTGTTGAAACTAAATCGCATTCAATCGCCATTTCAGCCAATACGTTGATGAATTTGGATCTTGCTTCACTCGAAGCTACGTCGTTGTCTCGTGTTGTTGATTTTGACTTGGGCCAGTTATATTCTGATTCATATTCTGAGCCAATGTGGACCATACCACCAGAAGGTTGATTCTAATAGCGCTCGCGGTTTTACCCCTCTTGTTATTGCATCAGCTGGATTGTTTATCGAATTAATATGCTGCCATTTGTGTCTGGGTATCGTCTCCAGTATTAATGCGGTGCATTTCCAATAAAACTCTTCCAGCGCCAAAGCACATTAGATAGCCAATGTAGTACTATCATGGAATCCTTCCATGTAAACACTTCTATTTCCGAGTACAATAGTGATTCAAGACAAACTTGTACTAACTTACATAACATAATTGCTCCACATAGTTCCAACTGATGCAGCGACACTTGTTTTATCGGCGCCACTTTACTTTTCGCCGTTATAATGTTGACGCTAATTTCGCCAAACTCGTTAATGCTTCTTAAGTAGACTACGCTGCCATATGCAGCCTCGGATGCGTCACAAAACGCGTGTAATTGAAATCGGGTTGAGTTTGGTAATGCTGACATGTGTTGAGGAATTTCAATTGCTTCTAACTCTGGCAAAGAGTTGTAAAGTTCGTGCCACATAGTTATGATGTTAGTTGGTAGGTTACTGTCCCATTCAAGTTTAAGTAACCATAATTTCTGTAACAACATTTTTAATAAAATTGTGATTGGGACCAACCATCCCAATGGATCGTAAATTCTGGCTACCTTGAGAATATCTCCCGTTTGGTCCAATTTAAATTGACTGGGGCCTTCCGCACCTTGAACGAAAAGGTGTCTGGTTTAGACTTCCAGATAATTCCAAGGTTTTAATGGATGAATCATCTTCGATTAACTTAGGCACATTTTCTATTTCGTCTTGAGAAAATGAGTTTAAAAATTCTTCTGCATTAAATTTACATTTCCTCAAGTTAAATCCGCCTTTTCGCAAAATGTCGTTTAGTTCGGGTTTGAGTCCGACAGCTTCTGCAACATTATTATATCCGGTTAGTAAATCATCGACGTAGAATTCGTGGTTAGTTACATGTGTTGCTACTGGGCTACATTTTTCGGATTGTTCTGCTACCTTTTTTTAGTGTTCGAGAAAAATGTATGCAAAAATTGCTTAAGGAAGGGACACATTAGCGCGAAATGTTCTTCACGGTTATCATGCCTCATTTGCAATAAGCGGCATAATACGTTACTACACCCAAGGAACGAGTCTTGCGCACAAAACCTAGGTCTAAAACGAGCCCATTCCACTGTATCAGTGTACGGCCTAGCAGCAGCACAAGCTGCTGCGAATATAAATTAAAAAAAGTTCAATTAGCAGCTAGATTTTATAAATTGAACATAGTTAAAGAAACTGACAGTTTTCATGCTGTTATTCAGTGAATGGCTATTTAAATTGTAGAAAGTATTTAAATGCTTAAGTTTATAAACAATTGAAACAATGAACTGTCATTTTCAAAACACCATTTTGTCTTAGTAATATATTTTCAAAAATATAGTTTCCGAATTTTTATGCTTAACAGTTGTTTGTGAAAAAGTATAAATATTTTATAGCAGTATTAATACTGATACCGGAAGCCCAAATGTACTAATACATCAGCTGTAAAAAAATGAGAAAATGTAACCTATTGAATGTATTTGTGAGGTTATGTCGTCGTTTATATACGATTGTGAATACAGTGTAGAAAAAAACAAAACAGCAAACTATAGAGGAAATAAAAAAATTTTGCGAACTTGTAACTTTTTTGTTTTATTTCAACTGTTTGTTTTTATATAGAGAATATAAAACAATACGCTCTCACTACGAGTGTTACAATATGCTCAAATTTATATGACATTATAGTAGTGTGAGTTATTTTAAACCATTCAGCCAAAACCAACACAAATGTTTATACAAGCCGTGCTGTAAGTTTCGTACGCAGATACACTAAAACAAACGGTACACTTTAAATTTGTATTAGTGAAAAAACCGTATATAAAATGCACTTACACTTAAATATAACAAAACAAAACGAACATTTGTATTGCGTTTGTATTGTGTTTTGTTTTTATAAACGAAATAAAAACTCATGCAAAGCAACAACAAACTTGCCGTTCTTGATTTTATTTTTGGTGTTTGTGGTTTTGGACCAAAACCAACACAAATGTATTACAAGCCTGATTGTTGCATCGAGTACGCACAAAACCCTCTTTATTACAAGTCGTCTTGTAACTTTCGTTGACACAGTAAATAAAACCTATATACACAATTGAGTGTATTGGTGCTATGAAAATTCATACCAAAAAATGTATAATTTTCTCATTCCTACTATCCCTATTTAACATTTTTATCTCTAAGTTACGCACACTATTTAATGTGTATGGATAATTGAGAATTTGTTCGTCTCTTTTTTTGTTGTTTGTGTTTTGTATAGGAAAGAGATAACATCAATTTTGCCTTTTAAATTTTGTTTGAAACTTTTTACTCTCTTTTGTTTTATAGTATGGAAAGGTTTATTTTATTTAACACTATATTCTAAATCATATCTCGACATTTTTTTTACTTACAATACATTCTCAAGTGTATATGATTAAATAGCATAAGTATGCAATGAATACGGCTTGTAGTAAAGAGAGTTTTGGGCTTGTATAATAGAGACGGTTTTGTTTTGGACGTATAAAATTCACTCACACTCTTTTAATTCATATTAAAAAGAATAACATTGTTTGTTTTTTAAGTTTTTTTTTTGGAATTTTCTATTTCATCTGTACTAATACACCTTTCTACTGTACGTTTTTATGTTTTTTGACACTAATACACCTACTCCAAGTGTACTTTTTGTATATCATATGTATTAGTACATAACGGCTTGTATAAAATATTTGTGTTGGTTTTGATTCAGAACAAAATTCAAAAAAATGTTCATATGAATTTTTATCGCACTAATACAGTCAACAGGTTACATTTTTAATATGGGTTCTGCGTACGACGGCAACGTGCAGGCTTCTTAAAATAGATTAAAGACGGCTTTGATCGATATTAAAAATGGGAGGTATGAAATAAATTTTCATATTTTACCTGACAAAAGAAATAAGTTTTTTGAAATACATACAAAACAATTTATTTATTTATTTATTTGTATTTAGAATTTAGATTTAAGCGGAAAAGTACAAATGGAAGCAAATATAATAACATCAAAACCGACATTTGCTTCCATTAGGCATAAAAACCTCTTAAATTTCTTCAAAACAAATTCACCCCATACAGCACACCTCATTTTGAGCTAGAGCTCATTTATAATGAAATGCGCTACACGAGATGAAGTTACAATAATAATAGTAATAATAAAATAACAAGTTACATAAAAAATTCAAAAAAAAAAACAACTACGTATTGCCAATTAGCCACGCCACTCTAAAAATTTTGACTTAAATAATTTGGACGAACGTAGTCTTTTAATTACAAGTGGAAAATCATATTTAATATAAACGTTTTATTGTTAAACTGAGCTTACATCTAGTTTGGTTTTAATGAAATGTTTATCAGCGTTTGGCATCACTTAGTGTATCTGACGTGTATTTTTTGATAGTTCTAAGCTCAGAAAATCACTTTTTGGTGTCTCCAACTTCCAGTATAGAAACATACTCAAAATGTATAGATTTTATGTTGCTTTTATGTTTACACCATTCATAAAACTCTCTTGGTTTATTAATTAGACTTTCACCAACACTTCTTAAAGAAGCTAATCTAGCTTCCACCATCCGATGGTCCTTTGCTGTGGCTTGCAATGAAAAAATTCCATTCACAGTCAATATTAAAATCTTCATTGTGATAGTTAATGTTGTTCAAGTTTTTTTTATTTTTAAACTGCGCAGATAAATAATACAATTTTTGTGGGTCTGGGTAGTTGTAGTTGGCTTCATTTGTTCTCAGAAAATTAATAAATTTATAAGTTCTTCTTCCTCTGTTTTATAGAATGCAACGATTGAGAATAGACTTGCTTGATGAGTATAATAATGTGCCGCTTGGATCTCTATAAAATCGTGTTTTCGCAGTACTGAAAGACCAAATTTTGAAGATTTTGAAAAAATTACAAGAAAGTCCTCCACAGAAGATGTGTTCAAGAAACGAATTTTAACCAGATACCCAATTATTATAAGTAAGTTCGTTCAGGTCGCTATCTTCCACAGCAGTTTTCAATGATTGTAAAAACTTCTCTTCAAGTTTGTTACATTCTGTACAGTTTACTGTAAATGAAAAATACACTAATAATAATGCACACGCATACATTGCGTGTCCCGGCTTTTCCAGCTAAAATGCATTCTTTTGACCGAAGCACTGCAAATTTAGAGAATTCAATCTGTATAGGATTCATTTCCAAATTTTTTTGATACAGTCATTATTCTAGCTACTGACCAATAATCATTGTTCATCTGACTCGTTATCAGGTTGATCGTTATTTAAAATGAATGGCACACTTGTTACTGGAACTTGTAGTACATTTGAACATGTTAGTTCTACTTTTTTTCAAGCTGTCTTTGTTTATGTCTTGGTTCTGAGAGTCTTTTAACAGATGATCTGCTACTATACATATAAATCGGAAAAATCATTTTAATAAGCTGAATTTAATTCGATCGGCTGATATACTTTAAAAATAATTTTTTTTTTAAAAGAATTTTTTCGCATTTTATGCTATTTTAGCACTAACGATTCGACCACAGATATAATATACATTTCTTTTAGTTATTTTGTTTTACTTACTTTTGCAAAGGAGGCATTATACTATTTAATCCAATTTTTAAACCTTAACCCAAGATTTAGGTGGGCCTCTCAATTGAAGTTCCAAAAAATAAACTAATGTAGAAAGTGACACCACTGTTTTCAACCACGATTTCCTTCCCAATAAGACATCTGGGTTATATTAAATCTGTGATTCGACAAACTTCATATTGTGATGACTTTCGGTATAAAAATGTACCATTTTTTAATTTTTTTTTTTACACTAACAACACTTATTCAATCTTCGCAATGAGCACTTTCAAAAACAAAACAAATCTATGTAAAATTTGTTCGAATATTTATAAAAAAAGTAAAACAATCAAAGGTTTTCTATGTCTACACGATCATTTTGAATCATACGATTATTTACGATAAAACCACTATATAATATTCAAAGTTCATTTCGAACAGTAAATAAATATATATATATATATATATATATATATATATATATATATATATATATATATATATAAAGAGAGAAAGAGAGAGAGAGAGAAAGTGTACCTAGACTCAACACATAACACCCAGCCGCCAAAGCTTGATTAAATAGCAATTAACTTTTAACAACCTTACAACGAATTTTTCACCACGAAAAAGTGTCTGAAATAAGTCTAGTTACGAATACACTCTATAAACAGAACCCAAATAAATCATTAATTTAATTACCTAAATGTCCATTTTGGTTTATTTCATAGTATGAAAAACTATTTAAATTAATAAAGTTTAAACTATGGCATATAGACAGTAAACGGCCGCGTCAATAAATAAACCTTGTGTACTAATTGTGTAGGTCACAAATACAAATTACATAAATCGTAAATTTCAGCCAACTTTTATATTTTATTTAATGTCAATTTTATTGTATCAACTAACAAATGATTTTTTTTTGTTTCTTTCTAGGTTAAAATATGGTTTCAAAATCGTCGTACGAAATGGAAAAAACAGGATAACATTTCCAATTCCGAAGCAGCCGAACATAAATCATCCAAAAGTTCCGATGAATCAAAGGGACGCTCTGACAATTTATCAAATTCAACATCGGCAACTACGCTCGGGACAACGACTGGCTCAGCAAAATTACACGATAGTAACAATAGCAATTCTAACATCAGTAATAATAAATTAAATTTACTATCATCTGATTTAAATACAAAAACTAGCGTAAAACACAGTACCAAAGTAAAACATGGCTCCAACCATACAAATAGCATACGAACGAATCATAGTATTACGAGTATAAGCACAACAATTCAGAAAACCGATAAACTAGGATTAAGTACTCCTGTGCTTGAACTAACAACAGTTAACAACAAAAGTAACCTAATGAATTTAAAAAAATCAACATCACCATCACCTATACTATCACTATCAACGACGCCGCGTCAGCAGCATTCACACCATCGAAGTAATAATAATAATAACAATCATCATCATCATCCAAATCATATTCATTCGCATTTATCAGATTTAAATTTACATAAAACACGTTCGAATACTCTGGTTGATCGGAACAATGATGATGTTGAATCTCGGTTAGCTGCATCCAAAATTACAGTAAGTGCTTTTAAATCGACAGCGAATGCAACTAATATCCCAATGATATCGGTTGGGTTACCTAGATTGCCCCAAACAAATTTATCATTACCACATCATAGGCATTAGTAATATAACTGATCAACAACCCGTCATTGCACCTAATTATATTTTTATTTTACTTACAATTTACGTTGTCAAATCTTAAATTCAAATAAAAATTATTATTTAGATAGGTTCAAAACACACATAGTTGCAGCAATTTAGGTAACAAATATTTTGCTAACCAAGAATCGTTTATAATATTGATCTATGTATATTTAAAAAGTTTAGAACAAAATGAAAAGAAAAGTTTCTTCTTATGGCCTAATATGTTTAAATTATTTTTTTTATTAAAATCTGACAAAAATGTAAAAAACTTTAATTAAGTTAAAAATTTGTGATATAAAAACATTTTTGAAGTAAAATCAATATATTCGTAGAATCGATATGGAACAGCAACATTTACTAAGTTATATTTTGTTTTTTAACGTTATCTCCTTGAGCGTTAATGCATTTATCGCACCTTTGTATAATTTATTCGGATATACAAAATAATTACTGTGGATGCCAAATTTGGACTTGAAGTTGAGTGAACAAGTTGAAAGCAAAAAAATTTACAAGAGAATACGATTTACTTAAAATTATTGAATTAACTTCATGCAATAACTGCATCAACAAATCCGAAAATCAAAACACTACGGTCTTTTAAAAGACAATAGTTTTTCTAATAATAATTTATACCATTAAGACTGTGTCCAAAACCCTTAATAAATATTTGTGAATACACATTCTTGACATTTATTTGAAAAATATTCCCCTACATTCCCAATTTTTTAATACGCTGTCCGAAAAGTATAAGAATTGATTAAAATTTTTCCCCGTCTCATATGTTTTTAAATTCACTTGTAAGGTATAAAAATCTTATCCATTGTTTCTTGAAATTGTCATGGCAACGAAAAAATTTAATTTTTTTTTTATATGATTTTTGAATGGTACTATATATTTCAAAACTAAGTAGTGAATTTTATATGTTTTATTATATAAATCCGAGTGTGCTACTCGATGAGTTTGGCTTTTATTATAGAAAGTTTTTGCAATTGTCAAAAATCATCATAGCAATTGACCGTGATAATTTGGGTGTCATAAATATTTATCATGGATTTCGAACACAGTCTAAATTTGAAATAAAAATTAAAAACGGTTAACTAGAAAATGTGCAAAAAAATTGTAATAAAGTTGGAAGAATGAAGCTGTTTGAAACTCCATAAAGATTGTATTTCAAAACGAAGGTAACAATAAATTCCATTTTATACTGAACCTGCTGTTTATATACTATTCAAAACAATAAATGAAATTGGTTTTGCCTTTAAGAAGTTTGATATTGCCATATTGGTATATGTACTAGTTTTGAAACAGGTTTTATTAAATTGAATAGCAATTAGAATTGGTTACCAAATCAAAGAAAATAAAAACGTATACGATATTCATTTAAACAATAATAATATTGTTTGACATTATTTTTTAAATAATTTAAAAATAAACAAAATATTATTTAAAACTAGTTTTAGGTTATGTCTCAATTTAATTTCGAATCAAATAAAATCCAAATATTAATCTTTATTACATATATATTTTCTACATTAAAAACTAAAATTAAAAATACATTACTATATAAATATATGTTTAGATTGAAATAAGCATAATTATTTTTAAGCTAAAAAATCATCAAAAATTATCGTTTATTTTCTAAAGTGTAAGAATAAAATTATATACAAATAAACTAATCGAATTTTTATGTAAATTTATATAAGAAACAAAAACAAATTTTAAAAGTTCTATTTAAAATAATAAAAACAAAAAAATGGTTTTATTAAAATAAAATAAATAAATTTAATCAATTTATGGAGAAATATTTGGTGGTTTATGATGGTAAGCTTCTATTAAATATTAAGTAATGTAAAAATAGGCAAACGAATTTATAAAACATTTATTTGACGCACGCGTGATCGACTTATCTCCACAATTGATCTCCATTGGATTTGAATTAGTCAGTTTGATGGAACTATTAGTTCCTTTGCATTGTGTCATTACTTTCACATCACTCACTTAGATGCCACCTGCATTCGTCAAGAGCTAGTTGAACTGCTTGATTTATATGTTTTACCGTTGATTTTACCAAGAGATGCTTCATTTTTATGCTATATTTATTTTAATATAGAATTAAAGAAAATCGTTGGTTAAAATATGGAATTTCATTAATTTTAACTAAACGCAACCATTTTTGAAGCATTCATTAATCTTTGATGATAACTACGACCAATTTTTATGCTGATATCAAGTATTTATGCTGATAACAAAAGCTTTTGGTTAAGGTATCAGTCATCAAAATCGGACCACTATTACGTGTGCTATTGACAATTAATTTTTTTCGTAAATTTGAAAAGGGGTGCCACTGTCCGGATTTTTAGGCTCGATTATGATTTGTGCAAATGTATAAATATTTTATTGCAGTATTTATACTGGTGTTGGCAGCTTTCGATTAAGGTATCAGTCATCAAAATCGGACCATTATTACTTGTGCTATTGACAATTCATTTATTTTAGTAAATTTGCAAAGGGGTACCACTGCCCGGATTTTTAGGCTCGATTATGATTTGTGCAAATGTATGAATATTTAATTGCTTTATTTATACTGGGGTTGGGAGCTTTCGATTAAGGTATCGGTCATCAAAATCGGACCACTATTACGTGTGCTATTGACAATTCATTTATTTTCGTAAATTTGCAAAGGGGTACCACTGTCCGGATTTTTAGGCTCGATTATGATTTGTGCAAATGTATAAATATTATATTGCAGTATTTATACTGGGGTTGGGAGCTTTTGATTAAGGTATCGGTCATCAAAATCGGATTACTATTACGTGTGCTATTGACAATTAATTTTTTTCGTAAATTTGCAAAGGGGTACCACTGTCCGGATTTTTAGGCTCGATTATGATTTGTGCAAATGTATGCATATTTTATTGCAGTATTTATACTGGGGTTGCGAGCTTTCGATTAAGGTATCGGTCATCAAAATCGGACCAGTATTACGTGTGCTATTGACAATTAATTTTTTTCGTAAATTTGCAAAGGGGTACCACTGTCCAGATTTTTAGGCTCGATTATGATTTATGCAAATACATGAATATTTTATTGAAGTATTTGGCTGGGATTAGGAGCTTTCGATTAAGGTATCAGTCATCAAAATCGGACCACTATTACTTGTGCTATTGACAATTAATTTTTTTCGTAAATTTGCAAAGGGGTACCACTGTCCGGATTTTTAGGCTCGATTATGATTTGTGCAAATGTATGCATATTTTATTGCAGTATTTATACTGGGGTTGGGAGCTTTCGATTAAGGTATCGGTCATCAAAATCGGACCACTATTACGTGTGCTATTGACAATTCATTTTTTTCGTAAATTTGCAAAGGGGTGCCACTGTCCGGATTTTTAGGCTCGATTATGATTTGTGCAAATGTATAAATATTTTATAGCAGTATTTATACTGAGGTTGGGAGCTTTTGATTAAGGTATCGGTCATCAAAATCGGATTACTATTACGTGTGCTATTGACAATTCATTTTTTTAGTAAATTTGCAAAGGGGTACCACTGTCCAGATTTTTAGGCTCGACTATGGTTTATGCAAATACATGAATATTTTATTGAAGTATTTGGCTGGGGTTAGGAGCTTTCGATTAAGGTATCAGTCATCAAAATCGGACCACTATTACGTGTGCTATTGACAATTAATTTTTTTCATAAATTTGCAAAGGGGTACCACTGTCCGGATTTTTAGGCTCGATTATGATTTGTGCAAATGTATAAATATTTTATTGCAGTATTTATACTGGGGTTGCGAGCTTTCGATTAAGGTATCGGTCATCAAAATCGGACCACTATTACGTGTGCTATTGACAATTAATTTTTTTCATAAATTTGCAAAGGGGTACCACTGTCCGGATTTTTAGGCTCGATTATGATTTGTGCAAATGTATAAATATTTTATTGCAGTATTTATACTGGGGTTGCGAGCTTTCGATTAAGGTATCGGTCATCAAAATCGGACCACTATTACGTGTGCTATTGACAATTAATTTTTTTCGTAAATTTTCAAAGGGGTACCACTGTCCGGATTTTTAGGCTCGATTATGATTTGTGCAAATGTATGAATATTTTATTGCAGTATTTATACTGGTGTAGGGAGCTTTCGATTAAGGTATCGGTCATCAAAATCGGACCACTATTACGTGTGCTATTGACAATTCATTTTTTTCGTAAATTTGCAAAGGGGTGCCACTGTCCGGATTTTTAGGCTCGATTATGATTTGTGCAAATGTATGAATATTTTATTGCAGTATTCGACTGGGGTTGGGAGCTTTCGATTAAGGTATCGGTCATCAAAATCGGACCACTATTATTTGTGCTATTAACAATTCAATTATTTTAGTAAATTTGCAAAGGGGTACCACTGTCCGGATTTTTAGTCTCGATTACGATTTGTGCAAATGTATGAATATTTTATTGCGGTATTTATACTGGTGTTGGGAGCTTTCGATTAACGTATCAGTCATCAAAATTGGATCACTATTACGTGTGCTATCGACAATTCATTTATTTTAGTAAATTTGCAAAGGGGTACCACTGTCCAGATTTTTAGGCTCGATTATGGTTTATGCAAATACATGAATATTTTATTGAAGTATTTGGCTGGGGTTAGGAGCTTTCGATTAAGGTATCAGTCATCAAAATCGGACCACTATTACTTGTGCTATTGACAATTAATTTTTTTCGTAAATTTGCAAAGGGGTACCACTGTCCGGATTTTTAGGCTCGATTATGATTTGTGCAAATGTATAAATATTTTATTGCAGTATTTATACTGGGGTTGCGAGCTTTCGATTAAGGTATCGGTCATCAAAATCGGACCAGTATTACGTGTGCTATTGACAATTCATTTTTTTCGTAAATTTGCAAAGGGGTACCACTGTCCAGATTTTTAGGCTCGATTATGGTTTATGCAAATACATGAATATTTTATTGAAGTATTTGGCTGGGGTTAGGAGCTTTCGATTAAGGTATCAGTCATCAAAATCGGACCACTATTACTTGTGCTATTGACAATTAATTTTTTTCGTAAATTTGCAAAGGGGTACCACTGTCCGGATTTTTAGGCTCGATTATGATTTGTGCAAATGTATAAATATTTTATTGCAGTATTTATACTGGGGTTGCGAGCTTTCGATTAAGGTATCGGTCATCAAAATCGGACCACTATTACGTGTGCTATTGGCAATTAATTTTTTTCGTAAATTTGCAAAGGGGTACCACTGTCCGGATTTTTAGGCTCGATTATGATTTGTGCAAATGTATGAATATTTAATTGCAGTATTTATACTGGGGTTGGGAGCTTTCGATTAAGGTATCAGTCATCAAAATCGGACCACTATTACGTGTGCTATTGACAATTCAATTATTTTAGTAAATTTGCAAAGGGGTACCAATGTCCGGATTTTTAGGCTCGATTATGATGTGCGCAAATGTATGAATATTTTATTGCAGTATTTATACTCAAAATAGGACCACTATTACGTGTGCTATCGACAATTCATTTATTTTAGTAAATTTGCAAAGGGGTACCACTGTCCGGATTTTTAGTCTCGATTACGATTTGTGCAAATGTATGAATATTTTATTGCGGTATTTATACTGGTGTTGGGAGCTTTCGATTAACGTATCAGTCATCAAAATTGGATCACTATTACGTGTGCTATCGACAATTCATTTATTTTAGTAAATTTGCAAAGGGGTACCACTGTCCGGATTTTTAGTCTCGATTACGATTTGTGCAAATGTATGAATATTTTGTTGCAGTATTTATACTAGTGTTGCTAGCTTTCGATTAAGGTATCAGTCATCAAAATCGGATCACTATTACGTGTGCTATCGACAATTCATTTATTTTAGTAAATTTGCAAAGGGGTACCACTGTCCAGATTTTTAGGCTCGATTATGGTTTATGCAAATACATGAATATTTTATTGAAGTATTTATGCTGGGGTTAGGAGCTTTCGATTAAGGTATCAGTCATCAAAATCGGACCACTATTACTTGTGCTATTGACAATTCATTTCTTTCGTAAATTTGCAAAGGGGTACCACTGTCCGGATTTTTTAGCCTCGATTAAGATTTGTGCAAAAGTATGAATATTTTATTGCATTATTTATACTGGGGTTGGGAGCTTTCGATTAAGGTACCGGTCATCAAAATCGGACCACTATTACGTGTGCTATTGGCAATTAATTTTTTTCGTAAATTTGCAAAGGGGTACCACTGTCCGGATTTTTAGGCTCGATTATGATTTGTGCAAATGTATGAATATTTTAATGCAGTATTTATACTGGGGTTGGGAGCTTTCGATTAAGATATCGGTCATCAAAATCGGACCACTATTACGTGTGCTATTGACAATTCATTTTTTTCGTAAATTTGCAAAGGGGTACCACTGTCCGGATTTTTAGGCTCGATTATTATTGGTGCAAATGTATGCATATTTTATTGCAGTATTTATACTGGTGTTGCGAGCTTTCGATTAAGGTATCGATCATCAAAATCGGACCACTATTACGTGTGCTATTGACAATTCATTTATTTTCGTGTATTTGCAAAGGGGTACCACTGTCCGGATTTTTAGGCTCGATTATGATTTATGCAAATGTATGAATATTTTATTGCAGTATTTATACTGGGGTTGGGAGCTTTCGATTAAGGTACCGGTCATCAAAATCGGACCACTATTACGTGTGCTATTGGCAATTAATTTTTTTCGTAAATTTGCAAAGGGGTACCACTGTCCGGATTTTTAGGCTCGATTATGATTTGTGCAAATGTATGAATATTTTAATGTAGTATTTATACTGGGGTTGGCAGCTTTCGATTAAGGTATCGGTCATCAAAATCGGACCACTATTACGTGTGCTATTGACAATTAATTTTTTTCGTAAATTTGCAAAGGGGTACCACTGTCCGGATTTTTAGGCTCGATTATGATTTGTGCAAATGTATGAATATTTTATTGCAGTATTTATACTGGTGTTGCGAGCTTTCGATTAAGGTATCAGTCATCAAAATCGGACCACTATTACGTGTGCTATTGACAATTCATTTTTTTCGTAAATTTGCAAAGGGGTACCACTGTCCGGATTTTTAGGCTCGATTATGATTTGTGCAAATGTATGAATATTTTAATGCAGTATTTATACTGGGGTTGGCAGCTTTCGATTAAGGTATCGGTCATCAAAATCGGACCACTATTACGTGTGCTATTGACAATTAAATTTTTTCGTAAATTTGCAAAGGGGTACCACTGTCCGGATTTTTAGGCTCGATTATGATTTGTGCAAATGTATGAATATTTTAGTGCAGTATTTATACTGGTATTGCGAGCTTTCGATTAAGGTATCAGTCATCAAAATCGGACCACTATTACGTGTGCTATTGACAATTAATTTTTTTCGTAAATTTGCAAAGGGGTACCACTGTCCGGATTTTTAGGCTCGATTATGATTTGTGCAAATGTATGAATATTTTAATGCAGTATTTATACTGGGGTTGGCAGCTTTCGATTAAGGTATCGGTCATCAAAATCGGACCACTATTACGTGTGCTATAATACATGCAGTATTTATACTGGGGTTGGCAGCTTTCGATTAAGGTATCGGTCATCAAAATCGGACCACTATTACGTGTGCTATTGACAATTAATTTTTTTCGTAAATTTGCAAAGGGGTACCACTGTCCGGATTTTTAGGCTCGATTATGATTTGTGCAAATGTATGAATATTTTATTGCAGTATTTATACTGGTGTTGCGAGCTTTCGATTAAGGTATCAGTCATCAAAATCGGACCACTATTACGTGTGCTATTGACAATTCATTTTTTTCGTAAATTTGCAAAGGGGTACCACTGTCCGGATTTTTAGGCTCGATTATGATTTGTGCAAATGTATGAATATTTTAATGCAGTATTTATACTGGGGTTGGGAGCTTTTGATTAAGGTATCGGTCATCAAAATCGGACCACTATTACGTGTGCTATTGACAATTAATTTTTTTCGTAAATTTGCAAAGGGGTACCATTGTCCGGATTTTTAGGCTCGATTATGATTTGTGCAAATGTATGAATATTTTATTGCAGTATTTATAGTGGCGTTGCGATCTTTCGATTAAGGTTTCGGTCATCAAAATCGGATCACTATTACGTGTGCTATTGACAATTCATTTATTTTTGTAAATTTGCAAAGGGGTACCACTGTCCGGATTTTTAGGCTCGATTATGATTTATGCAAATACATGAATTTTTTATTGAAGTATTTATACTGGTGTTGGGAGCTTTCGATTAAGGTATCGGTCATCAAAATCGGACCACTATTACGTGTGCTATTGACAATTCATTTATTTTAGTAAATTTGCAAAGGGGTCCCACTGTCCGGATTTTTAGGCTCGATTATGATTTGTGCAAATGTATTAATATTTAATTGCAGTATTTATACTGGGGTTGGGAGCTTTCGATTAAGGTACCGGTCATCAAAATCGGACCACTATTACGTGTGCTATAATACATGCAGTATTTATACTGGGGTTGGCAGCTTTCGATTAAGGTATCGGTCATCAAAATCGGACCACTATTACGTGTGCTATTGACAATTCATTTTTTTCGTAAATTTGCAAAGGGGTACCACTGTCCGGATTTTTAGGCTCGATTATGATTTGTGCAAATGTATGAATATTTTATTGCAGTATTTATACTGGGGTTGGGAGCTTTCGATTAAGGTACCGGTCATCAAAATCGGACCACTATTACGTGTGCTATAATACATGCAGTATTTATACTGGGGTTGGCAGCTTTCGATTAAGGTATCGGTCATCAAAATCGGACCACTATTACGTGTGCTATTGACAATTCATTTTTTTCGTAAATTTGCAAAGGGGTACCACTGTCCGGATTTTTAGGCTCGATTATGATTTGTGCAAATGTATGAATATTTTATTGCAGTATTTATACTGGTGTTGCGAGCTTTCGATTAAGGAATCGGTCATCAAAATCGGACCACTATTACGTGTGCTATAATACATGCAGTATTTATACTGGGGTTGGCAGCTTTCGATTAAAGTATCGGTCATCAAAATCGGACCACTATTACGTGTGCTATTGACAATTAATTTTTTTCGTAAATTTGCAAGGGGTACCACTGTCCGGATTTTTAGGCTCGATTATGATTTGTGCAAATGTATGAATATTTTATTGCAGTATTTATACTGGGGTTGGGAGCTTTCGATTAAGGTACCGGTCATCAAAATCGGACCACTATTACGTGTGCTATAATACATGCAGTATTTATACTGGGGTTGGCAGCTTTCGATTAAGGTATCGGTCATCAAAATCGGACCACTATTACGTGTGCTATTGACAATTCATTTTTTTCGTAAATTTGCAAAGGGGTACCACTGTCCGGATTTTTAGGCTCGATTATGATTTGTGCAAATGTATGAATATTTTATTGCAGTATTTATACTGGTGTTGCGAGCTTTCGATTAAGGTATCAGTCATCAAAATCGGACCACTATTACGTGTGCTATTGACAATTAATTTTTTTCGTAAATTTGCAAGGGGTACCACTGTCCGGATTTTTAGGCTCGATTATGATTTGTGCAAATGTATGAATATTTTATTGCAGTATTTATACTGGGGTTGGGAGCTTTCGATTAAGGTACCGGTCATCAAAATCGGACCACTATTACGTGTGCTATAATACATGCAGTATTTATACTGGGGTTGGCAGCTTTCGATTAAGGTATCGGTCATCAAAATCGGACCACTATTACGTGTGCTATTGACAATTAATTTTTTTCGTAAATTTGCAAGGGGTACCACTGTCCGGATTTTTAGGCTCGATTATGATTTGTGCAAATGTATGAATATTTTATTGCAGTATTTATACTGGGGTTGGGAGCTTTCGATTAAGGTACCGGTCATCAAAATCGGACCACTATTACGTGTGCTATTGACAATTCATTTTTTTCGTAAATTTGCAAAGGGGTACCACTGTCCGGATTTTTAGGCTCGATTATGATTTGTGCAAATGTATGAATATTTTAATGCAGTATTTATACTGGGGTTGGCAGCTTTCGATTAAGGTATCGGTCATCAAAATCGGACCACTATTACGTGTGCTATAATACATGCAGTATATATACTGGGGTTGGCAGCTTTCGATTAAGGTATCGGTCATCAAAATCGGACCACTATTACGTTTGCTATTGACAATTCATTTTTTTCGTAAATTTGCAAAGGGGTACCACTGTCCGGATTTTTAGGCTCGATTATGATTTGTGCAAATGTATGAATATTTTAATGCAGTATTTATACTGGGGTTGGCAGCTTTCGATTAAGGTATCGGTCATCAAAATCGGACCACTATTACGTGTGCTATAATACATGCAGTATTTATACTGGGGTTGGCAGCTTTCGATTAAGGTATCGGTCATCAAAATCGGACCACTATTACGTGTGCTATTGACAATTAATTTTTTTCGTAAATTTGCAAAGGGGTACCACTGTCCGGATTTTTAGGCTCGATTATGATTTGTGCAAATGTATGAATATTTTATTGCAGTATTTATACTGGGGTTGGGAGCTTTTGATTAAGGTATCGGTCATCAAAATCGGACCACTATTACGTGTGCTATTGACAATTCATTTTTTTCGTAAATTTGCAAAGGGGTACCACTGTCCGGATTTTTAGGCTCGATTATGATTTGTGCAAATGTATGAATATTTTAATGCAGTATTTATACTGGGGTTGGCAGCTTTCGATTAAGGTATCGGTCATCAAAATCGGACCACTATTACGTGTGCTATAATACATGCAGTATATATACTGGGGTTGGCAGCTTTCGATTAAGGTATCGGTCATCAAAATCGGACCACTATTACGTTTGCTATTGACAATTCATTTTTTTCGTAAATTTGCAAAGGGGTACCACTGTCCGGATTTTCAGGCTCGATTATAATTTGTGCTAATGTATGAATATTTTATTGCAGTATTTATACTGGGGTTGGGAGCTTTTGATTAAGGTATCGGTCATCAAAATCGGACCACTATTACGTGTGCTATTGACAATTCATTTTTTTCGTAAATTTGCAAAGGGGTACCACTGTCCGGATTTTTAGGCTCGATTATAATTTGTGCAAATGTATGAATATTTTATTGCAGTATTTATACTGGGGTTGAGAGCTTTTGATTAAGGTATCGGTCATCAAAATCGGACCACTATTACGTGTGCTATTGACAATTAATTTTTTTCGTAAATTTGCCAAGGGGTACCACTGTCCGGATTTTTAGGCTCGATTATGATTTGTGCAAATGTATGAATATTTTATTGCAGCATTTATACTGGGGTTGGGAGCTTTTGATTAAGGTATCGGTCATCAAAATCGGACCACTATTACGTGTGCTATTGACAATTCATTTTTTTCGTAAATTTGCAAAGGGGTACCACTGTCCGGATTTTTAGGCTCGATTATAATTTGTGCAAATGTATGAATATTTTATTGCAGTATTTATACTGGGGTTGAGAGCTTTTGATTAAGGTATCGGTCATCAAAATCGGACCACTATTACGTGTGCTATTGACAATTAATTTTTTTCGTAAATTTGCAAAGAGGTACCACTGTCCGGATTTTTAGGCTCGATTATGATTTGTGCAAATGTATGAATATTTTATTGCAGTATTTATACTGGGGTTGGGAGCTTTCGATTAAGGTACCGGTCATCAAAATCGGACCACTATTACGTGTGCTATTGACAATTCATTTTTTTCGTAAATTTGCAAAGGGGTACCACTGTCCGGATTTTCAGGCTCGATTATAATTTGTGCAAATGTATGAATATTTTATTGCAGTATTTATACTGGGGTTGAGAGCTTTTGATTAAGGTATCGGTCATCAAAATCGGACCACTATTACGTGTGCTATTGACAATTATCTTTTTTCGTAAATTTGCAAAGGGGTACCATTGTCCGGATTTTTAGGCTCGATTATGATTTGTGCAAATGTATGAATATTTTATTGCAGTATTTATAGTGGCGTTGCGATCTTTCGATTAAGGTTTCGGTCATCAAAATCGGATCACTATTACGTGTGCTATTGACAATTAATTTTTTTCGTATATTTGCAAAAGGGATTTTTAGGCTCGTCCGGATTTTTAGGCTCGATTATGATTTGTGCAAATGTATGAATATTTTATTGCAGTATTTATACTGGGGTTGGGAGCTTTCGATTAAGGTACCGGTCATCAAAATCGGACCACTATTACGTGTGCTATTGACAATTAATTTATTTTCGTAAATTTGCAAAGGGGTACCACTGTCCGGATTTTTAGGCTCGATTATGATTTGTGCAAATGTATGAATATTTCATTGCAGTATTTATACTGGTGTTGCGAGCTTTCGATTAAGGTATCGGACATCAAAATCGGACCACTATTACGTGTGCTATTGACAATTCATTTATTTTCGTGAATTTGCAAACGGGTACCACTGTCCGGATTTTTAGGCTCGATTATGATTTGTGCAAATGTATAAATATTTTATTGCAGTATTTGTACTGGTGTTGAGAGCTTTCGATTAAGGTATCGGTCATCAAAATCGGACCACTATTACGTGTGCTATTGACAATTCATTTATTTTAGTAAATTTGCAAAGGGGTACCACTGTCCGGATTTTTAGGCTCGATTATGATTTGTGCAAATGTATGAATATTTTGTTGCAGTATTTATACTAGTGTTGCGAGCTTTCGATTAAGGTATCGGACATCAAAATCAGACCACTATTACGTGTGCTATTGACAATTAATTTTTTTCGTAAATTTGCAAAGGGGTACCACTGTCCGGATTTTTAGGCTCGATTATGATTTGTGCAAATGTATGAATATTTTGTTGCAGTATTTATACTGGTGTTGGGAGCTTTCGATTAAGGTATCGGTCATCAAATCCGGACCACTATTACGTGTGCTATTGACAATTCATTTATTTTCGTAAATTTGCAAAGGGGTACCATTGTCCGGATTTTTAGGCTCGATTATGATTTGTGCAAATGTATGAATATTTTATTGCATTAGTTATACTGGTGATGCGAGCTTTCAGTCTTAAGGTATCAGTCATCAAAATCGGATCACTATTACGAGTGCTATTGAAAATTTATTCATGTTCGTAAATTTGTAAGGCTAATCACAGTCCAAAAATTTATCGCTTAAAAAGTTTAGGAAAATGTTCGAATTTTTTTTTGTGATATTTATGCAGATATAAACAGCTTTTGATGAAGGTAACAGTCTTCAAAATTGGACCCCACTATTTTGTTTAATATTATCGCCGATTGTAACCTAGAATCTTGTTCAAAATTTATGACGTCGAAGTATTTATCGACATACTCGTAGGCTGCGCTTCAACATTATTTACCTTGCGTTCATACCGTTTGGCGCTTTTCTTTAACATTAATTGCGTGATTGTCCAGGAAGTCTCAACAATAGTGTTAAGGGTTTTTTATAACTTGGCCCATTATTTTATATGTCCCCTCTGCAATATAATTGTGGAATTATATAATTTAAATTAGAACCATTATACGATCTACATACCATCGTATTATTAACACACTGCAATGGAAGTACTCGTCCGTTACCCGAGCGAATAGCATTTCTCAGGACGCACGAAACCAAAACTTTGATCCTTAAATTGCGCATTTCATTTAGATTGTTGTAACTTAATTTGCACGAAGCTCGGACTGTGTACATTAACTAATAATTAACAAAATTATTATCTCTTATACGAACTCGGTACCGCGACGCGGTAAGCATGTATCTTTACCACCTGTATAGGACCGGTGAAACTTGCATAACGAAAGGTAAACAAAATAGAATATAAACAAAATTCTCTAATGTAGTTTAAGTGAAATCTTGTATGCATAAAATAACTAATTCGTTAAAAATAAAATTATAAATTCATTTGTCTCAAACTACTATGTATATATTTATTTGTCATTTTTGAATCATCAAACATAATACATGAATTTTATTAACTTAATTTTTATCATAATATTTTACTTAAATAAAATGCTTTAAAACATTTTTGAATCCTTAATTTATAATAGAAATACTGATATATTACTTTTCTTTCTATTTTATTTTTAATATGTTGACATAAGAAAATTTAAATAGTGGTTTTGAAGCATTTGGCTTCTTTTCTATAAAGTTGTTGGTAAAGTAGAAAAGATATACATTTTTTTTTTCATTTTACGTATAGAAAATTATAAAAATAAAAAATAATATTATTCCATAATACATATAAAAAGTGGTGCGATAAATATAATTAATAGTAATTTTATAATTTAAAAAAATTATATTAATAAAATGTCTTTCGCATAAGTAATATTTAAAACCGAATATACATTTATTTTTAGCTGCTGTCTTGTGTTAATACAAATCAATTGTTTTAATTGTCATGAATTATTTGGATTTTTACAAACTTAAGTCATAAAATTACTGTTTTTAATTTTTAAAATAAGTTGTCCCTATCGTAATTTAAAGTTTTTGCAAAAGATGAGGCCATTTTAAAAAAATCACTGAACCTTAAATTAGAAGTTTTCATTGGAACCACTTTTATTTTTTTCCAAAATAAAGTAATAATTAAATACAAATTGTATAATTATTTTTTTGTTGTTTTAGTTTATAATAAATATAAATTTAAATAAAGTTGAAAGTATACGTTACATATTTAAAAAAACTATTTTTAATAATAATTTTTTTATTATTAAAGTTTGTTTGCAACTTAAACAGCATCGGTGGGGCTTTGAAATTCTGATAGTGCGTGCACTGGATTTTGTACTTTTTTTTGTGATCCTTTGCGTACTTTTGCACGAACTTCCTCGGGTTTTTCAGGTCGTACCAATGGTTTCTTTTCCGGTGCTTTCATTTTCCATACGACTATTGGTGACTGTAAATAAATTTAAATATTTAATTAACACATTGTATAAATGAAAAGATAATTCTTAAATTATAATGTACAAAATTAAAACGACGATTATTTCTGTTCATTTAGGTTACCTCGAAAAAATCTACAAAAGTAAGAAGTTTAATAAAAAAAAAAAACTTTATAATAATAAAATAATTAAAATAAAATTGAAGTTTTTCTCATAAATTCACCATCGATTCGAAACCAATTTAATTTTTAAATTAATCAAAATGCTGCAGTATATTGGAGTGATAAAATAGACGACAAAAAATTTATTGCAGAAATCAAAGCTATTTATGTATTATCGTTTGTATACAGGGTGTCCCGTTGGGACGAGTCCAAACGAATAGGGCGTGTAGCTGGATCAATATCATGCAAAAAATTCCACTACGCATATTCCTTTACCTAAAAATGAAATGAACCTTTACCTACTTGAATTGCATTTCAAAATGTTAAGCACGGCACAATACCTTGAATCACTTAAATGCCAATAATTCTATTGTACTAAAAATTAAAATAACTCAATTATTTTTTCTATAATTTTAAAAGCACAGAGTGCTTCTTACTTTCCTGGAAGTAAGAATATCACACATTGCGTTTTCTATAAAGAAACGTTGGTGGAATCAAAAAAAAAATCATTTAACTCATTTTTTCTTGAAAAAATTAATTAATATTTTTTTTTTATTTCAAATTTAGTTTAATATACGATTTACTAAAAAAAATGTCTAAATGATTTTTACCTACTCACGCATAATTTTCGAGATATTAACATTTCAATTTAGTACTTGTTCAAGTAAAAAATGTATTGTATTGTACAACTCTTTTTAAACAAAGCAGCAATCGTTTTAAACAAAAACAAACATTTAGTAATTGAATGTTGCATTTGTTAGATCTTTTTAATCGTTAGTAAACGTATTGTTAAAATCGTTAATCTTTTTAAAATAATTAATTTGTGCGTTTCTAATTAGAAATAAAAAAAAATCCACGCTATACATTCGAAGAACTCGTTTATACCATTTCATTTATGGTTTATGTAGCGGAAATGGACGAGCTGCGGAGCGTGAATATGCAAACCGTTACCTAGGTAGGTCGGTGTCAGACCAAATGTTTGAAAGAGTTCACAGAAGATTACGAGAACGAGGAACATTGTTTCCTTATGAATACGAAAATGTTAGTCAAATTCAATAAGAAGTCAATACCGAACAACAAATTTTGAATTCTGTACAAAGAGATCCCACCATTAGCACGAAACGACTTTCGATACAACTTGGTACTAACAAAAATAAAGTCTGGAGGGTACTTCAAAGAAACCATTTACACCCATTCCACTACACTCCAGTGCAAGAATTATTACCGGTCGATTTAGCAAAAAGAGCAAATTTCTGACGTTTATTGTTAAACAACGAGGAACATAATCCTTCATATTTGTCATCCATGTTATGGACAGATGAATTGACATTTACGAGAGATGGAATAATAAATTTCCACAATCTTCATGATTGGCAACCAGAAAACCCACACATTAAACGAGAATCATCATTCCAAAGACGTTTTAGTGTTAATGTATGGTGTGGTATAGTTGGAAATAATTTTATCGGGCCAATTTTACTACCTGAAATATTGAACTCAGAAAACTATCTTCAATTTTTGAATGAAACACCTTCTACTGTGCTAGATTCAATTCCACTCATGATGAGAAATACTTTCTTGTATCAACAAGATGGAGCTCCTGCACACCATAGAAGACAAGTTCTAAATTGGTTTGATACAAATTATCCAGAACGATGGATTGGTCGCGGTGGACCTATTAGACCTTGGCCGGCTAGATCTCCAGATTTAACACCATTAGACTTTCATGTATGGGAGTATTTGAAAGGAGAAGTTTACAAAATAAACATTCAGACTAGAGAGCAGGGTTACTCGAATCAATAATGCCGGCAACTAAAAGAAAATTTAGAAAATTGCAACATGGTTGCTGCCATTAAAAGACGACTCCAACTATGCTTGTTACAAAATGGAAATCATTTTGAAAATTGTTTGTGAAGTTGAAAACTTAAGAGATTCATACACAAAATTTTTTTCTTGAACAAGTACTAAATTGAAATGTTAATATCTCGACAACTATGCGTGATTAGATAAAAATCATTTAGACAATTTTTTTAGTAAATCGTCTATTAAATCTAAATTTGAAATAAAAAAATATGAAGTGATTTATTTGAGAAAAAATGAGTTAAATGAATTTTTTGGTTATTTATCGCAGAATTTTTTTGATTCCAACGTTTTCTTTATAGAAAACGCAATGCATGATATTCTTACATCCAGAAAAGTAAGAAGCAATCTGTGCCTTTACAATTATAGAAAAAATAATTGAGTTATTTTAATTTTTAGTAGAGTTATTGGCATTTAGATGATTCAAGGTATTGTGCCGTGCTAAACATTTTGAAATGCAATTCAAGTAGGTAACAGTTCATTTCCGGGCATATGCGTAGTGAATTTGTTTTCATGATATTGATCCAGCTACACGCTCTATTCGTTTGGACTCGTCCCAATGGGGCACCCTGTGTTATAGGAATTGGGTATCCGTAATTAAAACAATAAATAAAATATTATTGCTGCTAGATAAATAGTTTGTTCCCTCTAAATATTAACAATTTGTACATATAATCAATTGCTAACTGGCAGTGGCCAGATTATAATCAAATTTATGTAAACATAAATTAACGTCAAAAAGTATTGGTTAGATCAAATTTTAATTTTTTTTACTCTGCAGAAAGTTACAAATTTTAAATCGATAAATAAAAAAAAATAATTGATTAATTAAGGGTACTTGAGATGGAAATGTTGTTGTCTGCAAAAGTTTCCTTGATTTTTGTTAAGTTTTAATAATTTGTGGTAAATATGTATTTTTAATTGTTAAGCTGTCGTTGTTGGATCACTTTAATAATGGTTCACACTCTTACAACATCATCAGTCAACCGAATTTAACTACCTCAGGGTAGTTAAAAATTAATATATGTACATACATATTTGATTTATAAAACTCAAATACATACAAATTCATATAAATGTGTTGTTACTCATTTACAATAACTTAATATAATGAATTTGAAAAAAAGTTTTTGTTTATAAATAACAATTATTATGGTATTCTTGTAGTTCATTGGATACTTTGAAAATTGTTCAAAGGTATAATAAGAATGTCTGATAAATATTTACTAACTTAAATGAACAGAATGATAAATACAAGAAAATTGTATAGGAATAATATTTATATATACCAGTGATTCCTAAAAAACATATATAAAAATAAAATACATTCATATTTCATAAACCAACAGAAAATATATTATGCAACTAGACCAACATCATAATAAATAGTAGTTATTAGAAAATAGAATAGAATAGAGTTTGAATATTATTTTTATAAATTCCCATTATCAACTAAAGTTCGATCGTTGAATTGCGAAAAATCAATATTTAATACTAGAGCATAATAGAATAATTAATTCAATATAATTTATTTTTACACAACAAACAGATATTATCACTGTGTTTATACATTATTTATTTATTACACCACTCAAATGTAACTAATTTGTTTATAAATAGTATATAAATAAATAACAAACACCAGTTATATTAACAAATTTAGCAAAACCTTTATTCAGTACGAGTTCAGTTTTATTAATTTTAGTATAAGCCTTGGTACTTCTCCGACGGTGGTATATTTATATGTGTGTGACATATAAATTATTAATTTGGATGTTTAATTTTTAGTCAAATTACTGAATATAAATCAACAAAATGTATTCGTAATAGTTAGCGATTGCGGTAGGATTGTTAAAAAATCTTTCTTAATTGTTAATAATCTAACTCAAAGTTAAGAACTAAAGAAAGTATAACAGAATATGATTTTATAAAAATTTACTAAAATAAGTTTTTGAAATTAATCATATTTGCGAAGATAGACTTAATATTTAAGATTGTTACACCTTTTTCACTATAAATATAAATTTAGAGCATTATATGCTCTAACATATAAAGGGAACGAAAAATTGTTTACTATATTAATGAGTATTTATTTATTAAGTTTACTATTCGTTGTGTAAATAAAACTTTGGAAGCTTAAATTAATTAGTGTTTTATCACAATTTGAAATTGGGTATTTCTTTAAAATTTAAATGATCGATCATTGTTTGATAATGGAAATTTTTAACAACATGATATAAATGCAGATGCTTTGTAATTGTTTATTTAAATACCAAATAAAATATTTTTATTCATCATAAAAAATAAAAAAATTTTTACTAACCAAACCAAAACAAATAGATAACATGCGACACAAACACAAAATTTAAAACTATGAATATTTATTTTTGGTGATTTTTATTGGTTTAAATTATTTAGATAAAATAATAAATTCTTCGTGTTATAGTAACAAAGTAATGTAACTGTTAAATTTTTTCACAAACGTTTCCTAAAATAAAAATATTTAAAACCAATCAGCACTTCGCCAGAATTTCGAGTAGGATAGTTTTATTATTTAAGACTGAATAATCAATTTAAACAGTGAATAAAAAATTGAAATTGTTAGCAACATAATTGAGTGGTTTCCAAACAAATACATAACTACTAATGTCTGAACTAATTTCAAATATTTATGTAATATTATATGGGTTGGCAAATCAATTAGCCCACGATTGAATACTCGTTGCACACTAATTTTTGTGCTCGTGGAAATAAAGAGAATTCCATTTGAAGAATATTGTTTAAAAGTATGTTAAAATTACAAAATTAAATGTAACAAAATTACAATTTAAATTGTATAAGCCAAATTAAAATTGAAATACGATGCCCAAATGAGATAATAGCTTGACCTATTGTAAGGATGTTATTGCGTAAAGCAATGCTACTTTTGTAATGACAAATTTTTAAATGTCTACTATTTAGCTAGTTACATCACTTAATCAAAAGTTCGGGATTGACGATAAGGATTAATATTTTTTTTTTATTGAAAACATTTTTATTCAACAATTGCGAAAAGAAATTAATTGAATTTATTATAGAAACAGTAACTTGGTCTCACTGGTTTATTAGTTAGTTTCAGGTGAAATTTTATTCTTTGAGAGCTAGAAATGAATTCATAAATGACAATATTAAAAGAAATAAAATTGTAAAAACAAACATTATTTATAACAATCTAATTTAATAATAAAAAAAAACAAATAAAATAATTTATTAGGTTTTAGTTTTTCTATTTATTTAATTAAATAACATTTTTCTTGTCAATCGTCTAGGAATATAGGGATATAAAATCCTAATGTGCTGAAGGGAATTTAGCGCGACTGATTACTAAGACCAGGGAACAGTCAACACAATGGCATTCCATTGCAATGAAGGCCTTCGTTTTGTTATATACATGCGGCATTATCATATTTTGATATTATTAAGGAATAATGAGTTTCAATGAAGACAGTGCACGTGTGCACAAATGTGTCAACATAAAGAATTTACATATTAAAATACGAATCATAGGCACGCACAGTTACCATCATATCAAATGCCATAATAACTATAATATTTTATTTATAATTTTTGATCACCTTGCAAATGCCGATAAGCTGAAGTTGTTTAAGTGCTGATCAGATGCAAAAAAATGTTAATGACAGCCATGCTAATGGCGTATGGCCCCAAACGCGACGTTGACGACACTTACCGAGGACTATTCAACCACGAAATCAGGTTAATAAAAATTCCTAATGTCGTTCATGAAATAAAATAACAGCGAATACGCTAACTCGGTCACGTCCTGCGCGCAGATTCTAAACGGATGATACAGCGAAATTTGAGAAGAGCCGCCAATTGGCAGGTTGCTGGCACCGACGATGACTCCTCGGTGTAGATAACGACTTACATTTTTTCAGGTTGCTTAGAACAATACAAAGAGCAAGATCAGGATTCGATGGAACTGGATTCTTTATTTATAAATTTTGATCATATTCTGTAGATATAATTTTTAGTTATGATATTTTTTTGAAGTTTTTTTATATAATTAGAAGAAGGTTCTTTAGAACTTTATTCGTTACTACTTACAATATATGTAAGTTTGCTTTAAATTGTTTAATTATTTTATATTGAAACTAAGACTGTGTCCGAAACCCATGATAAATATTTGTGAATTGAATGTTTGACATTTATTTGAAAAATATTCCCCTACATTCTCAATTTTTTATTACGATATCCGAAAAGTATAATAATTGAAGGAAATATTGCCCCACCTTTCATGTTTTTAAATTCATTTTCGTCATTTATGTGATGTTACATAATTTTTTGATTTTTGTTTGGTTCATATTTTCCTGTGATTTTCAATAATTGTTTTTGATATAAAATAAATAGTAAATGTAAGCCTAAATTAAAGAAATGGAAGTTAAAAAATGCCCAAGATTTTCAGGAAATGATCTAATGTTATTTTGTTACTAAAAATATTAGATAGAAATGCATAATATGCATCCCAAACAGCTGGTTTTTACGGTAGCTGCATGTGTCCTATCTATTGGGTCAATTACATTTGGAAAGCCGTATGTGTTTTAAAATCCCAGTTTTATTTTAGAGTTTAAATTTTTTAATTTGTTTTGTTTTAAAAATTAAAACCGCCATTATTATCTGTCCCAAATTGTTGTAAACAATTTGTGCACTCACAAATTAGAAATTAGAAAGTTCCCAATATATTAAGAGATGTTAAAAAATGTAATCATTCCAAATAGATATAAAATGTATGGAAAAATGTTAGTCAGTCTTTTTAAATAAATATATTGAATATTCATTTATAATTACAAATCGGAACTTTTTGTGAAGCGATACTGCACAAAAAATCTGTTATCATCAGAATCAAAAGGAGCCTCACAATCAAGGAACATCTTCCTTTGAAACCACGCGTTTCGTCTGCGTCGTTGCATTAACTCCATTTATAATTATCACAATCATTATAGTTTTAAAATTTATTTAGAAAGTCAGTTGTTTTAAAATTTAAAATCTAACGTGTCAAATGACAAAATTTTAACAAGTTTGAGGTTATATACTATGTTAAATAGATTTACTACCTAAAAATAAAGGTCGCAAAAAAATACGAAAAATTTAACAAGTTGTCACTGTCATTTTTATTGAGGATGTCGATTTTAAGCTACTTAACACGCTTGCGACTGAATGGAGGATATATCGCATAGTAGACTAAATCGTACTTGGTTGCTTAATTTAAAATAAATATATGTAAGAAAATTATAAAACAAGTGTGTGAAACAAAAATTTATCAGTTTAAATTAAAAATTTTCAAAACGATAATAAAACGTTATTTTTTTTGTAGAATTTACACAACTAAATAGGACATCAATTTTAACAAATAAATATGTCCAATTAAAAACATAATGTAATTAGTAGAAGCGTAGAAAAGTTAAAAGTGATATTATAATTTACGTTCACAGTCAATTTCAGAATTTTTTACTTAAAGAAATCAAACATTAATACATTATTCATTCCTATAATTGATTAAACGACCATATAAGCATAATTTCATTACATAAAATGTAGTTACTTTATCTCTGTGTATCAAAGTATATATTCATTTCGATTATAGAAATCGCCGGATTTACTGCGGTGGAAGTGTATTCGATTAGAATTTAAAATTATTTGAATTTCAAATTTTACGCAAAACTGCGTTATCGAAACTGCAATTTCACTGTCAAAATTCGTTGTTTTTATTGCATTATTGCCTTTCTTATAATAAAATAAACATTTTACAATAAATATTAAAAGTTTATATAAATTATGGATTTAAACCATTTTTTACATTTGACCGATGAAGTAACACACAATAAATAAGAAACGAGGAAAATACGAAATCTCTCCAAAGGCTACATATTCCATTTGGGAGGCCGGCGAATTTAACTGCCGTCCAATTTTCATAATAATTATAATCAGTAAAATAATTGTGACGTTTCGAGAAAAATAGCTAACAATTTTAAATTACCTAATTAAAACTATGATTTAATTCAAATATGGCTTTATTTATGATCACATCTGGATTTATGAATTCAATGTGAATAACGCAGAAGTTAGAAACAGGCACGAACTGTATAACGCACATCTTGTGGCAACACAGATATTTCACCTCGTACTCTAAAATGACATTGGTAGTTCTTGAAAAATAATTGTGTTATTAATAATCTAGTTTTTTATCCAAGGTGGAACTATTATTGGTTTTGCTAATTGGCAAGTGACATAAGTTATAGGATTTATTGGGACCAGCAACAAACATTTTGAGCTCCACGATATGTGAAATCGTTCAATTATTTGACTTTACGATATAACGATCATAAAAATGACACAAGTGGCCAAGCAATGGGCTACTTATCGCCGTATAAATAATTATTTTCTAATAATCAGAATAAAAGTATCATAAATAAACTTTATGTACACGGCGTACTATTTACTATAAATTAATTCGGAAATGTCAAAATTATTACAACTAGCTGCTGTGATAATTTGGTTGCATGCAGAACACTGTCAAAATTTTTATAGGAAAACAAATCGGACGGGGTCCAAAAAAGAGCCACTGGTTTGCAATATTTTAATGATGCTTCGTAAAACCGACCATTTTTTCCAACTAATCTGTTTATTGTACGTTTTCTTTGAGATTTTTTTTTTAAATTCTTACATTTTGTAACTCTCCGTATTTCTACACAATTTCGTACACCCAAATCTCCAACCTAACCTCCTAAAATACGACCAAGCGTATAAAATTCGCATTGTATTGATGCGTATTGAAAATGACATTTTTTATATAGAGTGCGTTTCACTCGCGTATTTTTTTAACTGTATTATCACAAATCGATCTTGATCCGACGTCTCCTATAATACGAAAAACGGTAAAATCGAATGAAACTTCCGCCGTAGCAATCCGGCGAGTTCTATAATCGACGTGATTAAAATTATATAAGAATTATTATTAGTTAAGGCGAATTCAGTGTTGCCTTTGTTCGTCGTTCGGTAGTTTTTTTAACCAATAGTATTAGTTAAAAATTACATTTTTTTAATCTATAGTATTTTCGTAAAGGTTGATTTATTTTATATCCAAATTTTCTACTAAACGAACATGGCGAGACAGAAAGGTAATAGGTGTGAAACATATAGGTATGAAACAGCTATAAATAAAAACACTTTTGATTACACTTATAAAAGAAGAAAGCAAAATCGTTCTGCAGTTTCTTCATCAACCACGAATCATTTAAAAAAACTGCAGAAAGAACGAACGAAGGCAACACTGAAGCACCTTCACAAATGTTGAGTTCTGTAAAACTATTACTACCTATATATTTTATATAAAATGTTTGTATTATTTTATAACGACAATATTTATAAATTAAAATAATATATATAATTATATTAGAAAAAAAATCTAATTAAAATTTATAACAGAAAACATAAATTTAAAAACCCCAAAACATATACTTACAGCATTCTATACTCAGTTTTAGAAAAAATTTGGTTTTACAATTCCAATTTAAAACAAAAATTGTTTTGATTGATTTGCAAAAAATGTAATTTTGGATAAAAAATAGTTGGAATATTTTTGTCAATTGAAATTTTGTATCGATAACACTATTTACTAGTAAGATCTAACAATAATAAAACGTTGAATATTTTTCGAGCGATTTCCAAGTTAACTTTTTAATCCGCCTCTAATTGATAATTATATTCAAACAGAATAATTTTCGAGAAATGTGAGGTTTAAAATATTGTTTTTGTGTTATAATTTTTAACGAAAAATTCAATAAAAACAAAAAAAAAATCGGAAGTACCATTCTCACAAAGAGATTGTTTTGTTCTTGTCCTTTTTTAATTTTGAACAAAAAATTTTCATTTTGTTTGGAATACTAGCATAGAGAAGAAATATCATCCTCTTTGATGCTAGCATAAATGTCATCCAAATTTATCAGAGTTAGAAAACAATTCAATTCAATAAGAGGGATCCTAAATATGAAGATTTTGAAATTACAAGTAGGTATAATACTCGCTTTTTTCTAAACTAAACGTATAGTACAAAACTCAGTGAACTTTCGTTTGAACCGACTCAAAATGTTTAAAAAAATTGTAAATATTTGGTCAATCAGATCTAGAGTAGTTTTTAAATAAAAACATTTAAATATAATGGATTAAATCTTGGAATAAGTAAATAGTGCCATCAGTCAACTTCATATGAATGAATATACGAAGACAAATTTTACTTACCGCCACAGTTCCTTGCCGAGTATATTTTGTGGAAGCAACATATGAATATTTAACAGTTAATACAACGGCATTCATTAAATTTTTAGCCGCCTGTATAAGCGAGGTGGCACTATCCAGCTGGAAAAAAGAAATAAAATTACAAAATTAAACACTTAGAAAAGTTTGGGAAAAACTTTACAAATACCCCGGACACGATTAATTCACCACTGATGTTCTGTACATCAGCTTTAACCTTTGATGTTATTTGAATTTGATGACAATACAATGATATTCGCTCTAAATAAGCCAATAAATCTTTTTTTGTACTACTCTCTGGACATTGTTCCGCAATTTCTCGCGTTAATTTGTCTAATTTTTGTCCAGCTTCAGAGATTTTTTTCGCCGCATTAATGACGTCCATTGTTGTTTTTAGTGGACCACGACCTCTAGTAAAATCAGTCATCTCCATCATGATCATACACATATGTTTTGCCAAAAATATAATATCGTTTCCGGTATCATCCCACTTAGCTACCTCCGAATCAAAAGTCAATTTTTCACGGCGGAAGAGTTCAACTTGTTGGGCAATCTTTTGTTTATCTTCTTCGTTCATTTTTCGCATAGCTTCCTACAGTAGTCGATGTATTGATTTATATAATGAATATCTGAAATTTTTAATAATTAGGAGTTTACATACCCTTGCAGTTGTAATTCCGCTTATATCAGGATATTCATCTACAGTTGGATCTCCAGTATGTGCACTTGCTATATTTAAACAATATAAATTTAATTTAATTCGTAATGACAACAAAAACACAAAAAAATATATATATATGATTTCATATTAAACAATGCAAACAAAACAAAACATAAAAAGCATTACATCTACTGCGAGTTTCCAAGGTCATGTCTTCAACCGGCTCAAATTCAGTATCAGTATCCAAGTCTTCGGAGCTCTGCGAACACAAAAACACAAAAAGCTATAATATATTAAAACAAAAATCTTACATTTGCTTCGAGTTTCAAGCGTGTAATGCTCGTCTTCTATATCTTCTGGATCCAATTCATCATCATCCTTTATTTATTTCAAGTATTTAAGAAATTGTTTAAGTTTATAGAAAAGACTAATTTTGTAATATGAAATAAAAATTATTGTTACCCTGTTCATTAGGACAGCTCGTCGTATTTCTCTGACGCCATCGTACACTAGCCGCGAGGCATCGATGAAATCATTTTCATCAACGTCACGCGGTGAATTCGATGATAACGCACTAACAGCAACATCAACCCGTTGTGCAAATTTAGACATGACCTGATCGCGTAATACTTTAACCGCCTCCAAAACTCGTTTTGTATAGATACAAGGTTCATAATTATCCATTTCCGCTTCCACGACATTACAAACACGCGCTGATCTTCCTTGAATAGCGCCCGCTGTATTTCTAAGATCTTGAGCATCACCTTCTTGTAAAGCCAATACACATTTATTAACATCCTCCAAAATATGATTTTCGGACACTGCTAAGAAATCATCAATTGTCGTTATATCATCAACGGCTTCGGTTAAAATTCGAACTTGATTTTCCCATGCCTGGCGATATGCTTCCATATTTTCTTGGGCCACCTTGGAATTTGGCCGCGCTGCCAGTATTAATGCTGCATTTATTACTTGTGGACACATTGTTTCAATTTGTGCAGCAGCATACCGAACCATTTTTACACCATCTTCATTATTTGACATACTGCATACAAGATTAGCTACTTCAACTAACTTTTCAGCATGCTTAGTAAAAATATCAGCCTTTTCCAGAACTTTCTTTTCATTTCCAGAGTGAGCTGCGTCGATTAATTCTAGTAAAGGAATTGTAGTATCCAAAAATGAGTCGGAGATATGATCAACAACGGCTTTGCGTAACTGGCGACGCAAATCTCGTGTCTTGCGGCACATGTTGTCGATAGCACGTTCTAATCCTGGTGTTTGATCCTTTTGACCCATCTGCGGATTGAAACAGAATATTCTAAGTTCGATCATGCATAATTTAGCACAGTTTAGATTATTAATGATTAAATGGAATATGATAACGATATCAAGCAATATCAGTGAGATATATGTATATGAAATGTATTTTGTTAATAGTAGGACGGGGCTGATATTACGAATTATTAAAGGATCGAAGAGCATCGTTTCGGCTTCGAGCATCGAATCGGAATACATCTTGAAAAACAAGCAAGACTTGAAGTGATCCTGAATTTTGGCAATTACTTTGATATTTGGAGGATTTACTCTGATTTGTACTTAATTCCGATTCGATGAGCTACAGAAAAATTAGCGACAAAAACAAAAAGCAATATGTGTACACAATATTAGACCAAAAAAACATCACTCTTTTGCAAAATCAACACAAGTACTATAATTACCCACCGTTAAAAATACTTTTTTCTTTGGTCGACACTAAATTTAATTTCATTGATAATAAATTAATAAGAATATATTTCAAATTAATAAAATAATGATGACTTACATTCGCCATATATTCCGAGAGGAGATCCTGAAGTGCCTGACGAACCGCATTACACTCTGCAACAATTCGTTCACGGCGTTCATCTCGTGTACAATCTGCATCGGCCATTAACGCAGCAGCACTGATAATGCTTTCTAGTCTTTCTTCCAACGATGGACGTGAGTGCACTTCATTGTAAGCTAACGGATCCATGATAATTCCATCATCAAAATCATCAAGCGCCGCGGCTAATTCACCTGCGCCACTATACATATCAGTTGGAGCAGATGCACGTCCCTGAGCAACATCACTAATTGTGTTGACGGCTTCACATACTTGTTTTAAAACACAATCACGATTGACTTTAGCCAAATCTAGCTCGGGATGACGAACATATACTTTTGAAGCGGTCAACAACATTGTTGAGTGTTTTTTCAACACAGCACGTGCAGCTGCCAAATCATCTCGTAACTGTGGATCTTTTAACTCTTGTTGCCGTTTAGCTGCCTGCTTAATTAGCTCATTTGCATTTCGACCAAACTGTCTCATATTGTTGAGTAACTCATCTTGACTCGAAGCATTCCGTAATTTGTCCAAATCATCTTCAACCACATGAAGGCTTTTTAAAAGAAGATGAACATCAACCATATCGGCCAAAATTAAAAGCCGTGTAACCGCGGATAGCAAATTTCGGGCAGCACGGACCATATTGCCACGCTTTAAAGAACTGCATGGATCATCGGCAAATTCTCGAGCCGCAATACTCATAGCCGATCCTGTTTTTCGAACTTCATCAACAGCGGCCAACATTTCCTGTGTGATATCAGGATTTTCATAAGCGATCTGTTCGCCGCGCTCAATAAAATTTTCAGTAGCCTTTTCGACCGCTGCAACCAGAGCACTAGCGCGCTTTGATTTACCTAAAATAAAATTTACAATAATTAAAAATTCATAATTATGACTAATCGATAAGAAGGTTTTTGACATTTACAAAAGCATCCATCTTTTTTACTCTCTATAAACAAAAAATGGACTCGTAAATTCTTTTTACGTACCTTTCTTCTTTTTACTTGGTCCCTTTGTATTAACCAATGTCGTTACTTGAAGTACAAGAGGTTCTAGGGTTTTTTCAACACTCATGGTTCGAATTTCCAAATTTTTTGGATCCCATTTCAACGCCAATTGACCAAAATCAGTCCCCATTTTCTTTTCTTATTCGAAGAAATCCAATTTCTTTGTTTCACAATATTCTTAATATAAAATTTTTGGGATCGGTATATCTTAATTCAGAGGTATAAATAGAAAACGTTTATATCGTTTTGCTAATTAACTTGTAATTAATTAATTCACTTGTTAAATTACAATTTTGTATAGGAATTATAAACAAAATACTAAAAGTTATCTATGCTTCACCGAGGGTGGGTCAGAATTTTTTTGAGATTTGAGTAGCAAGCAATTTAGCAAAACTTCAAGTACAATGTGTGAAGTTAGATGCAATTAAGTCCAATCGTAATTATTTGAGTTTGCTCAATATTTATGTGGTTTGCACCTTAGCTAGAGTAGTTTTACAATTTCTCTAGAGTTATGCCTAGAGCCATCTATGAAGTAGTATTAGCGTAAGCAGAAATTGAGCAAAAAATACAAAGCTTAGTGTAAATACTTCTCGAAGAAATTCACCTTTTTAAGCCATACCATTGAATAACCATATGGTTTATGGTTATTCAATGGCCATACTTTCGTTATTTATATTTTGAAACTAATTATTTGTAATTTTTATTTTATTTCATTTAACATTTCTATTAAAGTTTTTGTTACACACAAAAAAGTAAACAAATCCGTAAGCACATATATACATACCTAAATAATAAGCTGGGTTTTGTTGTTCATGGATATCAGTTTCAACGCGAAAGAGTGAAAAAAGACTAGTGTCATAGCCAAAGACTAGTGACCATCAGTGATAAACGGCTAATCTATTGAAATTAAAGAGTAAATAAGAAAGTAAGTTCGAAATAAAATATTGTGGTTGAAAGTTAACAGACTGTAAAGTCGAAATTATTGTATAATTGTTATGTGTTGTGTATTTATACTTGTGGAAAATAAATATTTGTAGAATTTATTCACAATCGAGTGATACGAACCGGGATTAGGGCCAAACAGAAAAATTGGTGACAGCGGTGGGATTGTAAATAGTAAAATAATGATGATTCGGATTGGTAGTTATGGAATTGAAGTTATGAAACTTACCAACTAACGGTAATAAAGAGACGTTGGTGGTACAAATTCGTGAGGCTATGGAGAAAGAAGGGATAAATCCCGAAGAATATAAGTTCGAAATACAAAGGCAACCAGGCAATTTATTTAAATTGAGAACCTAACATACCATAATAATAACTCAAATTATATTTTAAACGTGATTATTGAATGTCGAGGGCAAAGTGGATAAAATTACCTTGCAATAAACATATTTTTAAAACGCTAAAGGGCGATGTTGGTCTGGTATTAATGGAAATGCTCATAAATATTCTCAAACTGACATAACACAAAATTAAGAAATATGTACTTTACAATAAAAAAGAAGAAAATAAATTAATAATCATATTATTTAACATTGTTAATTTAGTTATTTTTATTTTTAGGTACTATTTTTATATTAAAGACAATCGAATTTATAGCTCAACTTTTATTATCAGAACATTTAATTTTATAGATTTGTAAAACCGATTTAAATTTTTAAGTAAAGATTATAGTTAAGCTATAAGTTGGCTTGTATCAGATCGACTTATGTACAAATATAGGTGATACAATCTAGCGATTCTCGATCTCATATTGGCTAACACAATGGTTCCTCGTAAAAATTACTACTTAAAATCATAAAATTATACAAGTAGAGTAAAAGTCGTTCAGGAAGTTATCAGTCAACTAACTAGTTCAATTAGTCACTGCACAGACACGTATAGTCACAAGCATGCGCCAAAAAGGTTTCTCTTCTAAAGTGGTCCCAATGTGAAAGCTCTAGGTAGAGTATTGAAATCTAAGTCAGACAGTGCCCGTAGCAAATTTACAAGTTATTAGTTTGATGTCGAGCAACAGAAACAGCATATTAAAAAATCCAATGTAAAAAGAAAAATTTAGGGCCTTCGCCAAAAGAAAAAGTTTGCGGAACTATGTGTCTCAAATGACATACATACAGGACCACAACCAAAGATGTATAGGATAAATTTAACAGAGGTCATAGAGCACAAGGTAAAAATGCCGTGCAAGACGACACAAAAAATGGAAATCCATTTTTACGAATGAAGGTGAATGTTCTAAATGATTTAGGTGGCTTTAATGAATGTTACCTGATAATGTTAGAGTACATACCAATGACATGTGTCATTCCTCAGGAATTCGTTAGTCTACGACCCCAGGAACTAATCGAGTTATAGAATGATTGCAAATTTGGATTTTGAAGCAAAGGAAACATCGATTAAAATTATCAATAAGGTGAGGATGAGTGTTCAGATAACGAAAAAGTGAGAAAGAGGCAGAGAGGTGCCCATACCTAAAAATAGGATAGAAATCTTTCAACAAATTACAGGGGAATATGTATGTTTATGAAATGGGTAAATGGTATGATGAAAGAAAGAATTAAAAAGTTCTAAAATGCAAATAATTTATTGAAATTTATTAATTTATTGCTAGGGGCTAACCCCTTTTCTGATTGTTTAAAAGGGCGTGATAATTATGATTCGTAGAGGTTTGCTGTACAAGCATATTATGAGGACTTATGGGAGCAGTAATAGGTAAAGACAAAGATAAGAAAAAAATTAAAAAGGCGGCGCAAAGTTGATTTTGTTAATTTACAAAAAATGCTAAAGAAGCGTGGGATGAATTGGAGAAACCTTTCCAAGACGCTGGCTTGACCAGGCGAGTAGGTTTACTCAGTAGTTTAATATCAACGAGATTGACTGATTGCAGTTTCGTAGAAGAATACGTGAATAAAGTGGTAACATATGCTTATAAGTTGAATGGGGTCGGAATGGCCATGACGGATGATTCGACTGGAACGTTTCTATTATCGGGTCTACCGGATGAGTACAGACCAATGATTATGGGCATTGAGGCTTCCGGAATAAAAACTAAGAATCAAACTCTTCAAGTAATGGCTGATGACTATGTGCCTCCCGAAACAGTTTAATATTAATGAAGGCAAAGCTAGGCGTTCTTTTAGACAGAATAAGTCCATAATGGAATGACTATATGAATTACAACGTGCATTCAATTGAAATGAATGATCCAGTCACTGTCAGCCAAGCGTTGAATCGTGCCGATAGTGAGAAATGGAAAGAGACCATGTATAATGAATTCAGTTCGTTGCGAGAAAACAGCAATTGAAGTTTTGCTGATCTTCCACCGAATCAAAAGCCGATACACTGTAAATGGGTTTTCAAAACCAAGGGGGACTCAACTGGAAAAAGCATAAAGCGAGTCTGGTAATCAAGGGTTGTTGTCAAGAAAAGGGCATTGATTACGCAGAAACTTATTCCCCGGTGGTCAGGTATAGCTCGATCAGAACGCCAATCGCAGCCGCCGTGAACTTTAATCTTGATATAGATCAATTGGATGCAGTGACGCATATGGATACGCAAAAGACAACAAAGTCTATGGTTTTAATAAATCATTTTATGGCTTAAAACCGGCAAGGCGAATTTGGAATATAAATAAGGACAATGAATTGTTAAAGTTTGGTTTAGCCAAGCCCAAAGTAGATCCGTGCATCTATTACCAAATAAGGTGAAGTAAAATGATATTTGTTACCGTTTATGTGAATGACCTAAGATATGGGTGATACGCGTTATGTATTAGGTCTGCAAAAACACGCGATCGCAAGAATAATCTAATATTAATTGACCAATAACAATATATCAACGAGATGCTGTCACGTTATAAAATGGTGAATTGCAATCCGATATCGACGCTTATAGACATCAATCAAAAATTGTCAGTTGAGTTTTACCTAAATACAAAAAAAGAACGGGATAAAATTGCTGAAGTGCCATACCAGTCAGTTGTTTGAAGTATATTCCGTTTGCAGTTCAAGTGTCCAGACCAGATGTGTGTTATGCCATGAATTTAGTTAAACGGATTTTGCGTTATTAAAGGGAAGCGCAACGGCTAAATTGAAATTTAGAAAAAATGGTGGCAGCGGTTTTTTTTTCTGAAGCTGATTGGGAGAGCGATTTACACCAAAGACGATCAACTACAGGATATGTTTTTACATATCAAAACGGTCCAATATCTTGGAATTCCAAGTTCGTCGATACAATGGGGCTTTGGGGTTTTGACTGTGATAAGCCAAAAACGTCCCATACCGTGTCTCAAAAGAGACCTTTTGAACCACCTGTTACGAATTGGCGAAAGTTGTACGTTGTTAACTGAACGAACATTTGTTTACATATAAGTTGGTCACCATTTTTGGTACTAGATGCAATTATTTAATTTCTATTTATAAATTGTTGGTCAATGGCGAGTATCGAACTCAGGACAGCGGCTTGGCAAACAAGTATCTTTATCATAGCTATACGATCGGTGACAACTACATTGAAATATTCATACATTTTCATAAATTATTTAGGAGCAAAAAAATAACAAAAGAGGTTGTAGCCCACAAAATTACGAATTTGTAATAAAATTCGTAATAGTGGTCTGATTTTGATGAGTGATACTTTTATTTAAAGCTCTCGATATCAGCATAAATAATGCGTTGAAATATTTATACATTTTCATAAATTATTTAAGAGCCAAAAAATCAGACAAGGGATTAGCCCACAAAATTACGAATTTGCAATAAAACACGTAACAGTAGTCCGATTTTGATGAGTGATACTTTTATTTAAAGCTCTCGGCATCAACATTTACTGCATTTAAATATTCATACATTTTCATAAATTATTTAGGAGCCAAAAAATCAGACAAGGGATTAGCCCACAAAATTACGAATTTGCAATAAAACACGTAACAGTAGTCCGATTTTGATGAGTGATACTTTTATTTAAAGCTCTTGGTGTCAGCATTTATTGCATTTAAATATTCATACATTTTCATAAACTATTTAGGAGCAAAAAAATCAGACAAGAGGTTTTAGCCAACAAAATTACGAATATTCATAAATTATGCTATAAAACACGTAACAGTCGTCCGATTTTGATGAGTGATACTTTTATTTAAAGCTCTTGGTGTCAGCATAAATACTGCATTTAAATATTCATAAAGTTTCATAAATTATTTAGGAGCCAAAAAATAAGACAAGTGGTTGTTAGCCCACAAAATTACGAATATGCATCAATTATGTAATAAAAACCCGTTACTGTGGTCTGATTTTGGTGAGTGATACTTTTATTTCAAGCTTTCGATATCGATATAAATACTGCATTAAAATATTCATACATTTTCATAAATTATTTAGGAGCCAAAAAATCAGACAAGGGATTAGCCCACAAAATGACGAATTTGCCATAAAACACGTAACAGTGGTCCGATTTTGATGAGTGATACTTTTATTTAAAGCTCTTGGTGTCAGCATTTACTGCATTAAAATATTCATACATTTTCATAAATTATTTTGGAGACAAAAAATAAGACAAGGGATTAGCCAACAAAATTACGAATTTGCAATAAAACACGTAACAGTAGTCCGATTTTGATGAGTGATACTTTTATTTAAAGCTCTCGGCATCAGCATTTACTGCATTTAAATATTCATACATTTTCATAAATTATTTAGGAGCCAAAAAATCAGACAAGGGATTAGCCCACAAAATTACGAATTTGCAATAAAACACGTAACAGTAGTCCAATTTTGATGAACGATACTTTTATTTGAAGCTCTTGGTGTCAGCATAAATACTGCATTTAAATATTCATACATTTTCATAAATTATTTAGGAGCCAAAAAATCAGACAAGGGATTAGCCCACAAAATTACGAATTTGCAATAAAACACGTAACAGTAGTCCGATTTTGATGAGTGATACTTTTATTTAAAGCTCTCGGCATCAGCATTTACTGCATTTAAATATTCATACATTTTCATAAATTATTTTGGAGACAAAAAATAAGACAAGGGATTAGCCAACAAAATTACGAATTTGCAATAAAACACGTAACAGTAGTCCGATTTTGATGAGTGATACTTTTATTTAAAGCTCTCGGCATCAGCATTTACTGCATTTAAATATTCATACATTTTCATAAATTATTTAGGAGCCAAAAAATCAGACAAGGGATTAGCCCACAAAATTACGAATTTGCAATAAAACACGTAACAGTAGTCCAATTTTGATGAACGATACTTTTATTTGAAGCTCTTGGTGTCAGCATAAATACTGCATTTAAATATTCATACATTTTCATAAATTATTTAGGAGCCAAAAAATCAGACAAGGGATTAGCCCACAAAATTACGAATTTGCAATAAAACACGTAACAGTAGTCCGATTTTGATGAGTGATACTTTTATTTAAAGCTCTCGGCATCAGCATTTACTGCATTTAAATATTCATACATTTTCATAAATTATTTAGGAGCCAAAAAATCAGACAAGGGATTAGCCCACAAAATTACGAATTTGCAATAAAACACGTAACAGTAGTCCGATTTTGATGAGTGATACTTTTATTTAAAGCTCTCGGCATCAGCATTTACTGCATTTAAATATTCATACATTTTCATAAATTATTTAGGAGCCAAAAAATCAGACAAGGGATTAGCCAACAAAATTACGAATTTGCAATAAAACACGTAACAGTAGTCCGATTTTGATGAGTGATACTTTTATTTAAAGCTCTCGGCATCAGCATTTACTGCATTTAAATATTCATACATTTTCATAAATTATTTAGGAGCCAAAAAATCAGACAAGGGATTAGCCCACAAAATTACGAATTTGCAATAAAACACGTAACAGTAGTCCAATTTTGATGAACGATACTTTTATTTGAAGCTCTTGGTGTCAGCATAAATACTGCATTTAAATATTCATACATTTTCATAAATTATTTAGGAGCCAAAAAATCAGACAAGGGATTAGCCCACAAAATTACGAATTTGCAATAAAACACGTAACAGTAGTCCGATTTTGATGAGTGATACTTTTATTTAAAGCTCTCGGCATCAGCATTTACTGCATTTAAATATTCATACATTTTCATAAATTATTTTGGAGACAAAAAATAAGACAAGGGATTAGCCAACAAAATTACGAATTTGCAATAAAACACGTAACAGTAGTCCGATTTTGATGAGTGATACTTTTATTTAAAGCTCTCGGCATCAGCATTTACTGCATTTAAATATTCATACATTTTCATAAATTATTTAGGAGCCAAAAAATCAGACAAGGGATTAGCCCACAAAATTACGAATTTGCAATAAAACACGTAACAGTAGTCCAATTTTGATGAACGATACTTTTATTTGAAGCTCTTGGTGTCAGCATAAATACTGCATTTAAATATTCATACATTTTCATAAATTATTTAGGAGCCAAAAAATCAGACAAGGGATTAGCCAACAAAATTACGAATTTGCAATAAAACACGTAACAGTAGTCCGATTTTGATGAGTGATACTTTTATTTAAAGCTCTCGGCATCAGCATTTACTGCATTTAAATATTCATACATTTTCATAAATTATTTAGGAGCCAAAAAATCAGACAAGGGATTAGCCCACAAAATTACGAATTTGCAATAAAACACGTAACAGTAGTCCAATTTTGATGAACGATACTTTTATTTGAAGCTCTTGGTGTCAGCATAAATACTGCATTTAAATATTCATACATTTTCATAAATTATTTAGGAGCCAAAAAATCAGACAAGGGATTAGCCCACAAAATTACGAATTTGCAATAAAACACGTAACAGTAGTCCGATTTTGATGAGTGATACTTTTATTTAAAGCTCTCGGCATCAGCATTTACTGCATTTAAATATTCATACATTTTCATAAATTATTTTGGAGACAAAAAATAAGACAAGGGATTAGCCAACAAAATTACGAATTTGCAATAAAACACGTAACAGTAGTCCGATTTTGATGAGTGATACTTTTATTTAAAGCTCTCGGCATCAGCATTTACTGCATTTAAATATTCATACATTTTCATAAATTATTTAGGAGCCAAAAAATCAGACAAGGGATTAGCCCACAAAATTACGAATTTGCAATAAAACACGTAACAGTAGTCCAATTTTGATGAACGATACTTTTATTTGAAGCTCTTGGTGTCAGCATAAATACTGCATTTAAATATTCATACATTTTCATAAATTATTTAGGAGCCAAAAAATCAGACAAGGGATTAGCCCACAAAATTACGAATTTGCAATAAAACACGTAACAGTAGTCCGATTTTGATGAGTGATACTTTTATTTAAAGCTCTCGGCATCAGCATTTACTGCATTTAAATATTCATACATTTTCATAAATTATTTAGGAGCCAAAAAATCAGACAAGGGATTAGCCCACAAAATTACGAATTTGCAATAAAACACGTAACAGTAGTCCAATTTTGATGAGTGATACTTTTATTTAAAGCTCTCGGCATCAGCATTTACTGCATTTAAATATTCATACATTTTCATAAATTATTTAGGAGCCAAAAAATCAGACAAGGGATTAGCCCACAAAATTACGAATTTGCAATAAAACACGTAACAGTAGTCCAATTTTGATGAGTGATACTTTTATTTAAAGCTCTCGGCATCAGCATTTACTGCATTTAAATATTCATACATTTTCATAAATTATTTAGGAGCCAAAAAATCAGACAAGGGATTAGCTCACAAAATTACGAATTTGCAATAAAACACGTAACAGTAGTTCGATTTTGATGAGTGATACTTTTATTTAAAGCTCTCGGCATCAGGATTTACTGCATTAAAATATTCATACATTTTCATAAATTATTTTGGAGACAAAAAATAAGACAAGTGGTTGTTAGCCCACAAAATTACGATTATTCATAAATTATGCAATAAAACACGTAACTGTGGTCTGATTTTGATGAGTGGTACTTTTATTTAAAGCTTTCGATATCGGCATAAATACTGCTTTAAAATATTCATACATTTTGAAAAATTATTTAGGAGCCAAAAAATCAGACAAGAGGTTGTTAGGCCATAAAACGAATTTGCAATAAAACACGTAACAGTGGTCCAATTTTGATGAGTGATACTTTTATTTGAAGCTCTTGGTGTCAGCATAAATACTGCATTTAAATATTCATCCATTTCCATAAATTATTTAGGAGCCAAAAAATCAGACAAAGGATTAGCCCACAAAATTACAAATTTGCAATAAAACACGTAACAGTAGTCCGATTTTGATGAGTGATACTTTTATTTAAAGCTCTTGGCATCAGCATTTACTGCATTTAAATATTCATACATTTTCATAAATTATAGAGGAGACAAAAAATCAGACAAGGGGTTAGCCCACAAAATTACTAATTTGCCATAAAACACGTAACAGTGTTCCGATTTTGATGAGTGATCCTTTTATTTAAAGCTCTTGGCATCAGCATTTATTGCATTTAAATATTCATACATTTTCATAAACTATTTAGGAGCAAAAAAATCAGACAAGAGGTTTTAGCCAACAAAATTACGAATATTCATAAATTATGCTATAAAACACGTATCAGTGGTCCGATTTTGATGAATGATACTTTTATTTGAAGCTCTTGGTGTCAGCATAAATACTGCATTTAAATATTCATACATTTTTATAAATTATTTAAGAGCCAAAAAATAAGACAAGTAGTTGTTTCCACACAATTACGAATATGCATTAATAGTAAATAAACTTTAGTTCATAAATGTTTGGTGTATTCTTACCTAGATTATTTAGAAATGTCAACCTCAATAAATTAAAAACATAATACATTTTCCAATATAGAATTATTTTTCATTTATAATATATATATATTTCAATCTTATTATTCTCATTATATTTTCACTTAGGTTGATTTTTTTTTCAATTGACATAAAAAATTATAAAAAAATATTTACAATATTGATATAGTGACTACTAAAGTCTTTAAAAATTTGCGATGTTTCAAGTAAAACTATGTACAAATAAAAAAAAAGTTATTTATGATCACATTTTAAAATACTATACTTATTTAACTAATATTGAATATGTATAAATTATGATCGTGGTGTTAGAACTAATGGAAATGTGTTAACAGGTAATGCAACGCACGCCGGAATTGTTTGGATTTCCGATGGATTTTTCGATGTAACATTATACGTTTGTAATAGATTCGCAAGCATTATAAAACCAAAATTTTTTACTAAATTTTGCCCTATGCACGTCCGCTTGCCCATGCTGAATGGGAAAAAATGTGGAATGTTTGTATTTAGAGTGATTACTTTGCGATACGTTTTATCCTTTTTGTATGTTAATTTTTCGTGAGGTCGTTTCTCTGATTCAATACCAGAATCCGATGATTCGGATGCTTCTGAAGTTTTACGGTCACCAGGATTACATTCTACTAAAGTTTCACTTAAAAATCGATCGGGATTAAATTTTTCAGGTTCTTTCCAATACTTTGTACTTGTGTTCAGAATATAATTGTTTATAAAGACAACAGTCCCTTTTGTGACACCATATCCAGAAATGCATGAATCTTCGGTTGCAACGTGCGGTACAATTGGTGATGATGTGTAACGAAGAATTTCATACATAGTTGCTACTAAATATGGCATTTTCTCATGATCAGTTAGTATAATTTTATTTTGTCCTTGTGCCGTTATTGCATCAATTTCATCGTGGATTCGCTGACCGACTTCTGGATATTTAGCAACAAAACTAAGCCCTAACATTACTAAGTTACCAACAGCCGAATGTCCACCGATAAAATCTTCAAGCATATACAATATGGTATCGCGAGTAATCGATTTATCAGCACTTATACTTTTCAAAAGGGCATCGGTAAAATCACGTTCCGGCGCATCCTCATCAATTTTACTTTCGCGATCTTTTATAACGTGCGTTAATATAAATTCACGAATTTCGTGTGCATATCTGCTCAAACGATTCAAATGTTTTAAATAAAATGGTTTAAGCCACGGAAGAAAGTCGAGAGCGTAGCCTTGATTAATTTCCCAAAAAACTTCGTCAAAATTTTCGACAATCTTTGAAAAATCATTATCATCATAATCGAATCGTGTCGTGCACATATAATGCAGAAACATGTTGGCACAGGTTTTTTGCAGTAGCGGTTTTATATATAAATTATTTCCAAAATTATTTAATTTATTTAAATGATTTATAAACTCTGTCATTTCGAACGATCCAATTTCATTCATTTTAGCATAATGTTCTGTGAGATGTCTTGGTGAACAATGTTTTCGGGCCAAATTACGACGCCGCTGTTGTAATTGAGACCAGTCACATAAAGCAAGTGCTGCGGAAATTAAATATATAAATAATTTAATAATTATATTTGAATTAATTATGGTCGCCTAATTTAATATTAAATGGATAAAATACTTACAATGGCCACGATCGCCACCAAAAATAGCATGAAATCGATAAAAATCAGGTCGGCCACCAAAAAAACGTCCGTTCTGATTCAAAACTTCACGCATAATTTCCAATTTGTTTACGATTAAACAACGTGTCGTACCAAACGTTAAAGTATACATATCACCAAATTTTTTCGATAATTCGGTGAATGCTTTAAATGGTATATCGTAATCGGCCATTAAATTTAAGTTACCGATAAAAGGTAGTGGCATTGGTCCGGGAGCTTGTTTTAAATTCAGATTTGTTGTGGTCACCAACAAGCTTTCATGAGCTTTATGCCGCTTTTTACCACGTTCACTGTGCGCAGGTAATTTTTTTACACTACGATGCCACTCATAAAGAGCATAGAAATAGTTTATTGAACAAATTACAAATATTATTAGAAATAATACAAGAGTTAACATTTTTATTTTTATTTCTGTTGAAACAATTTTTTTTTTTTTTATATTAATATTTTTAATAAAATAAAAAAAAAATCTTATCACTTTCTTTTTAACAATTTTGATCTTATGCTTCTGTATTAGTAAAACTCCACTGATGTATATTTATTAAGTAACTTGAGTTTATATACACGTTATCCACCAACTTTGTTCAATATAGTTTTAAAACCATCTTTAAATATATACAACATCTAAGGTTTATTCGTTAAAACAAAATACAAAAATATTAAACGAAACGGTAAAAAAATACAAAACACTTAAAGGAAAAATGGTTGGTTAACATGAAAAAAACTAGGCATTAATTACTTATTCTTATATTTAATAATTTATTTTTTATTTTTGTATTTCACAGTTTTTAATTTGTTATTAATTCTTGAATAATATTTTATTGAAATTTTCCTTTAATTCACTAATGTCACCACATTTCGTCACAAACCAGTGACTATCGCCTTTTATCACTTTATTTTATATAATATGTAATAGAGTCAAAACTCTCGCAACTATTAAAGCTGTCGTTAAACTACTCCTTACTTAACATAATATATTATATCGTTTCTTGTAAATGCGGGGAAACACAATACTTATGTATTACATCGATCATAAATACAATTTTTCTTTAGGTAGGGAGACTAAATAAATATATGTTTTACGATTTTATATTTATTTAATTTAAAGTGGGAATAGGTAATAAAATAATATATATATTTTATATTTTTATGCGTTAAGTGCATTTTCTTTAGATTTATGTACATGTACATACTACAAAAAAAAAAAAAAAAAATGAAAAATGATTCGAGCGGGTGAACAAAATAATGTGCTCACATTTTCTAATTTTGTAAGGTATCAAATAACATAAATAATAAATATATATATTTCCTGAAGACTTGGAAAGGACACGTGGAAAATGGGCTGCAGTGAGATGAAAATCTAGCATGATGGGTTATATATATATATATATATATATATATATATATATATATATATATATATATATATATATATATATATATATAAGTACATAACTATCTATACAACAATATATATTTATGCACGAAATATGAATGATGGCACTACGGGTTTGGATTACAAACTTACAATAAAACGATGTTTATTTCAAAATGAAATTGGATTCTTAAATTTTTTAAGACTTCCGTAAAATTATTTTGATCGTATTAATATTATGTACTAATATTTTGAAAATGGAAGTGTATTTGGAATTCTGTAAGCTAAGCTTTGACTCGTGTATGTGAAAAATAAAATATTTTAACAATTAAAAAGTACGCGGATGTTTGTATTTATGTATATGTGCATAATATATATATATATATATATATATATATATATATATATATATATATATATATATATATATATATATATATATATATATATATATATATATATATATATATATATATATATATATATATATAGGATCATTCCATATGGAATCGTACATGAGTTGCAGTCGATGTCTCAAAAATTGTTCGAACTATATTTATTCGATTTATAAGTAAAAAAAAAAATATTGTAGAAGAAAATTTTTTTTACTTCCCTCTCTCTCTCGAGTTACACTCTCTTAAAGTTTTCACTTTTTCAAGGAGTTTTGGGTACATGTATTACATTTTTGATGATATTTTTGGAACGGTTTGGCCGATTTTAGGTTTCTCAACGGGTTTTTAAAGCTACAAAACCATATAAAATTATAAGATTATTAGTTTTTCAAAAATTTTAATTTTAAAAGTTTAGTGAACCTTTGAATCTGTATTTCTTTTTACCTTAATAACAAAAAAAGTGTTTTTTTTAAATTATTTTAGTTACCGTTAAATCACTTTTTAATAATAACACTTTATTCTATGAAAAAATCAGCTTGGCACTAGAACAAAAATGTTGAAATACAGGCCTCTGAAATCAAAATTGTATATTCTTCCGTACTGAAACTTATCTGTTTTCGGAATTTTCTAAATATATAACTTTTGAGACCTATAAAAATCGTACCTTTTATTGATATTTTAATATTAAGGTAGATTATGCTAATTAAAATTTTACCTAAAATTAAAATAAAGTGGTATAATAGTGATTTGTAATAAATTTTGTAAATTGGTTTCCATAAATTTTACAAAAATGCCGTTTAAATTATGCTGTAACTCATATATCCTATATATATGTATATATGTACTCCGCATAGACGTAAGAATCTACAGATTCGTAAAATAACTGAACGTGTTATATCTGCAACCTGCAACAACTGAACACAGAAAATTATATTTGTGGTGCATGTTGCATGCAAATATTGAGAGTAACCAAACAAGTTTCAGATACAACTAGCAGTCACACCACACCAAAAGAAAGAGAAATCTTCATCTGGATTAAGCCCATTAAATAAAACAAAATTGGGGTGTAAAACATATGGATAGGAAAAAATACAGAGGGTATCTTTAATTTTGAGTCTAGCAATTCAAATTCCAGATCCAAGCATCCCAAGTTCCTCTGGCATCAGTTTAATTAAAAACGAATAGGATTCAAAAAGGAAACGAAACAAAATCAAAAAATGTACTTGCTAACCACATTGCCAGTTAGTTGGAGTGAAAAGCGCATAGAAGAAGAATTTGGAGTAAGTAGATACACAAGCAGGCAAGTGAAACAGCTAGTTGCTACCAAATGCCGTTATATAGTTACCCAGATTCTATTAAGGGTAATCCAATATCAGACAATGTAAAAGGTAGAATTTTGGAACATTATTACGACAACGAAATAAGCCGAATATTGGCGGACATGACAGATACAATGAGCGTCCGTGAAGGCGCAATAAAATTGAAAAACACTAAGAGGTTTATGTTGCTTAACCTAAAGGAAGCATACCATAAATACAAACAACAAAATGAAGATGATCGGATTTTCAAAATTTGCAATGGAACGACCAAGAGAACGTGATTTGCCAAGAGCTTCAGGGGCAAATTCAGTATGCATTACACATGAAAATGTATGTATGCATTACACATCAAAATTCAAATTTAATGTACTCAGCTGTCTCCAATTTAGTTCAACCAAGCGATACTAAAGAAGTTTTAAAATATGTAGTGTGCAATGATGAAAATTTGATGATTGCTGCACAAATATATGTTCTGTTTGCAATACAAAGTTTGATGATTTCATAGCGGAGATTATTTTTAAATATTTGTATTATGATTTGCTAAAATGTATTAATGTTTACTAACACAGTTTAAAGAAAATTTGAGTAGGAAGAAATATAAACTATTGATTTCAAAGGCCTGTATTTCAACATTTTTGTTCTAGTGCCAAGCTGATTTTTTCACAGAATAAAATGTTATTATTAACAAGTGATTTAACGGTAATTAAAATTTTTTTTACCTTAATAACAAAAAAATACTTTTTTGTTATTAAGGTAAAAAGAAATACAGATTCAAAGGTTCACTAAACTTTTAAAATTAAAACTTTTTAAAAACTAATAATCTTATAATTTTATATAGTTTTGTAGCTTTAAAAAACCGTTAAGAAACCTAAAATCGGCCAAACCGTTTCAAAAATATCATCAAAAATGTAATACATGTACCCAAAACTCCTTGAAAAAGTGAAAACTTTAAGAGAGTGTAACTCGAGAGAGAGAGAGAAGAAAAAAAATTTTTCTTCCACAATATTTTTTTTTACTTATAAATCGAATAAATATAGTTCGAACAATTTTTGAGACATCAACTTCCAAAATCCCATTTTTATGTACGATTTCATATGGAATGATCCTATATATATATATATATATATATATATATATATATATATATATATATATATATATATATATATATATATATATATATATATATATATATATATATATATATATATATATATATATATATATATATATATATATATATATATATATATATTATATATTATATATATATACACATGGCGTCCCAGAAAGAATGTATAAGCCTAAAACACCTCATAGCAGAACTATTAGGAATACCAAAAAACAAACAAAATAAATTTTTACAGTACCTTAGATACGTCAGTGTTTAGAAATTTTAATTAAACATTTTTTGTCTGTAACTGTCAATTCTGAGATTTGAAACCGAATTATTGCTTTTGTCTAGGATCCGGTTTGAATACCAAGTTGTTCTATTTTAAATTTATATTTATTATTACTGTTAAACTAGAGTGGATTGTAATATTTATACAATAAATTAAATATCCTTTTTATCGATGAATCCGGCTTCCATTTAAGCCGGAGACACGGTCGTTCGAAGAAAAATACACCTGCTCGAATTACCCTTCCTACAATAAGGGATCAAAATGTTACCTTAGTAGCAGGAATAACGGATCGAGGCATTATCCATTATGAAATAATTTCAAACTTTAGCTGCAATTCAAGAAAATTTTGTGAAGAGCACTTAGTATTATTTTGTTGGATAATGCCCAAATCCACAAAACTGCGCTGGTCAAGAATAAAATAGAAAACTCAGGAAATCATTTAGATTATTTAGATGGTTTTAATTGAACAAGTGTTAACAAAAGCAAATGCTACACATTTATTGCGTTCAACGTGGAAACAGAATATGGTAGAATATATAAGAGACAGTGTGAATGCATAACATCTGCGAACTCTTCGAACTTTATAATGTATATTTAGTTCATATCCTATTACTAATACGCTAATACGAATACCAAATAAAAATAAAATTTGTTGAATTTTAAATAAATAATTGTAAATTCGAAAAAACTCAATTAAAATTTATTATAGTTACCCAGCTTTCACACTAAATAAATACATAGTAAATATGTTTGATAAACTGTAGGTTTTTTGTGATTTACGTGCCACCTAGATTTAATTGGAACTGTAGAGTTACTAGGAGCAACGAAATTTAAAGAAAAAATATATCACAATAAACGTCACAATTGAAAGAAAAATTAAGGTTACTGTGTGAATTTTAAAATATATTCACGTCAATTGTAAAATTAGGCGATATAGATAACTTTAGTTTTAACGTAAACCGCGATCTTTTTGCCGACTTGGCGCTTCTTTAATAAACTTTTATGTTCGGCAATTCGATTCTTAATCGAACTTTTTGGCAGATATTAAAATCTAATATTAGTGTTCAAATCGAATTAGTTTCAATTTTTAGTTATATCTTATAGTTTAATTAACACAGCTTTTACACCAAATAAATACGTAGTAAATATAATTGATAAACATTAGATTTTTTGTGATATACGTGCCACCTAGATGTTATTAGAAAAGTAGAGTTGCTAGGAGCAACGAAACTAAAAAGAAAAAATCGTCATAATAAATGTCACAAAATGTGAAACATAAATTTAACAATTGAAAGAAAAATTAAGGTTACTGTGTGAATTGTAAAATATATTTAGAATTACCCGATGCAGATACTTTAGTTTTACCGTACACCACAATCTTTTTGTCGACTTGGCGCTTCTTAAATAAACTTTTATGTTCGGTTAGCCAACTCTTTATCGAATTTTATGAAAGATATTAAATTTTAAAATTAGCTCTCAATTCGAATTGATTTCAATTTTTAGTTTAATTTATTTTATAGTTTAATTAAGATAAAAGTTCTAAAAAAATTATCGTAATGTACAATAAAAAAAGCATTAACTATGATTTTTGAGTATCAAAAATATTTATCGAACAAAAAGTTTGTTTGGTGTGAAAGCCGCGTTAGTTTATCCTTCATAAACCTCAGTAATTAATACAAAGGCGATCAAGTAAATATAAATGGTTTCATTCCATTTGTAAATATGTAGATTCATTTTAATTGAAAAAGTATTCATTAAATTTGGAAAAGGTTTCGTTAAATTTGGACGAAATTCCAAATTTGGCTGTAATTTTATGATTTTTATGTTTTGAATTTGTAGTCTTGATTAAAAAAAAAAATTTTTATAACATCATTTTTTTGTCGTTGACGTTGATTTTTAAAATACAGGGTGTCAAATTTTGAGAAAAATGATAAACATGATGCAATGTTTATGCCAATAAAAAAACTAATTCTCCGATATTTATGATATAGGGCTCGTTTTAAAGGTAACTAAATAAGAATTAATAAAAAATATAAAAATAGTATTTTTTTTTTAATTTCTTCATTTTCAAATTTCCCGCCAAAATGGTCTTTATAAGTTTTCTCAAAAATATTGTGTTTTTTTTTAATTTGTTTTACTTCAGTTATTTTTCATAAACATATCAAAAGCCTGTTTTTTAAAGCTATTTTTTGTTTTCTTGCAAAATTGAATTTATTAAAATACTGTACTGGTTTTTGTACGTAAAACTAAAATTTTATTTATTTTTTTTGTATAATCCATAATCATTATTATCGTTACAATACCAATTAATGTAAATGCTAATAAGATTTATTTTTCACACCCGCAATGAAGATCAATTTTTGAAGACTTTTATTTATGGGCTGCGACGTCTAATTATATAATTAATAATACTGTACCAGTTGTTTGAAATTTAAAAATATTGTTTTAAGCTCTATTAAAAATAGGAAAAAAAAACCTTATTTATTTGTAAGTTGTTCAAAACTTTCTGTAATCAAAGCCGAATTCATCCAAGACGTAGGTTGTACAAATTCTAGATATATCGGCATATGCTACGCCGTAAATAGTTGAATATTGAATTGTCAATTTATTGTGTGTGCAGTTTTTTATGTAAAAAGAAAGAAAATTTGGGGAAAAAATTAAAATACAGTGGCCCTATTCTTGTAATTACCGGGAAGAAAATTTTTAAATTTTCTATAGTAGTTTTATTCCTTTTACCAAAGCGTATTCTGTCGAGTGTTTGTTGGGAAAATTTCCTTTCCAATTATAGCAGTTTTGACGTTTATTCTTCCATACCTTTTTTATGATATTAACAAATCAACAGACTAAATCAACGGACTATAAAATGGCTGCACCGAAGTTACGGGTATGTTAATAAAAATTTCTTAATATTAGTTTATATATTTTAAATTCTTATTCATTTTAGGGAAAAAGTGTAACTAAAGACCAAAAAATTTTAATTGTTACTCTATTGGAGGATAATACCGACATAGCAAATGACAGGTACTCATATATAGGTATATATGTGTAACACTTAAATTTCAACTTGTATCTATTGTTTATTTTCAGATTTGTTGGGATCGACGGCAAGGGCAGCAACAGAGAATATTTGCAAAGACTAGCAGAGCGACTGAATTCTTTAGGTGGTGCCAAAAAAGATGGAAGGAAATGGAGACGGGCTTGAATTGACATGAAGTAAATAATTATTTAATATTTTTGTATAATGTTTTTTTTTATAGAAAATACGTACGGGGGCAATGAGCATTACTTAAAGAATTCGACAATCGAACGGGATTAGGATGTGGGTTAGTCAATTCAAGAAAACCCAATCATAGTTGAGCGCCCTAGACGAAAGGATTCTAAACATTATAACAAAGGAAGCGTGTGAAGGGATGGCAAATAATGAAGGGGGAATAGAATTACCTTCACAGCGGCAGGTAAAACTCATTCCCACATCTTTGGAAAATGGAATAATGACGTAATTGATTTTAATTATAGTTTACAATTAATACCAATCTTCCGTGTACTAGCACGACAGCTCAACGGACGTTTGATATTGAGGGAGAATTGAATGAAACAGCAAGATCTATAAGACCTAAACGAATTCGAGGTTTGTAAATCGAGTATAAAAAAAAATAAACGGTACATCTTTTAATTTACTTGTAGGTTCTGCTTATACGAGAGATCTGCTCCTTCAAAAGGCGAATAAGATCGAGAAGGATAAAGTAGCTGCCTTGAATTGCATTGCTGCTGCTTTAGACAGAAAAAGCAAGGGAAAAGTAGACGCCTTGAACAGAATCGCTGCTGCAATGGAGGAGAAAAATAAAATTTTTCAAAGGTACATTTTTTATTAAATTTCTATTTTTTAATCATTAAAATATGTTTGAACTATTGAAGTTCGGACTTCTCGAGCCACAGTCAGCAATCGTTCAGCCGATGCATCTATGGTAATTATGTCATCTGAAGTAATGTTTAATTCATTTTCGCTTGGTCCTGGTTGCACCAAATCGTGTTCATCATTGTAACTGTGTACTTTTAAAAAGTTGTGCAACGTAGCACAGGTGTTTACTATTTGGCCCACTTCGAAAGGTGAATATTTTATGCACCTGTCTTTTGCCAAACATCTAAATCTTGATTTCTAAACCCCGTTACACCTTTCAACACAATTACGGGCTGAGCGATGTGCAATATTATATCGTGCTTCCATATCATTTGTTGGATTCTGAATCGGTGTCATCAACCATGGCTGTAGTGGATAACCACTGTCACCATAAATTATTAAAAAAATTACTAATCAAACCCATGTTTTGTTTGTATCTAAATTTAAATAATATTTTTTGCAGATCCACAAATCCTGTGCTCACTGCGTCTCCTGAGTATTTGGAAACAATTTTTTTAGAGGAAGACTAATTAAAAATCAAAAAAATCATTTACTTAATTTTAAAATGCAATTTAATTGATAATGATAATGAAATTGATGAATTTATGAATTAACATATGGCTGTGAATTAAGACTAAAAATTAAAATATTAAAATAAATGAATTATACCTAATAACCATGTGTTTGATAATTCTCTTGCCTCGAATGTATTATGTAAAAATGCTTTTGCTAAACTTTTCCGCCAAATAGTAGCATCGTGGTTAGAACCACCATATGATGCATTTACATTTAAAATATTTAAATTATAATCACAAATCTGCAATAATATGGTAACAATAGTATAAATCTTTAACATTTACCAATTACTTACCAACTGCACATTTTTTGAGTGATAATGATGACGATTTAGATAAATATGTTCGATGCGCTTAGCTGGTCTATACATCGACACATGAGTACAATCGATATATCTGATTATACCAGGTCAATTGAATTTCTCATAGAACCTGTAATGAGATGTTTTACAAATGCATATTATTGATGTCCCAATACGGAATTGTAAAATATTCTTACTGTAATTTAACTGCATTCACCTCAGACGATGTTTGTGGGAATTTAATATAAATTTTCATCAAATGTTCGTTGACAATCGTGCAAAATTCTTTGAAAGAATGAAAAATATAGTACAAGTGAAATTCTATTAAAACAAAATTCATAATCACAGATCCGACGGACGCAACTTTAAGTCTACATTCAAAATACAAGGCCAGTGGTGGAGTACATACGGGCAGTGATGAAGAACGCGTGACAACCAAATGCCAGTACAATTTCATCGAATGGGCAGACAAGCGAGTAATTTTGAAATTTATGAAGAATCGAAATCAACTTATTCAATTGTTTAAAAGAAATAGTGTCACCTCAATTGAAAAATGACAACTATCAAATTATTCGTCAAAGTAATATTTGCAAAACATGCTAGCAGGTTTAATGCACCAACCGTAGACGAAGTTACTGTTATTATTGTCGGTGATCCAGTTGAGAGCGGAGCTATCAAAATCACATATCGAGACAGTACTGTGAGTACGATTTCGGCAAAACGCCGTTTGTACGACGCACTCTAATATCCGCTGATATTTTGGGAAGAAAAGGGTCATTATCACATCAATATCAATCAGCAAGATCCAGATACAGGTATATAATCTTAAAATATTTAATATTTTGTTTTATATTATTTTAAATTTTATTTAATTTTATTAATTTTCCAGGTGTCGAAACAAACAATAAAGTCAGCTCGACGCAATACTACCGATTGATGATTAGAGTAATCAGGACAACCATACCCTTCTAAATTAATTAAAAAGTTCCCTGAAACAGAATCTATTAATTAACTAATTGCTCTTAGCGGTAGGCTGTAATAAATTGAATTATTTTTTAATCTGAAATTTACAATTAATTTATTTAATTACATTTATAAAAATATGAAATCATAAAAATTATAAAATAATGTAAATTAGATTTTATAAAATTTGATTAAATATTACAAATCAATTGAATTACCCGCTTTACGACAAATACCTTGACATTTTATGACATTTATTATGACAATTTTTTTTCTTTAAATTTCTTTGCTCCTAGCAAGCAGCAGCTCTACTTTTCCAATAACATCTAGGTGACACGTAAATCACAAAAAATCTAATGTTTACCGATCATAATTACTATGTAATTATTTGGTGTAAAGCTGTAAAGCTGGGTTTAATTAAACTATAAGATATAACTAAAAATTGAAACCAATTCGATTTCAACACTTTATATTAGATTTTAATATCTGCCAAAAAGTTCGATTAAGAATCGAGTTACCGATTATAAAACTTTATTAAAGAAGCGCCAAGTCGGCAGAAAGCGGTTTACGTTAAAACTAAAGTTATATGTATCGGGTAATTTACAATTGACGTGAATATATTTTAAAATTCACACAGTAACCTTAATTTTTTCATTCAATTGTGACATTTATTATGACATATTTTTTCTTTAGATTTCATTGTTCCTAGTAACTCTACTTTTCCAATTAAATCTAGGTGGCATGTAATTCACAAAAACCCTAAAGTTTAGCAAACATATTTACTATGTACTTATTTGGTGTAAAACCTGGGTAACTATAATAAGTAATAATTGAGTTGTTTCCAATTTAAAATTATTTATTTAAAATTCAACAAATTTTATTTTTATTTGGTATCCGTATTAGCGTATTTTATCCGTATTAGTATAGAAATGTACGGCAATACTTTGCCTGCCATTGCAGCAGGGCGTGTCACCATCATATTCATTATAAAGTTTGAAAAGTCTGCAGATGTTATGCATTCACACTGACCCTTATATCTTCCACCATCTTCTGTTTCCTCGTTGAACCCAATAAATGTCTAGCACTGGCTTTTATTTTTGGAAACACTTGTTTGATTGGGTTCAACATGTCGGTGTACGATGGTAGAAACCATCTAAATGATCTAAATGATTTCCTGAGTTTTCTATTTTTATCATGAACAGCGAAGTTTTGTGGATTCGGGCATTATCCATTACAAAACCATACTAAGTGCTCTCTAATTTTGTAACGAGTTTTCATATATGTATGGTCACATGTTGACCCCTTATTGTAGGAAGGATAATTTGAGCAGGTGTATTTTTATTCAACTAGCGTGTCTCCGGCGTAAATGGAAGCCGGATTCATAGATAAAAATGAAATTAAATTTATTGTATAAATATTACAATCCACTGTATTTTAACAGTAATTAGAACTATATAACTGGATCATAAACAAAAGCAATAATTAGATTTTAAATCTCAGCATTGACAGTTATGGACAAAAATTATTTAATCAAAGTTTCCTTATACACTCGCTTGCCAAATAAAAACGAATTGCATTATTCCCGGGAATGCGCCAAAAAATATTCACAAATTTTAAAGAATTTTGAATTTTACTCGTCGTTTGGAAACTTCAACAAAAAAATCTATTCAGTTCTCGTTTTAAAGTTTTTCATAAAGTTTCTTTTCTTTAAAAACTCTTAAATTGGCTTATAAGGTTCGAATCGTTTATATTGATATGTTTCTCCGTTAAAAATTCAACTGTTTTCGGGACTTCATGTTGTTCGTGTTGTTCATTGCTTTAAATAGTCTAAACAATTCTTGTAAATTTCAATGGCATTCTTTTTAAAAGCCAAACATTCGTTGAATAAATCTTTATTTATTTTAAACGTTAGCAACTTTTTTTACGTTAGCAACTGTTATTCGGGGAGATTCTCGTACGTCTCGCAAATTAACAAATTGCAATTTCTAAAGATGGCGGGTTTGCGACTCAATTTTAATTTTTACATGGCATTCTCGATACATTAGTCCAAAAATACTTCAATCAAAATTTTTTTTATAATTTATTTTTCTATAATTGCGCATAAAAATTGTTATTGTATTCGAAAGGGTTTCCTCTGACCCTAATCATCGTTGGCCATCGCCGTCTTCTAATTAAATCGTTCATCTTGATAAGACTCATTTAAAATTAAGTTTTAAAAATCGGTGTTACTTTTTATAGATCTTACAATTTTACACTACCAATCGAAAGCTTTTTGTTAAAAATAGCTAATAATTTAGTTGATTCAGCTCTGCTGTCAGCGATTAATTTCTATGCACCAGCTTATAGCATTCGTCATCACCAGCTATTTCAGGTCTCTCTATCTGGTACAAACCTTAGCCTTTCATAACCCATAAATCGTTTAAAATCTAGTCATTTGCGTAGGTTCAGTAGTTTCGATTTGTTCGGCTCATCATTACCATATTTTCGAAGGAAGTGTGTTACTATTCTCATGCTCAATGATGTTTGAGATTTGGTCTTCAAGCCTATTGGATGTTGTATCATTAGTATTAATATTAAATTTGATTTAACTCTTATTACTGTCACTATTATTACTATTTTTGTTGTTATTTTGTTTATTATTGTTATTGTTGTTAAGTTTATTGTAATTATTTTTTTTTTTTAGTTATTATATTTTTTAATATATATTTATATATATATATATATATATATATATATATATATATATATATATATATATATATATATATTTATTTATTTATTTGATAGTTACAGTTCAATATAATTCAGTTATAAAGAGAACTAGTGAAAAATAAGAAAAAACTACAAATAAATAATACAACAGATTTAAAAAATAAAAAATAAAAATAAATAAATGTACATATGAAAGCAATAATAAATAATAACATATACAATATAGTATTTAATTAAAATAAAACATAAAAAATAAAATATAGCAAAAATCAAAAACAAAAACAAAATCAAAAATAAAAATAACATAGAAAAGTGCCTTTTATGTGTAAAAAATCAATAAATTGAAAAAACCATAAAAATATAACAATAACACAATGTAAAAATTAACTATTATAATTTAAAAATGCAGCGATACGTTTAAATTCATTCTTATTAATATTAAAATCAAATTCGGAGTAAAACTTATTAAAATTCAAAATTGCAATATTAAGAGGATTATGACAACCGTAATTAGTTTTATGAAATTCAGTTTGAATAAAAGTGCGATTACGAACATTTAAATTAGCAGCAGTAATATTTAATTTAGACAAAAGATTAGAAGTATCAATCTGGCCAAACAGTAGGTCAAAAACGAAACCAGCAGAGAATACTGAACGTCTAACATGTAGTTGTTGAATCTGGAGAAGCTTACAACGTTCGTTGTAAGATAAACATTCGGACGCATTAAAAAATCGACGACAAAGGTATCTCGTAAATTTTTTTGGACCCGTTCAATCCTTTCAGAGTGAACATTATACTGTGAACTCCAGGTTAACGACAAATATTCCAACTGAGATCTCACTAAAGAAAAATATATAGCTTTAATAGCTACAACATTTTTAAATGTCTTGCAAGTTCTAAACATAAAACCAAGCAAAGAATTCGCTTTACAAATAATCTTCTCTAAATGTTGATTAAAATTCTACTTATCATCTAAGATTACACCTAAATCTTTAAATTCGTTGACTTTCTGTAACGAACAATTATTAACCTTATAATCAAAATTAAACATTGATCGCTTACGATTCAAATGCAAAACCCGACCTTTGCTAATGTTCAGTTCCAAAAGCTACATTTAATTGTGGCAGCTTCTATAAACTTTTTACAAATTAACTCATATTTATTGAAAAAAAAAAATTTTTTTTTGTGTTGCTTGATGTTTAAATTTCTCAAAGATAATTCTTTGAGGCAATTTGAAATTCAAAACATATATAAAAAATAGGAAAACAATTGTTATATATATATATATATATATATATATATATATATATATATATATATATATATATATATATATATATATATATATATATATATATATATATATATATATATATATATGCATATTTCTTTATAGACATGTTTATATGTGACTTTTTATAGACTTCTTTATAGATATGTTTTTGACTTTTATTGGAAAATACCGTTAAAATACCTTTAAAAACTATGTAATTTTTCAAATAAAGATTTTTTTGTAACCACTAAAATGGTATCCACTCGGCGATCGTGTCAAATGTTTTTCTTAAGTATTTCGCTCAAATTGCAATAACAAAGAAATTTCAAAGGTTACTAGATTTCTTATATAGATTGACTAATTTGGATTTGTGAATCGATTTTTATTCATCTTTTGTTTTATTTAAATAACAAATTGTAATGGTATTTGACACTGACTAGTTTCCAACTTTTTAAGCGGATAAAAAAGTCAAATGAAATGAGAGAAAAAATAGGTATACCAAATACTTATTGGAGTAAGCGCATACAACATAGTGTCAAAAAGTAAAAATTGTCAAAAAAAATGTGTAGCTCATTGTTTCTTGTAGTTCAGTAAGCACAATTCTAGCAAAAATAATTAATTTGTAATTATTTTTAAGACGATAGATTCTTTTTTTTTTTGACATTTTATGATTTTGACACAAATTGTTTGTCACATAAATATTTTTTACATTAAAATGATAAAAAGATTTAAATTTTTTAAAATTATCTTGTTCAATATTATAAATCTCAATTTTATATAAGTCGTATTTTATTTGATTTTTTACAACAACAATCCCATATATCGAATTCTTTTTTGGAATTGGTTGAAATCTTTCTCTATTGATGGTATTGTAATTCCAATTCTTCTTTTTAGTTAGTATCTCGAATACCAGGTGCGCGACATCTCATATTTTGATTTCTATAAGTTGGTCATTGTTGTTATTTTATTATTTTGACATTCATTTTTGAGTTAACGATATATTGTTAAATCTTAAATGTGATTATTTAATCAGTATTTTAGTACTTAAATTATTTAGTATTGGAAAGTGGAATCATTTAGATAATTTAAATGAATCAAGATGAACTTTTAATAGTACAGACCATTGCCTTCTTGAGGAACTGTAATTATCAAATTTGTATTTAACAAATTTTGATTGTATGTTTTTAAACTTAAGCCGAAAATGACGATTTAAATAATACTCACTATGGTTTTCTTATAACATTATTTATCTTTTCTCCGTTGCTTGAAATTATAATTAATTAAAATATTAATAAAAAATAATATGTTGGTAAAAATTTAAAATTTTCGATGATTACCAAAAGAAACTATTTGAAAATTCAAATGTAAAAATATACAACGTACCAACCTTTAAAAATAATATCCAATTCCAAAAAAATATTAAAACCTATTTTATTTGAATTCCAAATCAAATTCCAATACCAAAATCAAATAAAATACGACTATAATTTCGCAATTATGTCGAACCTACATTTAATTGGGTCAGCTTCCATAAATTTCTTACAAATAAACTCATATCTACTGAAAAATAAAATATTTTTTGTGTTGGTTGATGTTTAAATTTCCCAAAGATAATGCGATGAGGAAAATTGAAATTCAAAACATATATAAAAAATAGGAAAACAATTGTTTGACATATAACAAATACATATAGCGTTGTTACACCCGACATGATTGTTTGTCTCCGTTTGGTTTTACTAGATTTGTAGCACTAGTTAATTTGAAAAACTAGTCAGCGTCATAATACTATAAGAAATTAAAAGATGCAAGTGTTTAGAGATTGGTTACAATGCAACGATAAAAATTTCGTTAAGCGTAGTAAAAGGTTAGGATTAATATTTACAATGAGCATGCACAAACCTAACTCTAGACGACATTAAAACATATTCTGTATGAAATTGAAATTTGAATAAAAATTATAATTGAAAGAGTAAATAAACATTTGCTTATTAATAAAATAAATTTTGGTATTATTTCTGTTTTGTTGACTCAGTAGTTCTAGGCGCATGCTACACGTTTTAAAACAAGTCACTAATGCATATAAAAAATATCTACTAATTTTGTTGGTTTGAGCTTTACATTCAAAAATCGTAAATCGTTTATTGGAATCCTTATCATTAGCAAATTAGATAATTAGTTTTAAGTAGTAATTAAATAGGTAAGAAATGTAAAGGCATATATATTTTTAAAACCAAAATTAACCTAAATAAATGTTTAATCGTGTGCTTAATACTAGTTAGACCAGATAAATAAAATAGAAAAATGCAAAAAAAAACGTTCTAACAATTTTATTCCCTTCGTATTTTTACTTGACTAGTAGTTGTCTTGACTTTTAAATGTTCTAATTGTTATTTGATAAAAAAACATTAATACTATACTGATCAAACGAACTACCTCGAATTTGATATCTTTGCCAGACATACATAAAATCTAAATAAATAAAATAAACAAATAATTTGCATATAAATAAAAAAAAAATATTCTTACTTGTTCAAATATGCACGTTTCTCCTCCAATTATTTCAAAATTCTCTTACCTGAATCCTTCTTAACCTGAAAATATTTAATATTTCTGGAAATGGAATCTGAAAATATTTGTTTTATTTATGTATATCTAATTGTACATATATATATATATATATATATATATATATATATATATATATATATATATATATATATATATATATATATATATATTATATATATATATATATATATATATATATATATATATATACATTGTATATAATTACATATATAGTAAATTTAAATATTACATTTTTTTTGTTGTAAATCATATCTATAAATATAAATTCTAAATTTTAGCTAGGTTAGTTGATCGTCTTTTACAAGTGTATGTAGTTAGTGTAAAAGTCAAAGTATTTCTGAGTGCAATTTGTGAAGTATTTTAAAAACATCTAAACATTTTTATTTTTTTTTGATTTTACAAATTTAAACTTTAACTAAAAAAAAAGTGTAAAAAGTAGACATTTTTTATTACCTTAATAATCTGTCAGACATTTAGTAATATTTTAATTTTAAATTAACTTTTGAACTTAATCAAAATCTTTATTCCATAAATTAGCGGTATTTCTTCCCAATTTCTTATTATGTTGAATGTGTATTATTCGAATTCTATCAAATTTCACTTGGATAGAAGAAATTTTAAAAATTTTGTTTTGTTATTTGCCCCTCAAAACTGTTTACATATTATGTATATTAATCATGAGCGCATACGCTTTTTTTTTGGTCGTATTTTCCTGCGACAGCTACAATTTATTTTATACATATTTGTAATTAATAGTATCAGCGTAATTAGTTTTCATGTGTAAAATTTTTTGCGCGCGCAACTTCTTTGAATAACCTTGGGCACATTGATTCGAGCATGCACATGTTTTTATCATAGTTTTATTACAACTGAATTACATTTCATCTGTTAATTAGTGATGTTCTCTTTTTGAGAGTGATAATTTATGTAAATTATATCCTAATACATTTTTTAAGTAATAATACTTTATAATGTTAGCAGACCAATTTAATTGTTCGGAAAATATAAAAATCAAACAATTTTTTACTAAAAAGATAAAAAGATTATTTTGGATTGAAGCCGTTGAAACTTACAAATTTATGTTAGACAATTACGTACTGATTATAGCCACAATTAATTTTAAAATATTTTAGAAATCAAGCGCAGACCACGACCTTCGGAATAATAATTTCCGTATCTGATACAAACGGTAGATAATTTAATTACACTTGGCTACATTAAATTTAATTCTAAATAGAGTTCCTAAACAAAATCTACAATATTTGTTCAAAACCAACATAAAAAAAATGAGGTTAAAATTGATAAAATGCATTTCCGGTCAAATATTATAAATTATTACATTATAAAAAAATATTTACTTTTTTTGATTTAAAATATAAAAAAAAATTATCTAAATTAAATCAAGCATTTCTTCAAACATTGATAGTTTTTTTTTTTTTATTTAAATTGGTGAGTTTGCAAAAGGTGTACCAAAAGTAAACGTTTTAGGTATCGTAGACGAGCGTATCTTCGAGACAATATTTAATATTATCAAATCGATTTGTAAATAGAGTTTTAAAATTTGACACAATTGTGTTATCAATTTTTGCAACAAAATGTTCCAAATAATAAAAAGGATGTGAAAAAATTGTTTGAAAAGCACCAAGTTAGGATATAACTTGGATATATAAACATTTTTTGTGTTGTTTTCTTTATCACATCAAATATTTGATGTCTATTTATAGTTTTATCGTGTTACTTATGTACATTTAATATGTAATGTCCTAAATGTATACATAGAGGTTTTATCAATTTTTTCATCTTTTAAAATTTTAGTAGCTGTGTTAACAAATTTATTATTTTCGTGAGTACCAAAAATTCTTAACAATTGAATATCTACTTAAATAAAATAAACTTTGTCAAAAATAATTATAGAATCGGTGCTTGTTTACATAAATAATCGAAATTTACTTTCATCTGCTTTAGTTTGATTGCAATATATTATCCCAGGCTATCTACCCAACAAAGAAAGTACATTTTATTTTTAAAACAACAAATTATCATTTCCAAAATTGTGTACATTACACTTCCTGATTTTATTTTATGCTTTATTTGGTTAGTTTGCTTTGATGAGTTTTTTTTTTGTGTGTTGGTTTCGTTTTCCCCTGACCCACGTATTATCTTATTGAATGCCATTGAAAATTATTATCAGCCAACATTTTTTTTTATTACTTTCACATTTTGTTTTAATTTACTTTAAATAAAGTCACTTGTGTATTTTTTTTATTTATGTAGTATACGAGTACATTACATATATAAATTATACGGTCATTGCTTTGTCAATTATTATTTTATATGTTGTAAGTCAAGTTCAAGGTTTTCATAATAAAAACAAACTATAAAGAAATGAAATAAAAATAAATAAGAAAATATATACATGAATAATAATAACAAAAGAAAAGAAAAAGCAGAAAAACCAGACATTAAAAAGGAAAAATAAAATCATGCGCAATATTATAAAATACATGGATTACTTAACATACGAGTATAAATGAGGAAATTCTTGATCCAATATTTTTATTTTGTTTTTTGTTTTTTGCTTTATATAGTTGTTTTATTTTTGCGACGATCTTAATACATAAATAAGATGAGAGCAATGTTATGTGAAAACAAAACTGAAAGAAATAAAAACATGAATGTGAAAACATAACACTTTCCGTTTATTTTATTCTATTAAAATTTATGCGAAGCTTTAACATGTAGCTTTTTATTAAAATTGACTGTATATGGAGTACATGTACAAAATTTACCTCATGGCATCACATTTTATTTCAAGCCATCCTGTTATGTGGTCGATTCGAGTTTTCCTTGTAACCGTATAACACTAACTTATTTTCGTTTTTTAGAAGCCATTGAAAACAAATGAGTATCATACGGCGTTAATTTAATATTATGACAAAATGTTACAATAAATGATACAGTGATTAATACAGCTTAATTAAATTTATAAAATTAAAATTTTGGCGGTTAGATCTAAAAATATTTTTGTACATCGAAAAGCTTCTTTCTACGTCTTTAGATGTAATATCAGCGTATTTAAAAGATTCAGAAGTTTGGTATGTCTACCATATCGTCAGATCGTTCCAAAACATTTTGAATCGCTCGAAACACTTGCAGTGCAGTGTTTTTGGCTTAAAAAACATTATTTAATTTATGCGTAATTGTTTTTCCAATTAGACCGTGTACATTGCTGATTAAACTAACCGTAGAATCCATCAGATTTATCTGGTCTGCCTAGACTTCAATTGTATCTACCAAATGAATATGATTGGCCTTAATAAATGCTAGATCGTTTCTGATGTTAAATTTAGTTATACACCCCTTTGCAATTTTAATGCTGGTTGATTCTTCTTTATTTAAGAGGTTGCTTATTTTTGTCTTAAATGTTGCTGTTGTATTTAACGGCACTCAACCAACTTCCCCATCAGGTTATCATTGGCTGAGGTGATAGATCTAAATTTGGTTCTGCAGTCTTGAAAATCTGAATTCGCGATAGTTCTTTAACGATTGACGTCACTAAAGTGGGATTGATTAGTATCTGCATCTCTGTGAAACCCGTGAACATTACACGTAATATGAATTAATTTTGGATAAAAAATGTTAATAGCTCACGCTGTCTCAACCATATACGGATCTGCGTCTGAAACAAATGATGAAATTCGATCTTTTTCAAAGATCCTAATAATCTAACTCATTATAATTTTACCGATTCATCAAGCAATATCGATATCATGGAATGTTTTGTTTTTTTCCAATTCGGCCACGTTTAAAAGATATTTTCTTTCCGAAATATTCGAAACGCTATCTAAAATGCCTAAAATAACATAAGTTGTCTATTCAATAGAAATACAAACGTATTTGATTTGATTTTGAAAAATTATTTTAAATGAGGATTACCAAGTTTTGTTAGTGGGGTGCCAGCAGCTCTAAAGGCGAGGCATAAGTCTTCTTTAAATTTCGATGACCTCGGTATTGCCTTAAAATGTATAAGTAGTGATTGGGAGATTTTATCCGTACGGCGTTTTTCAAGTTCGCGGTGTTTTGCACTGTTTAAATGTCGATCAAATTGCGATTTTTGTTGAATATTGACGACTTTCTCACAATATTTACAAAATAATACCGACCCATCTGTTCGCTCACTATCCTTATGTTTACGCACTATTAATTTTAATTTTCTGCTTAAACTTTGTTTGTTTTTGGGCATACCAAATTAATTTATAGCTGAAAATATTAAGTACATATTAAATTTTGTAGGCTCATACAAGATCCAGCTGTCAAACCAAATTAAATTTAGTGGAAGAGAAAACAAAACGAACACCGAAAAATGGAATTAGTAATAATACATTTTTTGTGCGGAAGAGGTTGTTTTCGAATAAATTTGTAAAATATCGAAAGGAAAGTTTTTTTTTTCGAAAACAATTTGTTGAATTTCGAAAAAAAAAATTGAATCCTAAAAATGGGATGAAATGTAGGAAAAAATAAAAAATATGTTACTATACATATTAGTAAAATTAAAAATAATTAAAAATATGTATAATTATTATGCAAAAAATAAGGATACAAATAGGGCTCATCCGCTTTTATTTGATAGACTACCAATTTTGACTTTGCAGGACTCAAAAAAAAATATTTTTTTTATTAAATCCGAACCCTACGTCATTATAAATTTAAAAATCTTGCGAAACTGACTATCCAATGGATTAACTGAGCTTTGAAGAATAAAACGAAAAAAACATTAAACTGATAAATTAGAATAATAATCTTTTAATTGGAATATTTCGTACACGTGACTCGAAGTTGACCGATTTAGGGTCTTTGTGAATGTATTAAAAACATGATAAAAATGAAAATTTTGACAGCTAAAGTTAAATATTTTTTTTTATTCACCACAAAAAATCTATAAAAAATTTAACGAGGTAGAGACCGTCTATAAATTTTGACAAGTGAATTTAAAAAATTATAATCTTATTTTTGACAAAAACACTTTGGTTAGTTATAAAATAATAAAATTAAAATCATAGTTGGCGTATATTAACTATATTTTATTGGGAATTTTACAACAACAATGTCGGAATTAATTTCAATCCAACTTTATGTTGGTTTTTTATTGAAATATGTGGAAATTTTTCATTCGAATTCTTATTCCTGTGCCTAATAAAAATACGTATAATATGTTTGTTACCGATACATATATATTGTCACCGCATGCGGATTAGATATATATTGTTACCAATGCGATTATTTTGTGTATATATCTGTACAATGTATAGCTGTCAAAATTTTAATTATTCAACATTCACTCGACAAAATTAAATTTTTAGTTAAAAATATTTCCCCTCGATTATTTATTTTCCCCAATTTTTTTAACTAAATATTTTTAATATATTGACAAAGACCCTAAATAGGCTAGCCATTTTAGCAAAACTTACCCTGGCTACTAGATGAAAAGAATTCACAGTTTTATTTTACAATAAATACTGTTTCAAAATGATACTTTCATAGTACGATTTACAATCTAGCAGCCTTAACTAAATCTGTGTTGAGAAATATTTGTTTATTACATCCACTTTTAGTTCAAAATGTCTCTTTCACGTTTCGGGCACGAAAATCGCAAAAAAGTGTGTCTTCGAATACCCGTCGAGCATTGATGCATCAGCCTGTGGTCTTGGGCCAAGCAACATGAAAAATATAATAACATTATTTCGGGAAATTATCCATGCCCTTGGTATATTACTGGTGATAATCAATTAATACTTTAAATATCCCACAATTTTTGATTTAAAATAACGCTTTATATTAATCTTAAATTTATGAAAGCTTTCAGTTCTTTTAATGCATAAAGGTAATTTATTAAAAACACATGGCCTCTAAGTAAGTAATGGTTTTTATCCCAAATTCTGTTTTGATTTGACAATAATTTAAATTTATAGCATTTTTTGTGGCAGAACTATACTCTATAGTAGTATATTTTAAATTAGACCAAACCCAAATATAATTCAACAGTGGGGAATAAAACTGGTAGTTTATATACAGCCTTCATACATTTATTCTGCATCACCTGAAGCTGTTTAATCTTTGTTGCAGAGGCGGTTCCATATAGAAGGATACCATGGTTAAAACGGGAATGAATTAATAAAATATAAATCATTCGCAAGATATGGGTAGGGACCAAAAATTATAATTTCCTGAGAAGTGCAACCAGTGGAAAAATCTTAGAGCAACTAACATTAATATGTTTGTGCCAAGACATATGAACATCGAATGTCATGCCTAAGTACTTAAATGAATCAACTCTATCAATATTTAAACCAAAAACTGATCAACAATTTATACTGTGAATGAAACCCCATACATTTCGTTTTAGATACATTTAGAGAAATTAAATTAGGTTTAAAATATTCCAAAAGTACACTCAAATCATGCGTAATATCATTCGTTATGGTGATAGGATCAGCTGTTTCATAAAACAATGCAGTATCATCTGCAAATATTCTAATTTAGCCCTTTAGATTTAAAAATGATATATCATTAATAAAAATGAGAAATAAATATGGCCCCAACACACTATACCATCAATCGTTACATACTGCTTTCTATTGAATATCTAGTTTTTAAATAATAAGGTACTCCTCGAATTCCAAAATATTACAATTTATCTAAAAGCAGATAATTATTAATACAGTCAAAGCTTTCTTCAAATTTAAAAACAACGCACCAACAAACTTTTGTTTGTCGAAAATCATATTAGACATTTCAACAAAAGCTAGTTCAGTGCCTCTACCCTTTCTTAATCCATTTTGATAAGGATAAAAAAATGTTGGTTATCGAGAAAATCAATCACACGAGAAGCTAAAACCTTTTCAAAAATTTTTTAAAATACCGATAGCGTCGAGATCGACAATCCGGATACACACAAGTTCTCAGTATTTCGTTGAAATTATCTGAAAAAAACTTCGAAAAGAACCTCGCCCTATACTTTTTATGAAAGTATTTCGAATATTATGAGGACCACCATGTTTCAACTCCTTTAGTGAAAAAAATGAGTTCATTTTGATACAGCGTACGATAGGTAATTTCTAATATATCCAAACAATTGAAATTGTAATTTTATTATTACTAATTACTCATTTTGAATAAATTATAAAGTTTTCTTTACAGTTATTGTCTTCCATTAGTACTATTATTACAATAATAATAGATACAAATAAATACAATAAATGTCAATTCCCGTATTTGAAATATTTCTGTAAGATTTCTTGTACTATAATAAATGCTGAAGCTGGCGCTAAAATTATGATTATGCAACTTATTATAAATCATCCTAATTTAAACCAAGCTTCCTTCGGAAATTTCTTCCATGAATATCATCATTCAATCTGACTTGTTCCATCGTTTGTATCAATGTAGCTCCTCCTTCTAGTTTCCTTTTATAAGGTTTCCTAAAATTATAATAATTACAAATTTAAACTTTCTTTGGTAAACTTTTCCAAATTCTCTTATAATTAAAAGGTGAATCACCCCAATTAGGGCATTTTTCGAAAAGGTCATAAAGTTTTACGCTTACAGCAAACAAACTTTTTGTAAAAATTGTTGTTATATACAAACATCATACTTTAAGCTCTTTTTATTGTATATTAAGATAATTTTTTAAAACTTATGTATGCCTCATTATTATATTCTCTTTATTATTTCTATATCTTCGTGTACACTTATAACACGTCTTACTCCTTCACGGCTTCCTTTCTCTTTCGTCCCTTTAAAAAAAAATAATTATACTATAAAACATAACTAAAAATTTAAGATTTAAGAAATAATTTTAAAAATTAATATCTTCCAAAAAGTTTGATAAAGAATTGAGTTACCGAACATAAAAGTTTATTAAAGAAGCTCCAAGTCGGCAAGAAGATCGCGTTGTACGGTAAAACTAAAATTATTTGCATCGGGTAATTCTACAATTGACGTGAATATATTTTATAATTTACACAGTAACCTTCATTTTTTCTTTTAATTGTGACATTTATTGTGACAAATTTGTTTCTCTGAATTTCGTTGTTCCTAACAACTCTACTATTTCTAATAACATCTAGGTGGCAAGTAAGTTACAAAATATCTAAAGTTTATCAAACATATTTACAGTGCATTTATTTGGTGTAAAAGCTCGGTTAAGGATACAATTTTAAATTACAAAGCAATTGACAGCTAACGCATAAAGTTATTAAAACTTTTTGCTATTTTTACGATTTGCAATGACGAAACGTTTCGGATAACATTTATCTAAAAAAAATTATTGCAAAATAAGTGACTAGAAAACATCATATTGTGATTATGCAACAATTGGTTGTGTTAATTATGTTGCAACCTCGTGATTCGTTAGCCACCAGAATTTTCAAAGATAGCGGGAGAATACAGCATTGTATTCTCATTAACTTTATAGCGCTGTTAAAGCGTTCAATGATGTTTGTCGGTTCTTAGGCATTCCCCTGGGTTGTGGTTGCCGAAACATTTGACGCAACGATAACGAAGGTTGTAATTGGCAGTGTGGCTGAATGACCTCATTTTTCTTTTGGACATGTTGCTTATGAAACTGGCAGGACGTTTTGTTTTAAATGACAAACACTTTATCCAATTTTGTTCTGGACTTAAATTGTATAATGTATATAGAGGCGACGCTTGCCCCCGCTCCGTTGACCTTTGTTTGCTATTGCTTAATATGTTTGACCATAATCGCGCTTTTTAGCTCGATTTCTGCTTTTATTTCGATGATGCCCTCACATTCGTTGAGGCCTTTTAGCACTAAGGTCTTTAATTGATCACCTTTGAGGGTATATGAAACCCTTGTTTTACCTTTATAATAATCTTCAATGTTGCATAGCAGTATATGTTTGCCGATTATGGTCGATCCGTTTGATCTCAAAATCGTTGATTTTATAAACTTTAAGAAGGTTAATGGTCTGCTCATGAATATGAATAGGTGCACATTTCCCTTGTTTACAGAGAAGTGTTAACTTTCGGTTAACAAATCCTCACCATGTTGCAGTTTTTTAGTTTGTTTTGCCAATTGTACTTGCTTTTTGACTTGATCATAATCGTTAGGGTCAGTTTAGGAGTGTTGATCGACTTCATCTGAGTTATTTCGGGAGCTAACTCTGCAAAACAGTTTTCAGTTATATGTTTCCATCCACAACAAGAATTATTTAAATTTTTCCATATTGAGCACTGCGATATCTACTCGAAAAGTTTCAATTAGGGCTTTGTTATTGCTATTAGTGGAGCGACTTCTCGTTTTTGCTTTATGCAAGACTTTGATCCACTTGTCATCGTCTCCCATGCTGCTATATTTTACCAAGCATTTTTTTGTTACTATTAGATATTTCAACCATTCGGGTTGGTTGAACTATTAGTACAGTTTTAAACTATTTATACAGTATTTATTTAGTGTACTAAGTTTTATCAAAAAATTAGTACACTAAACTAGGAACTATTCAATAGAAAACTTATTATATGCACATGCGAAATTCTGCAAAACTGAATTGATCACTGTAGTTGAAAACTGCACACTGCATTTTGCCAAAGTTTGCAAAGGAAACTAGACTAATCACTAAACAATAATTTTTTATTATTTTAATCAATTTACTTGAATTCACTTGAATAGTTTAACGGAGCACGATGTGATCGCATTGCCCCTATTGGATTATATTATTCACTAGAAATTTGCTTTCATGCTTTTGTGTTGACACTTTTAATATTAACATAGATTATAATTAAAATATAAATACAACAATTTTTAAAAAAAATTGTTTTTTTTTTCAGAACAATAAAAATTTTGTTGTTTATTGCATGACTTACTTGATTCGTTAGATAAATGAAATGATTACTACAGTGAAATCTTGTTGTAACGAAACCAAAGGGCCCGATAAAATTACTTCGTTATATCGGAATTTCGTTATAATGAAATTTCATTTTTAAAAAAAAATTAATTAACTCACTGTGTATTTCAAGTTACATATTTTGCATACGGGGAGGTAATACAAATCACAGATTTCGTTTACAAAATTCAAGTTATATAATGATAGCCTATAAAAATGATAGCCTATAAACCTAAAATTAATTATAGGTAAATAATTAATTAATTAATTAATTAATTAATTATTTAGTTAATGTATAAAAGTAGTAGACACCATCATTACTGACTAAAAAATCGTCTAGTTTGTATTTTAACATATTATCTGTGGCCGTTTTCAGAATAAAATTTTTGACAGCCTGAATATTTTGGAATTTTATCAGAGGCATGAGATACCGAAGACAAACAAAATCTGACATTTTGCATTTATTTTGGTATCGTTCAATAAATTAATATTAATCATTTTCTTCTTACGAAAATTAATTTTAACCGCTTGGATTATTCCCAGATCCAGTGGTTGTAAGACTGATGTACAATGAGGTGACAAATATTGAACATTAACATTATTGTCGATCAGCAATAAAATTTTACGGTTAGGTTTTTACATTTTTATACCACGTTTCACAAGCTATTTTGAAAAAAATTTGGGTCACCATGTCTTTATATTGGTCCGATAGTCGCAAGGCAAAGACTGGACGTTTTTGTAACACCGCGGTTTCAAAGATTTCTCAACCACCAGTGGTTTCAATTTTACCGTTCCTATGGCGAGACCATAGAACAATACGGTAAGTCATTGTTTTGATTTTGTTCTCCGTTTACAAAATTCCCCTTTCAGTGTGAGAGTTTTATTCGGTAGAAGCTGGTAAAACACTCTAGAAAATTAAAAAATCAACTTAATCGTAGGGCTTTGAAGCAAAATTAGTAAGGTATATCTTGACATATATACTTTAAAAATACTATTTGAAAGTTAAAAAAATCAATTAAATAATGTTTGTTTTTACGCTTTACCTCCTCAGTGGCGTCAGTTTTGAGAAAGAGAAGAAATGAGCCCTGCGCAATATATTAATGTTAATTTATATACCTTGTGTAAACTTATTTAAGACTAAAACTAACTTCACTTAAGTAAAAATATATTAATTTTTGTCTAAATTTTGCTTCGTTATAACGAAATTTTAGTTCGTTAAAACGGAACTTATTTACACTGTGTTAATAATACACTGTGGCCAACCAAATAAGTTGAGATGATTCGTTATTAAGGAAATTTCTTTAAAACGGTATTCGTGATTGAATATGACAAATTAAATCTTTAAGACTTTTTCGTTAAAAATAATTTATCTAATATATTATGCAATTAGGGATCAAACTGATCGTATTATCTCAAAATACATAATAATTTGAAACAAATTAACCGAGCAATTTAGATCGGAGGGTGATATAGGAGAGGAATGTAAGAAAGTATTGATCCGGTTATTGATGAATATTAACTCCACTATGACCTCTGTTGGAATGTTGAATCGTGTGCTGAAATTTATATTCTAATAGTATTAGATTTAACTCTACAATTTGGTCTAAAATTAAGTTGGGGTACAAACGAATATATTTTATTTGGGTTGTAATTATTTAAATTTATTAACTGATAAATCTGTACACTAACTGGTTATCTATTTTGCCTCCAAATTCTATATTTATTTAAATCAATTAATCATATATCTTTTTATATATATCTACCACGTGATATAGCATTGTTTAAGTTGGAATAAAAATTACTAAGCAGTTATAATTCAGTTTTAACAAAGATATAATAACGTACGCCAATACAGGTAAGTATCTTGGCATGACTCTGGATTCTAATTCTAGGTGCTATAATCTTGACGTATACTTTATGCGTCAAAAAAAATCACAAAACTAAAACTCCTCAGCAGACACTCATACAACAAGCTGCTACTTTATAAGCAAAAACTGAAACAAATATGGACTTATGATATACAACTTTGGGGTTTTACCAAATCAAGAACGTTACGATTGTGATTTGTGGAGTTTTCGGCAAAATAACAAAATGAACGAAAAGTATACGTATACAAAATGTGTTAAATTGACAATTTTTAATCAAAATGTATAAGTATTAGTAAAATAGCGGGTAAAAGCAATGTTATATTATTCTATATAAACTTAAAGGACTATTTGTGTGCTAGTACTCGTTTAAATTAAATACAACAATAATCAATTAAAATAAAAGTCGAATTTGTGTGCACTATGTAAATACCCTTTGTTATGGACTGTGCACAGTTGCATCATAAAAATAGGAATTTAGTGGTTCAGATTTTTTGAAAATTGGCCAGTTCGCAGAAAATTCCAACAGACTCGGCATATATAAATATTTAGCTTAGGCTCAGCTCTGTAGCAAAATAATCGACAATAGTTGATACGATGGGATTGAACCTTTTGTTTTTAACCGCAAAAATATATCAAACTTGTGCTTCGCTTGCTTGACGGTTATATTTTTTATTTTTTTTTGTTTTCAGTAAATTTTTTGTCTTTTTACATTGTCATCATTAGAGTATTTTTATCCATTGATAAAATCTCACTTACATATAATTAGTATAAATTGATGCAACACATAAATTTTACTATTATTGATTCGATACATTAGGGGTTTAAAAAATTAGAGTTTATAGTTAAGTGTATCTAAGACCTAATTGGCAAATCAAAAATTGTGTGGCGTTTCAATCTTTCCCTCGTCGTGGTAGTGAGAAGTTTGTTCACTAGTTGTTTGGATGAGTTGTCAATCTTGAGTGATACCTTGCACTGGAATTCCCAATTTCTTCCCGTATTGTTGGGACCTCCAGTCTCTGTGAAATTAGTCGAGGTGAACACCTAAATATTTTACTTCATCAGTTTGAGGTATATTCTGGTTATTTATTTATATTGGTGGACATGTTCCTCTTTGCATCGTGAAGGTAACATGTTTAAACTTAGCTTCATTAACTTTAATTTGCCATTTTTTCATCCATACTTGAATACTGTTAATATTCGCCTGCAAAACTTCTGTCGCTTTGATGGGGTCTTCGTGTGATGAGAGCACTGCTGTGTCGTCTACAAATGTTGCAACAGTTAATTGTTTACTTGTAGGTAAATCTGCAGTATATAGCAGATATAATATCGGGCCAAACACGCTACTCTGTGGTATACCAGATTTAATTGGACGGACATTTGTATAAACATCCTGATGTTTTATAATAAAATATCTGTCCTTTAAATACGATGTTAATACTCTATAGATATCATGAGGCATTGCTTTATTTTGTATTGTAATCCCACATGCCACACCTTAGGCGCGATGTCCATGAATACAGAAGATCAATATATTTTTCTTCCAGAGCTTCTTGAATTACTTGAAATATTCTATGTACTTGTTCAATTATTGAGTGCTCTGGCCTAAATCACTGATGGTCCGGAATCAGCTTTTTTTCCGGCAATATAGACTTTAGGAGCTTAAGTAGTAGTTTTTCAAATAGCTTAGACATTATTGGTAGCAAACTTATAGGTCTGTACGACGTTACTTCTTCTGAAGGCTTGCCTGGTTTTGGTATCAGTATTATTTGTAAACCTTCCATCGTATTGGGAAGTATCCAGTTCTTAGTACTACGTTGAATAAGTAGGTAAGAAATCGAATACCCTCATCTGGTAAAACCTTTCCTGTGATAAGATCATATTCTGGCGCCTTCTTAGGATTTAACTCTTTCGAAATGGTCTGCAAAAACATCAGCCTTTTCTTCATTCTTTCTCGCCCACTGACCGTTATTTTTTCGTATTGGCGGAATATAATGTTGTGATTGTTTCAGCTTCTTAGTCGCTTTCCATAGTGAATAATCCGTGTTTTCTGTTGGTGAGAGTCGCGACAAATATTCTTGAATTGACTGATTTTTTTCATTGAGCAGCAGTTTCTTTAACTGTTTGACCGCCTTGTTTAACTTCCGTTTATTATATCGTTGCCATTGCTGTCTTAATTTTCTTTTGTTTTTAATCATTTTCTTGACCAGATTTGAACATTCTCCATTCTTTTTTTTCTCATTTTTTTACTGGTGTGGACTTCCAAGCTGCCGACTGAATACATTCATTGAGACGTTTCACTGTTTGATCTATATCACACTTCATCTTTAATTTGATTTTTTTGTTTAGATTTTCTCTTACCTTACTTCTGAATTGGTTCCAGTCTGTTATTTTGTTGCTTAACATCGGTTGTTTCTGCATGTTCCTTATCTTTGTAGTAAAAGTGTTTAAAACAGGCGAGTGGTCCGATGATAAGTCTAGACACGGCGTCGCTTTAATGTAATTACTTGCGATTTCTTTGGTGACGTATGGAATCTTTCTTCTATTACTATAGGCCAGTAGGTAGGTTCACAGGTTGACACATGATTAAGCTTATTTTTTTGAATTGATTTAAGGAACGCTCGGCCTCTAATTCTAGCCAACCTTGATCCCCACTCTTGGTGTTTTGCATTAAAATCACCCCCTTCTATAAAGCGATGACCCAAAGATGTATAAAAATGATCAAATTGTTCCATTTTTATTGCATGTTTTGGTGGGCAATAGATGGCCGAAATTGTTATATTGGACGGTTATATTGGAATTTAAAATTTTTTGTTCACTGTAACGAGGCTGTAGAATTCTTAGTAAAAAACGAAATAAAAGAACTAATCTATCGCATTTTAAAAGAAATGCAAAATCCTTGCGTTATTACGTTTTAGACTATGCATCCATCTATTGTCTTAAAAGTTTCAGAAAATCGTAGTGTAAGGTTCATGCAAAGACAATTTGCTCAAGCGACCATACAAATTTGAAATACTTAAAATTGGTTAATTATTAATTTATACCAAAGGTTCTGAAGTCGAAATAAATCACTCTATAGTAAGAAAGTTTATAGGCAATATCATGGTTTACTGAGAGAAAAAATAAAATAATTATTAGAAAACAAGAGCGCTCACAATACATATTTAGATTTAGAAGCATCGAGTAATCTTGAACTTTACCAAGCAGATTTACTTTTAGATATTTACCGTGCTATGCTTTCCGCTAAGTCAATAAACTGTGTAGACGAATTTTTCCTACAGTTTTGCTATATTGACTTCACCTAAACTTACTAAAAGTAGCAAATTTGCTTATACAACGACTGAGAAAACTATACAATAATCACTATGCTGATTCTGAAGGTTGTAAATCAGAAAAAGTTATGTTTGTGCAATTTTTAATCAAAAATGGGCAAGTCGGTGAAGTTAGCCCGAAAATCCATCCCGAATTTTTTGGTGTATTTCTTGGCTAAAGTGTAGTCAACCCGAAAATAGTGTAGTCGTTACAAAAATGTAGTGCTATCCCGAAATCCCCAACTTTTTGAGCATTTCTTGCATAAAAGCAGTTGATACATAAAAGTGTAGGATTATCCCGAAATTAAAATCTAATTTAATATCAATTTACACAGTTTTTGAAAACTGTCAAAAATTTTTGCAACCTCTTATTGTGGACTAACCGTGTAATTTTATATTTTTATAAAAACCATTCTTAAAATATTCAATGGCTTGGGGCCTATTGGAATAAAACATACAAAAAAAATTTAAATTAGAAAATTAAGCTAAACCGATAAGTGCATTGGCAGTTAATATCAATAAAATAAGCAAACCATAATACCAGAGATAAATTGCACTAGCGGTATATACGGCTATTTAGGTCTTGGCTGTGCTAATAAACCCTGTGAATTTCATTTTCATATCAGGTGGAAAAAGTATGTAAATGTTGATGTGAATTTGTGTGAAAAGACTTCTCAAGTGAGAATTTCTAGCAAACTTTAAAATTCTGTGGATCAAATACCAGAGATAAATTGCACTAGCAGTATATACGGCTATTTAGGTCATGACTGTGCTAATAAACCCTGTGAATTTCATTTTCATATACTTTTTCCACCTGATATGAAAATGAAATTCACAGGGTTTATTAGCACAGTCAAGACCTAAATAGCCGTATATACTGCTAGTGCAATTTATCTCTGGTATTTGGTCCACAGAATTTTAAAGTTTGCTAGAAATTCTCACTTGAGAAGTCTTTTCACACAAATTCACATCAACATTTACATACTTTTTCCACCTGATATGAAAATGAAATTCACAGGGTTTATTAGCACAGTCAAGACCTAAATAGCCGTATCTACTGCTAGTGCAATTTATCTCTGGTATTTGATCCACAGAATTTTAAAGTTTGCTAGAAATTCTCACTTGAGAAGTCTTTTTACACAAATTCACATCAACATTTACATACTTTTTCCACCTGATATGAAAATGAAATTCACAGGGTTTATTAGCACATCCAAAACCTAAATAGCCGTATATACCGCTAGTGCAATTTATCTCTGGTATTTGATCCACAGAATTTTAAAGTTTGCTAGAAATTCTCACTTGAGAAGTCTTTTCACACAAATTCACATCAACATTTACATACTTTTTCCACCTGATATGAAAATGAAATTCACAGGGTTTATTAGCACAGTCAAGACCTAAATAGCCGTATATATTGCTAGTGCAATTTATTTCTGGTATTTGATCCACAGAATTTTAAAGTTTGCTAGAAATTCTCACTTGAGAAGTCTTTCCACACAAATTCACATCAACATTTACATACTTTTTCCACCTGATATGAAAATGAAATTCACAGGGTTTATTAGCACAGTCAAGACCTAAATAGCCGTATATATTGCTAGTGCAATTTATTTCTGGTATTTGATCCACAGAATTTTAAAGTTTGCTAGAAATTCTCACTTGAGAAGTCTTTTCACACAAATTCACATCAACATTTACATACTTTTTCCACCTGATATGAAAATTAAATTCACAGGGTTTATTAGCATAGCCAAGACCTAAATAGCCGTATATACCGCTAGTGCAATTTATTTCTGGTATTTGATCCACAGAATTTTAAAGTTTGCTAGAAATTCTCACTTGAGAAGTCTTTCCACACAAATTCACATCAACATTTACATACTTTTTCCACCTGATATGAAAATGAAATTCACAGGGTTTATTAGCACATCCAAAACCTAAATAGCCGTATATACCGCTAGTGCAATTTATCTCTGGTATTTGATCCACAGAATTCTAAAGTTTGCTAGAAATTCTCACTTGAGAAGTCTTTCCACACAAATTCACATCAACATTTACAAACTTTTTCCACCTGATATGAAAATGAAATTCACAGGGTTTATTAGCACAGCCAAGACCTAAATAGCCGTATATACCGCTAGTGCAATTTATCTCTGGTATTGTGGTTTGCTTATTTTATTGACATTAACTGCCAATGCACTTATCGGTTTAGCTTAATTTTCTAATTTAAATTTTTTTTGTATGTTTTATTCCAATAGGCCCCAAGCCATTGAATATTTTAAGAATGGTTTTTATAAAAATATAAAATTACACGGTTAGTCCACAATAAGAGGTTGCAAAAATTTTTGACAGTTTTCAAAAACTGTGTAAATTGATATTAAATTAGATTTTACTTTCGGGATAATCCTACACTTTTATGTATCAACTGCTTTTATGCAAGAAATGCTCAAAAAGTTGGGGATTTCGGGATAGCACTACATTTTTGTAACGACTACACTATTTTCGGGTTGACTACACTTTAGCCAAGAAATACACCAAAAAATTCGGGATGGATTTTCGGGCTAACTTCACCGACTTAAATGGGCTGTGGGCTAGTTTTTGTTCAAATATGCCCATTGGAAATCTCTGTGAACTGGCCAATCTGCAAAAAACCATGATATGTCAGAAATAAAGACCTACCTAAAAACCTTAAAGTGGATCTCGTTTAAATTGAAAATAAAAATATGCAAGGAGACATTAAGAAAGACTCCAGAAACATGTGAATATTGAGGAAGCTCAGCTCTAAACAACTATATTGTACGCAGATTGAAAAGAAGTGAAAGTCTTGAGCTGGTTTAATTATTAGGACAGCGCTGGCTTGCTGATCTAAATCAATAATAACTGTTAGTAAATAACATCTGTGACTGTCAGAGACATCAGAAACTGTGAAATGCCAATGGGACGGAAACAAGTCAGAAACAAGTTGCTTTTATAGTCTTTATATTTAAACGCTTCATAATTTTCGTCTGGTTTTCATTTCATGCAATCTGTTATTGTACCTCTTCCGTGGTTAATTTTAATCGTCCTACTTTTCGCGGTCTCCCGCCTAATGAATGACACGATTTTACAAGTTCGTTTTAACTATCCATTTGCACATTACTTTGCAATCTATATTCTAGCCTTTCTGTACGGGCATGTACGATGGTTCATATTTCTGTCATCTCCGATTGTATTCTGTTACTGAACCTGTAGAAAATAAATTAATCAGAGTTAATTGGCGAGTTGATCTCCGATGTAAATCAACAAGAGTGGCGTAGGTCAATAGTAAAAAGCATAATTTACCGCCTGACGGTTGGTTACTTAATAAAAAAAATTAAAAAAGTGGAATGCGGAATCTATGTAGTTTCAACTTTTCAATGAAATAATCTTCGGTTATGAAACTTCAAAATCTACACTATTCCTTTTCCACTCGTGTCTTTGATAATGAACAGTTTATCTCTGTTACATACAGGTTTTTTATTACATATACCATATTTTATTTACGCTGCCGCCCAGTTGATGTATGAAAAAACACACACGAAAGAGAGAGTTTACTTTTACCTTACGTTTTAATCTTGAACTTGATATTTCTTTTAACAATACATAAATAAAAATATAAGAATTTTATGCAATTTTATGTTTTTTTTTTTTTTTTTTTTACTTAAGGCAATTAAAATCAACTAGAATGCAGTTTTTGTTGTAATCGTATTTTGCAATATTGTATATAGAGTCATATTTTTTGATATTGAGGTCGGATGTATTGATCGAAACATTCTATTTTATAATAAAACTGGACTTATTGCAAAATTAGTTAATTTTTTAATAAAATTGGGTAATCGATATTTTTTTCTGCTTGGTAACTGAACTAACTTTAAATACATTTTTGAAATGAATGTCAATGTTACGAATTCGACATTCAAAAATTGCACCCAATGACATTAATAGTTTTTTTGCTCTAATTTAGCTTTAATAATGTTCCCTGTGGTTGGGGGACACTTCCATGTTTCGTAAAAGACTTCTAAACGAGCATGCTATCGTTAGAATTTTACCACATTATCTTTGGCTTGTCGTAGGAGGCGACTAAACAAAGATTGGATCGTTGGGAACTCGTTGCTCTCCTAGAAACTCGATAACCAAAAAGTGAAGAGCATGTGTCCCAAGGTTATACATTGCTTCACAGTAGAGAACACCTCGGTAATCTTGGTGTTGGTTTTATTCTTGGGCCCAAGATGAAAAACCGCGGTTTTTCAAAGTAGTTGATACTCGTATATGCAATCTATATTTACGCATGCGACTAGCCAATCTGTCAATCATTTGTGTTCATGCGCCAACAGATGTAAAACAAACAAAAGATGAAGACTCATTTTACAACAATTTAAAGATCAATGATCTGAGCTGGTGGGATTCATACCGGAACACGACGTCAGAATAGTGATTGGTGACTTTAATGCTATATAGCTGACAAAGATCAGAGGGGAAACCTCATTTTCCCCTCATTCAAAGGGGAAAGAATGAGGTATTTTGCCGTCGCGCATGTCCTCAATTAGGCCTTACCTAGTTTTATTCAACCACCAGTTTAGGAATTTAATGAAAATTTTTAATCTCGTTCATGAGTAATAGGGGAGCAAGTGTGTTTATTCGTTCACTTTCTGTGAGCCGATCCTAAACGAGATAGCAGTCTGTGTAGCGAGCTCCGAAAGGAGGGCCACCATATGGTAGGCGCAGAAGTCGCTTTTGGTGACGATGGCTTCTTGGGGTAGAGGACAAATTGTTTTCTTCGAGTTGTCTAGAATAACATTAAGAACAAGCTCGGGATTAAATCCGATAAAATCAGACTGTTGATTCGGTATAGGCTATATTCTGTTCCAGGACGACACGCCTTCTCAAACCAACAATTTTGGGGTTTAATTTGTACTATATCTAAAATTGGCTGGGCAGCAAAAACAACCAAAGTTTTCAATAAAAATAAAGTTTTGTGCGTTCACATCACCAGAACGATGGTTAGATAACTCCACAGTAGAAACATAACGTTCATTTTCTTGCGATCGCTGACTTGTCCGAAAACTGCCATATTAGCTTTACAGTGACCAATTGATGATAACTGCTTACAAATTTGGCAGCCGACCTATAAGATTTCACATCTTAGATGGCCCGAAACCTTCCCTTAGTAGTTAACACATGGTCTAACTATGTTTTCACATAAGTCAGTCTGATTTTAACCAGTTGTAGTCATCGTCACTGTGAAGCAATGTCGAGGCTTTGGACAAATGATCTTCACTTTATTGGCCATCGAGTTTTCTGGAGAGCACGAGTTCTAAGCAATACTCTTTCATGGCTGATATAGTGTCATCAAACGCGCCTGGTTTTCTTAGCGATTACACGTTCCACGTACCAATCCTAAAGTGCGTGTTCGTTAACATAAGGAGGGGTCTGTTAAATTTTGGTCGCATCCATTATTCCTTTTGCCGAACTTTTTAACAAAGAGGCTTTTTACAGATGCGGGTCATGCAAACTAAGAAGGCTATGGAAAAGAGGCATGGAAGTGCCCCCTAACACAAGGGCAATTTATAGCAACTATGCTTTTAAAAATTAAGTGACTCCAAAGAAATTGCAGTCGAAAAAATTGTAATACATGAAATTGCGCCAGTTACTGACTTTATTTTAAATCGGCCGACTGAATAAAATTTAGATTTAACCTAAAATTATTACTTATTGTGTCCATAAATATAAATATATTGATTTCAACCAAACATCTAATAAAACATTCAAATAATACGGCTGCATTAACTTTTTGAGACTGCACGTAAAAACTTTATCTAAAATGCAGCACGGTTGAAAAAAAGAAATTTTGAAAATCTGCGCAGTTTCTGAATTATTGAAAGCACCCCAAATTAAAATAAAACCTCTAAATACATTACTTAATTATATTTATACAACACAAAAAACGTGTGTGGCTCAGTTTTAGCACAGAGGAGTATACACTTGATTTGTAAAGTTAAGTAGCACGAACTTCATAAAAGTAGCAAAGCACTCAGATAATATCAACTTTGGTTGCACTGCAACTAGCTGCAACTAAAAATATTTAATTTGGTTTTGTATAAATACTAATTTGACTATGCGCCTGAATGTCAATAATATAAAATTTTCCAAAATGTTGATTAAATAAAAATTTTAACACAAGCATAACACTGGTATGTATTATAGATTGCCATAGTAATAAACAACTGCTTAGTGTTTAAATGTTTACTTGGTTTAAATCGCTTAGATTTAAAATTCCACTACGATGGCATAAATATAAAAAAAATCGAAGTAATCGACGTGGATTTTGTTTGCTATGAAAATTTTAATTAAATGTTACAAAAATATTTTACATATAAATTTAATTTTATTGTATTTATATGAAGTTGGTTATGTGTTTTATTGTGTTAACGAGTACTTTAGTTATTTAGTATGCTTCGTGTTCAAACAGTTTGTTTGGCCGTGTTATTTTCTATTTCTGATTTTTCTGACTTGTCAATAATGGAGTGCAATAAGTGCAGTTTGTTAATAAATATTGACAAAATATTTTGCTCTGGGTTTTGTAACGGCACTTATCATTATAGTTGTGGTTTTGTCTCTACAGACCTTTAGGTTTATAAACCATTTTAAAAGTTTTTACCTAACATCAAATATGTTAATTTTACAGTTCATCAGCCTGTGTTTAAAGATTTTAAACAGGAATTAACTGATATTAGAATGCTTGTTGAAAATGTTTTGAAGAAACTTGATGATTTCGACATTAAACTTGTTGCAGTAATTGATTTATTAGAGCGTCTTTTTCATCAAAATTTGCAAATCCTACTAGTTTTACGGATATTTTTTATATTTTATATCCGCATAAGTACTTTCGTCTTAAACATTAATGTAATTTCTTCTGGTTCTTATGGTAAAGTTGAAAATTAGGCAAATTTGATAAACTACTGATTTATTATACACATTATCGCTTCAATTTTATTGCAACTGGCAAAATAAGCGGCAGGGTTCCTCATCATGGAAAATTCGAACGACAACCTCTACACATCACTAACTCGTATGTCAGCGACTATACACACGTTTTCTTTTTATAATTACTTTCTGCACAAACTGATATATGTATTATATTCACTTTTTATTATTTCCACTTTTAACTTAGGATGATTTAGAAAATACTTTTATAAGTAATAGTGTATACTATATCACGACGAAGTTTGTTTTCTTTTCTAACTGAAAGCTCTAACTAAATTTAAATAAAATACAAAAGTAAAAACAAATGCCATGTTTATAAATTTAAACGATAACAAATCACTGCGACATCTCTAATTGATTATTAGCAGCTAGTGTTTTTCTTTAGAAAAGTTGAATTCAAAAAGTGAGCAATAATTGGAATATATTTATATTTTTACAACCAATTACGTCAATTGATTTAGAATATTGTTGAATTTTATTTGATAAATTGCAACAAAAATTCCATAACTCGAATTCTTTGTTGGAAGAATTTCTTCTATTTTTGATGGTATTGGAATTCCAATACTAATTTTTAGTTAGAGTGTCAGATAATAGGTGAAGCATGTGTTTTACTTTTTAGTCTTTCCATATTGTGTTTTCTAATCCCATGTGTTTTACCTTTTAAGCAGTTTTTATTTTGTTTAGAAAAAATAGTAAATTTTATTAGAACTAATGAAGTTGATCCTTTGCTTTGCATATCAATATCTAAATATTTAAAACAAATCCAATTCTATAAAAGAATAAAATACGGCTAAAAATATTTTTTACATTTTGAAAAAGAAACTCTTGACGTGCTTTTAAATTCAATGCGACATCTATGCGATTGATTATTAACAGCTAATTTATTTTTTTCGTAAAGTTACATTTATAAATTGAGCAAAAACTGAAATATTTTTCCAACTTACGTTAATTCAATTGTTAAGAATGACATACTGTAGATATAATATTTATATTTCGATTCGACGTGCTGTTGATTTTGGATTTATATAATTTTTTTATTTTATTCGGACTTACATATTCATCAACTTACATTTTTCATATGATAAATGATCGTTCGTTTATGCTAAACTTAATTTTTTTATGTTGCATCATTTCCGATACATATCGTCATTTTTGTTACATTATTCAATATAATTTTTTTAGCTACTCCTGCCGCCAAAGATGTTTACATATCAAAAATATCACTTGACTTCTTTTTTGTAAACGAATATTTTGTAAACGACTTGTCAAAAATTATTTGGCAAATATTTATTACTAATCTCTCAATTTTTTAAGTCGTAATTTTATGAGCGTTACGATCAAGCGTTTTGCGAATTTAATTATGTACATTAAAGTAAATCGACATACAGAGTTACAAATATTTTATTCTCAGTCCCGGTATTTTATATATTGCATTAGTTATATTAAAACCGTTAATGTGACCGGTCATAAAGTTTAGTTATTTAATATTTTTAAAATGAACGATGATAATATATCATCGTCTTTTGACGATAACTATGATGACGATGATACTGATTATTTTTTAAATGTCAAATTTATCAACTCATTATATGTAGAGGAAAGTATTTTAGAGTGGTTTGAAAATGTAAGTATTAACTGTTATAATATGGTAAATACTCTTTTCGTTAAGTTAAGCGTTCTGGTTATTTATTATAGGAAATGTTAACTAGGTTTCCTGTTAACAATATTATCGTTGAAGAAATTTATCACAATAAATTTGACGAAAATATCAATCATGTGATAAGTGATCGTAGTTCAGGAAAAACAGTATTTAATCGTATATTGATGTCTTCAAAATATAAAATGTGTTGGCTATCCGACCGAACTTATTTTATAAATATAGATAGCGAGTACGAAACAGTTTTAAATTATCTGATGGATAAATTAAAACAATCTAATTTAATGGACTTCATTGTGGATTCGTATCAAAAGAAAGTGGCTTGGATTACAATGGAAGAGATACACATTTTTGTATTTTCAAATGAACTAGATGAAAATCAGTTATATCAAATCGATCACATTTTTATAAAATCTATAAGATTAGTCAACCAAATTGATAAAATTATACCACTTTATCTTACAGTGCCATTACCATGGCATTATGCAGAATTTGATTTTATTGAAATTGATACTTTAGCGATGGATATATGTGCAGAAGAATGGAAACAATATGATTTATTAAGTGACTTCAGTATAGAAGAGTTATTATCATTAGAATTGGCTAACAAAGATTTTCGAGTACCATATTACAATGATTATTTGGATCGAAATATACAAAAGGAATTAACCAAAAAATTAACTTTTTCCATGGAAGACGAAGAATTGATTGAATACTCTCTTCCCACCACATTTGACAATGAAAATTTAATTGGATATTTGATCTACAAATATTACAAAAAATTTTCAAAATTATACACGGCACAGTCTGAATGCAAAACCAAATTCGACTATATAACGAAATTATTAAAAATCCCGAGCTATGAATTTGTATACGATAAAATGATTTTTCTAGAAGATAACGAACCGGACATAAACAATTTAGTAAATCGGTACAAAGGTATCGAAACGATTATATATTACATTCGAAACTATAACCATTTTACTTGTGAACTATTCTGCGAATTAATGCAAAATCCAAATCTAAACCAAATCTATGAATTTAATTTTAGTGATGGAATCAATTTTACTGTACCAGTTTGCTATAAAGCGTTACCTGTATTAAATACCAATATAACAGTAACAGTTAGTATGAGTAGTGTTGAAAACGAGGATAAATTATGCAGATTCATAAAATATTTAATACAAGTTTTGAAGGGAAATAATTCTAAAGCAGAGTTTTATATCAGTGATTGTTACCTTTTCGATTACGTTGTATTCAAGAATATAAATGAAGCATTTTTAAAAATCGAATTCACTGGAATGGATATATCACACGCGAATTTGGTATTGTTAGCTTCTTATATGTCCAAGAAAACTGAATTGAATATTATTGCTTGCTCGAACATCGCAGATATTAGTATTTTGGCCATGTTTGAAAATTCTGCTATAGATCCAAAGGTATTTAAGTTTAAAATTCTTATTAATATAATATTATTACAAAATAAAACAAAGTTTTAATTGGTTTAAATATAATTTTAGAATATTTCTTTCGATAATTTTAATGGTTTCACGCCATTGGTGTATTATATGTTGGCCGAATTGCTCATAAAACGTGATAAAGTAAAATCCATTCATTTGAACGAAATGATGCATATTAAAGAAGCATATCAATTTAAAAACAACCATTTAGAATTTTATGAAGAGGATGATATAATTTGTTTGAGAAATTTTAAAACTGGTGAACAAATCGATTTATTTTATTTTATGAATAATATTTCGATGGACAAAGAAGAACCTCCATTCGACTATACATAACTAACATTTAAAAAAGTGAATTAAGAATTATTTCTTTTGTTTAATTTGATTATGGAAATTGTCACAATTTTGTATGGTTTTAAATTACTAATAAATAAATAAAACATTTTTTGCTTAAAAGGATTTATAAAAAATAGAATTTACTAAAATTTAATGAAAAGGTAGATTTATTGTTAAACATAACAAAACCGCACAGGTATATTCAGGAAACCGAATGAATCCCTTCCTTATTTTTCGCAACTTGTGTTATTGTTATTGCACAATGCTTTTTACGATGTTCTTGCATGAACTACAAAAACAAACTTAAATCCTACTTGGTAGTAGGAAACATTTTAAAAATCTAACAACTGTTAGATGGATAATTTAAACTAATTACTTACCGACTTCAAACCGATACTGATCGTATGGTATCTGAAGTAATTTACTAATCGTGTACGCGGAAGTAAAGGTCAATGAGTACAGTAGGGCCGGCCCTTCATATGTGCAAAATGGTACAATGCAACCGGGCGCCAGCAAATATCAATGATAAATGTTGCCGATTTATAAATTTAACATAAAAAATAATTTTCCCTAGTTTGTGTTCCCACAAAGACATTTCAAACAAAAGCATGTAACTATCTATTGTAGATTCTTTCTAGAGCATCTAATTTTATATCGTATACAAATGAACATTACAGTTTTGCACCAGGTAAATACCAGGCTGTTACCCGGATCCGGTGATTTATTTTACTACCCGGGATCGGGTATTTTTATTAAAAAAATTCAATTTTTTTTCAAATTCTTTTAAAAATATAACAAATATTTCTATAATTAAACTAAAGTTATTTTAAGTCAACTTTTTAAACTTTAAAAATTAAAGTGATGGTTAATATTAATTGCTAAACATACGTTCGCTTGGTATGCTGGTTAGAAATGATGACAAGTATCGCCGCGATGCTAGTACCACCAATTTTGGTCAATTAATGCATTTTCACGCCACCAAACTATTGGATCTATTTTGTGTCTGATGGTTATAAGTTCTATAAACTTTTCGAGTTCAGCACTTTCTTTGGAAATAGTTGAGATCGAACTGCCCGCAATTAATTTCATTTTCATTTATAATTCTAATTGAATAAGACCATGCGTATTTTATTTTTATCGTGTAATTGTGATGCTTATTAAAGAGAAAAGTTGAACAAATCGGTAATTCCCCATTTTCTTACAAATAATTGATACAAATAAGAAAACGAACGATTCGTTCGTACTTTTGATTTCCCCGCCACATGACAAACTAAAATTACGAACGATTGTACAAATACCACATCATTTTTGTATTTTCGCGCGTATCTGTCATCTGTCATTTAATAATAAAAAATTTATGAAAATGGCAGGTTTTTAAAATAAACGAAAACTAACCAAATCAAATACAAACACAAAGGCAACTATCTACAACAAATCGTAAAAAATTCGAACGAAAAAATATATCGCCAAGAATTTGAGTGTGAATGCGAAAATCGTTATATGGATATATGGAAATTAGTTATATGGTATAATGCGTTTGGCAACGAAAATAATTGACAATTTTGAATGAAATTTATAAAATTATTGAAATTTTCGAGTTTTATTAATTAAATACGAGTCTATAGTTAATATGTATCGTTTCCATATAACTTTAGTTTATAAATTTTAGTCATTTAATCATAAATACCTTAAGGCATTGCCACAGCTATTTTTCGCGAGATTTTATAAATACCCGGCTGTTACCTAAAAGAAAATTTCGTACGATAAAATTTAAAAATTATTATTTAATAAATTTAATGCTTTCTGCAAAATTTTTTTTATAAAATTTATTTTACTATTGTGGCAATGCATTTATTCCAACATTTTTATTTTATTTTTACTATCAATAATCTTAACCTTTTAAAATTATGTATCTCGCCAGAGATTGAGATTAAATTTATCTCTTTTCGATTTCTGTTTGTTTGCTTTATTGACACATAATTTTAAAATGTGCTCACTTAGATATAAACATGGACACTACATGAAAATGTTTTTCATATTAAACAGTCAAAACGAATGGTACAGCTTTTTTTTTGCATTTGTACCGCTCAATTTATATGTGTCTCTAAAAAGTTAATTCTAAAAAAGAGCCTTACTTGAACATATTCAACTTCGAAGAAAATTCGTTATAATTTGTTCAATATTAAATTAGCATTAAGACTGTGTGTCGACTTTTCTTTTCATTCCAACTTTACATCTGAAAAGCAGGCACAATATTGCTGTGTGCCTTAAAAGACTTTTCAAACTAAACTTTTCGATATATCGTTAGTGAAGCAATATGCCAACATATGTCATTTGTACAAAGTCTTTGTCTGTACCTTACATTCAACTAAACTTTTGTAAAATAAAATTTTAAGAATTAAAAGTTAAATATTTTAAAAATTTAATTCTTATTCCAATGCTAATGCGCTAATAAAATGCTCTAAACGATTCATGTTTGCGCTTGGTAAAAAGTAAAAACAAATAAAATTACATCGAACATCGAACCCGGCCATTTTTCTATTTTTCTTTATTTGATTTTTTTTATACTAACGTCAAAACAAATTTACAAAATTATTAAATAACGTCACACAATAAAATCAAAAATCTTTGAAAAGCAAATAATTTATATTACTATAAGGGAAATCGTAAACATTTCCATAGTAAATTCGAACGCCAGCATGATTTCGTTAAATTTTGATTTGTAGAAAAATCATAGATGGCGCGTCAAACAATTTTTCTTATTTTTTCCAAATTATAAATAAAAGTGCACGGTTGGAGCTAAATCTAGGTTTATTTAATTTAAAAAAATGGGATAATGACCACACCATTGAATACATACAAAATTTTACTTAAATGTGAGAAAATTTTTAAAAGTAATGTTAATATTAATGTAAAATTAAAATATAGTAAGTTAGTTTTAAGATCAATACAAAGTATTAATTTAATAGATTTAATTTTTATAGATAATAGCAATCACTTATATTCTAGATTTAATATTAATAATATAGAAAATCATTTTTAAGTATTACTTAAAACTATTATAGATATATATTATAAAATAAGATTTTTCCATTTTACAAAACAAGAGAATTTAAAAAATGGGAGTAAGAAAAAAATTAACGATAAAATTAATTTTTTTTTAGATTTTAAATTTTTGTTTCGTTAATAATTCGTTGAATATAAAAAACTGTAGATAAAAAAGTGTAAACATTTCGTTCAACTACTATTAGTGCCATCTATAATTTTTCTACGAACTATATCACGTTGGCACATGAATTCAACGCGATTTCCCTTATAGTAATATAAGTTATTTGTTGAAAAGTAACCTCGCAGATTAAATTTTAAACTTTCATTTAGTTAAGAAAGACAAATATTTATTACGCAGTCTTAATCATTAAACATATAAATTATTTAATAATTATTAATTAATTGAAGAATCATTTGAATTATTCAAACTATGAAATATTTATTTTTTTTCATTAAGCAAATTTATTTAAACTATTTCATTAATAATAAAATTTAGATTTTAACTACAAATTTAAAGAAAAAATTACACGAACCACATTGGGTTGTATAGTAACTTTAATTTTTTATTTTTTTTTTAAATTCAATAATATTATTTTCAGAAAAAAAATAAAAATATTTGTTACGAGTTTTCCTTGAACACACCCAATACACACCCAATATAAAACTAAATATAAAAAAATCGAGTGAAATGTCAAATTTCCAACATAAACAAATGTGTTTTCAAAATAAAAAACTCCCAACCCTTAGGTTTTATTAACGAAAATTCAAAATTCAAGACAAGGAAAATAAATAATTTCTATCTCTGTTACCCGGACACAAACTGTTAAGCTTCTTCTTCGTTTTTTTTTCTTGTAACACAACTTTTTGTTGTGCATGTCATAGTTGTGCATGTCATAGTTCTATCTCAGTGAATGCGCTCGAAATGTCAACATACAAAAACAAAACTTAATAAAACAAAACAACCATCTTTTAGAAAGTGGTTTACACGTATGCCCTAGTGCTACCATCTTTTAGAAAGTGGTTTACACGTATGCCCTAGTGCATTGATTATGCCACTGAATTATCTCGAACAACAACAAAATAATTTAAAACAAGAAAAAAATCATCGCCGACTATCGTTTTCATTCAAACAATCTGTGGCTTTAAATTATTACATATTTTTTATGTTAGGTTTAGTGTTTTTCTTTGTTATTTTGAGCTATTTTGTAATTATAGTTAATTTGTAATCTTTTATGTTTTCCGTTTGACATGAAATGTTTAGAAGAACAATATACAAAATTTTTTTCGATAATTAGTACTATATACTTAGATTGTGCTGCCTCTTGCAAATAACTTGGTATACTTTGATCATGGCGCCTCTTTCGGAAAACATGATCTATTTCTCCAGTGGTTTGATTTTTTGTAATAGCACAGAAAAGATATAAATTTATATTTTCTCTGTGTTAATAGGTTTTGCATGGGGAAAATTTGTTACACAAATCGCGTGCATGTGCTTATATATTTTTTGATAGAGCGTAGATATCTCATAAATAATATTTGATTCGTGTAATCCATCTCTCGTTTTTGTAAGAATATACGAGTGGGGACAAATGTTTACAATGACAAGTGTCACATTAAATTATAATGCGCCTTCAGAGAAAATCGTAACCTATACGTTATTACTCGTATAACAAAACCATAATATTTATTTAGTTAGCTATAGTCAATTTATTTATATATTTTATTGATGTAATATAATAGGTTAATAGGACATCATAATAAATTACCTCCGTGATTAAATAAAACAATAAAAATTGTTCATAGCCACATTTTCAATCGAGAACAAATAATCGTTAATAATGAACCGCAGAGATGTCGCAATAGTTTGTTGTCGATTGAATTTAAAAGCACGACTATTTTTCAAAATGTGAAAATATCTTTAGCCGTATTTTATTCCATTATGGAATTGGAATTTTTTGAAATATGCAGGTATTAATATGCAAAGCAAAGGATAACTTCATTAGTTCTAATAAAATTTACTATTTTTTCTAAAAAAATTAAAAACTGCTTAAAATGTAAGACACATGGTAATAGAAAACCCATGGAGCACCTATTATCTGACACTCTAACTAAAAATTAGTATTGGAATTCCAACACCATCAAAAATAGAAGAAATTCTTCCAACAATAAATTCGATTTATTGGATTTTCGTTGCAATGTATCAAATAAAATTCAACAATATTATAAATCAATTGACGCAATTAGTTGTAAAAATATAAATATATTCCAATTATTGCTCAATTTTTGAATTCAACTTTTCTAAAGAAATACACTAGCTATCAATAATCAATTAGAGATGTCGCAGTGATTTGTTATCGTTTAAATTTAAAAACATGGCACTTGTTTTTACTTTTGTTTTTTCAACAAACTTCGTCTTGATATAGATAGTGTATACTCATAAAAGTATTTCCTAAATCATCCTAAGTTAAAGTGGGAATAATAAAAAGTGAATAATATTATGCATGTATCGGTTTGTGCAGAAAGTTAGTATAAAAACAAATGGTATATAGTCGCGGACACACAAGTTAGTGATGTGTAGAGGTTTTCGATCGGCTTTTCCATGATTGTCATATACATATTTCGTTTGTTCACGTTATAAAATTTGGTAATGAAAATTTATAACCGTTTTAAAAATATCGATGGACACTGCAATATTTATATTTGCTGTGCTTCCACGGGCAAAATAGCCGTCGTGATGGAGAGTTCTACTGTGCATACCGCTCTCAAAATATTAATTTCTAAAAATATGCCATTATTATGCGAGTCCGTTTAACAATATCGCACACTATTTAAGTACGTACGCAGTGTCATAGTGGCACATCACGGGCACATCGTCTTTTTTTGGAGCAAAAGATATTACTTTAGTGGGTGGCCTGCGACAACTACCGCCAGTACGCGCAACACCGATTTATCGTTAACTCTCTTACTTCATTTTGCTGCCCCAGTCTTATCATCTAATGCCAATGATAGTATTCGATGACTACAATGTGGACTTCTCTAAGCCCGAAGCGCAGCCACTTATTGACTTTATGGCAAGTAAATGGAATTTGGAATTAATGGAATTAAATACTCGGCGAAACGTGGCCACTACCCAACATGGTACTATGATCGATGCTGTGTTCCAACGGAAGCTTGATTTCCTTGAGTGTCACGTTTATGTCTCTTATTTTAGTTCCCACAAGCCAATTGTGTCTAGTGTATCTTTTAACCGGGAACCGCTCAGAACTGGACATTTTAAAACTGGATATTTCAAAATAGGGTTTGATAAAACGAGATAAGGTACAAAACTGGATATTTCAATACGAGATAAGGTACAAAACTAGATATGGTACAAAACTGGATATTTCAAAACAGGATATTTCGACATGTGATTTAAACTTAAAATGATTTTTTAGGAAAGTTCTGGAATATGGCCGATTAGGGAGGAACTCGGCGAGTTCTTAACCGATTTTGATGAAATTCGATACGTAGGAAGAAAAATGGGATTTTAAAATGATTTTGTGGGAAAGTTCTAGAATGTGGCCAGTTAGGAAGGAACTCGGTGATTTATTAACAGATTTTGATGAAATTCGATATGTAAGATGAAAATGGGATTCAAAAATGATTTTTTGGAAAAGTTCTGGAATATGGCCAGTTGGGAAGGAACTCGGCGAGTTCTTAACCGATTATGATGGAATTCGATATGTAGGATGAAAATGGGATTCAAAAATGATTTTTTGGTTTTCCAAAAAATCATTTTTGAATCCCATTTTCATCCTACATGTTCTGGAATATGGGCAGTTGGGAAGGAACTCGGCGAGTTCTTAACCGATTATGATGAAATTCGATATGTAGGATGAAAATGGGATTTTAAAATGATTTGTTGGGAAAGTTCTAGAATAAGACCAGTAAGGTTCCATACTTGAATATTTCTAAAGAGAGAAATAGAATTTTCCTTCACTTAATGTTTTTTTTTCTTTAATTGTATAATTAAATTTCATTTTAAAACCTTTTTTAGGATAACCTCTGGAATATGGCCAGTAAGGTTTCATACTTGAATAATTTTAAGCAGAGATAGAATTTTCCTTCACTTAATGTTTCTTTTTTAATTGATGCTTTTCTCATCATATTACAATAATTATTGACTTGATCGAGTTTACTGTCAGTAAAATTTATCTTCATCTATTTTTTATTCTTTTACTTAATATAACTTTTCTTCACTTTTAAAAAATCAAAGAAAAATAAAATAAATTATAAAATCATTTTCAGTTAAAAGCGATATTATTTGATTATTTAATATAAACAAGATCGAGCTCTATAATGAACATTACATTAAAAATCATGTACATAATATAATACATACATATTGTTATTTAGTAGCGATAGAAAAATTCAAACCTTGAACACTTAAAAAAAAGTAATTATTTACGATTTGGAAATTCCTTATTTTTTCATTGCACAGCTACAACATACAATTTTATTACAACCTACAATTCCCATCCGACATATCGAATTTCATCATAATCGGTTAAGAACTCGCCGTGTTCCTTCCTAACTGGCCTTATTCCAGAACTTTCCCAAAAAATCATTTTAAAATCAAATTTTCATCCTTCATATCGAATTTCATTATAATCGGTTAAGTTCCTTACTTATTGGCCATATTCCAGAACTTTTCCATAAAATCGTTTTAAAATTCCATTTTCATCCTACGTATCGAATTACATAATAATCGGTTAAGAACTCGCTGAGTTCCTTCCTGATTGGCCATATTCCAGAACTTTCCAAAAAATCATTTTAAGTTTAAATCACATGTCGAAATATCATAATTTGAAATATCCAGTTTTGTACCATATCTCGTTTTGTACCTTATCTCGTTTTAAAGTATCCAGTTTTGAAATATCCAGTTTTGTACCATATCTCGTTTTGTACCTTATCTCGTTTTGAAATATCCAATTTTGAAATATCCAGTTTTGTACCATATCTCGTTTTGTACCTTATCTCGTTTTAAAATATCCAGTTTTGAAATATCCAGTTTTGTACCATATCTCGTTTTGTACCTTATCTCGTTTTGAAATATCCAGTTTTGAATTATCCAGTTTTGTACCATATCTCGTTTTGTACCTTATCTCGTTTTAAAATATCCAGTTTTGTATTATCCTGTTTCGTCAAATCCAGTTGTAAAATATCCAGTTTCGACCGGTACCCCTTTTAACCACACGCATACAACTTAAAATTAAGGTTAAATTAAGATTAAAATTTTTATTGATTGAGCAATCATTTTTTATTTTGTAACTAACTAAAATAATAATACATATAGCCATACTAAAAAAAATCAAAAATAAAATTATTTTGTTAAAATATTAAAAATGTTCGATGAAAGTAATGATGTGTTCACATACATTTGTGATTTCACCACTCACTGTCATTTTTTATATCAAGGACCTAGTACCTAGAGTGTTTTGATTATAATAATTATCTTAATTTGACTTTTATTTTTTATTTATATTTTAATTAATTATAAAATACGCAAAGTTTTGTTACTTGACTAAACCAGAAGAAAGTACGCTCATCCACTTTAAGCCTCACCTCGATATTCTATATAGCCTAATATAAAATCGTCTAGCTGTGATTTCTAACATGAAAATGTTACAGTCCCTATTATAATTTATTAATCATATCAAATAAAATTGTGTCAAAGTTCACATGCCTTAAATAATTGTAGTCTTAAATAGATAAACTACTGCATAGTTATCTTAAACTGATCGACAACAAATAATATGTCAATCAATAACACTAGTTTAATTGATTCTTACCGAATTGGTCACAGAAAAAAACTTATTGTTATACGTACCTATACAAATAAATGTGAATGGTATTTTATTGAGATCTATAAATTTATGCCAAAACAACAAATTTTGAAATGCAAATTTATTTATTACAGTATAAAATTACCATTTTACATTTCCACCAATGATTATTTTAATATGTTATATTTTGAGAAATACAAAAAAAAATTGATTCATTTATTCTAGAATTAATTAACAGCAATTTTAAATTTATTTCGTTTATAAAAAGGTAAAACAAATAAAACCATTTCTATGATCATGCAGTTTTATACTGGCTGTATCCTTTAAAAAGAAAGCTGTCATACGATATAGTGCTAGAAAAAATTAAATTCATTGTAACCTATGGCTAAATAAAGAACAGTTGCTGTAGGAAAAATTAAGAAAAAAAAACAAACTGAAAAACAACATTTAAAATATTTAAATTTAAAATAGTTTCGAGATCATTGAAAATAATAGACGATAATTAGGAACTATTTTATGCACATTTATTAGGGAAATATATGTAAACCGTTATCTTTTATATTCTTCTTAACGCATAATTTATTGTTCAATATAATATATATAGTGTCTATATAATGAAATTGTAAACCTTTCTGAAATAATTTTGTATCAGAAATCTTCTTTTTTTTATGAAATTGTTCCTAGGTCAAGGTATTCGTTTAAAATTAGTTCATTTGTGTGGTTTGGTGAATTCAAATACATTTTTAACAATCAAGTAGCTTGAGATTTTTTTTTTAAATTATGTTTCTCACGTATACACTAAATTATAACCGTGTCCAATCTAGTACTCGTATCTTTTAACTTCAATATCGTATTTTCGTCGTTTTGTAGATTACATTTCTAAATAATTGTTCGTTATCAATCATGAATTTAAATTTACTATTTAGTATTATCTATTTTTACTATTAACAATTCAATTTTCATTCAGTAAAATAATATCAATTACGTTAAATAATTAGAGATATAGAAGTTAGATAGGATTTCGTAAAAAGTAATTTGAAATATTGCAAATATTGCAATTACGTATGTATAAAAGCTATTTATTAATTTTTATCATAAAACATAATTTGTTAATTAGATATCAACTTAGTAAATAGGTGAATGGTATAATTTATAAACTTTACCAACCCGAACAAACCATTAATTATGGTAAATTGCCCAAAATTTGTATGACGCTGACATTAAAATGATTCTTTTCTACTCAAGTATATAAATGGTTTCAGCTGAATTATAATATTCTTAACTTATATAGTTTAGCACTTGAAACAAATCTATATTAATATAAATATAAAAAAATAAAAAAATTAATTAAAAAAATTAATATATACAGGGTGTCCGCCGGGAAGGTATACTTTTTTGTTTGTTTATAATTTTTGATTAAATGAAAAAGAATGGATCTTATATTGATAAATGTTTTATTTAATGTCGGCAATTATGTATGGAATACAATATCAGATAAATGTCCGCCTCTGTTAGCCTTACAAATGCGAGCCCTTTTGAGCACATTTTTCATTACATTCTCACACATTTCACGCGGTTTCATTAATTTTATCACGAATATTTTGTTGCTCAAGCGTTTCTGGTTTGTTTGCATAAGCCTTGCTTTTTAGATATCCCCACAAAAAAAGTCCGGAGCAGTCAAATCAGGCGACCGTGGAGGCCAATCAACATCACCATTTTTTGAAATAACTTGTTGTGGAAAGAGGTCTCGCAGTAATTCCATTGTAATCCTGGCTGTATGCGATGTGGCACCGTCTTGTTGATACCACATGTTAATCAAGCCCAAAGCATGCAGTTGTGGCGTTAAAAAGTTTTCAATCATATCACGATATCGCTCCCCATTCACAGTTACCATTACGCCGTTTTGATTTTCTAAGAAGTAAGGTCCAATGATTCCTCCTGGCCAAATTGCACACCAGACTGTCATTTTAATGGATGTAAATGTGACTGATGAATAATTTGAGGGTTTTCCATTGCCCAGAACTGACTATTCTGTTTATTCACATATCCATTTAAATGAAAATGTGCCTCGTCACTCATTATGATTTTTTCATGAAAACCGGCGTTGTCATGGGCGAGCTGTAACATCCTATTGGCATATGTACGGCGTCGTAAATAGTTTTGTAGAAGAAGCTGTTGTGTCAACTGAATCTTAAATAGAAACAAATGCAAATCTTTGTGCAAAATTGTGGCCAAACTTGTTCTTTGAAGACCAAGCTCCTGAGCATGGCGTCGAATTGAGGTTGATGGATTGTTTTGAACACTTTCTTGAACAGCAGTAATGTTTTCAGCCGATCTCTCAGTACGTTGTGCCCATGCTTGTGCCTATCACTTACAGACCCTCTTTCTTCGAAATCATTCACTACACGATAAATAGTGCGTTTTGTTGGCACGTTGTTTCTCCCAAAAATTTCACGTAACTTTCTCTTCGTCACAGTAATCGATGATTGATTTTGATAAAATGTTTTAACGAATAAAACACGTTGGTTTATCGAATATTTTTCCATAATAAATTTGCCACGTGTCTACTTCACGACTGCCAAATATGAACTGTCAATACTAACGTTTACCAAAATGGCGGCAAAACAAAGTAGTATACCTTCCCGGCGGACACCCTGTATATATATATATATATATATATATATATATATATTTATATATATATATATATATATATATATATATATATATATATATATATATAAATCTATATATATATATATATATATATATATATATATATATATATATATATATATATATATATATATATATATATATATATATATATATATATATATATAAATATATATATATATATATATATATATATATATATATATATATATATATATATATATATATATATATATATATATATATATATATATATATATATATATATATATATATATATATATATGGTAAAAAATTCGTGATATCGAAAATTCAATATATGGAACCGGAAGTCATGTTTTAATTTTATGATTATGTTTTGAATGTGTAGTACTGTGTAAAAAAAGTTTTTTTTAGAACTAAGTAGATTTTTTTTATTGTTGTTGTTGCATAAAATACAGTTGGTCAAAAAAATTTAAATTTATTGAAAATGGTCGTGCATTTATGCAAATATAAAGAAAACTAGTTATCCGAAAAATATAAATTAGGACTCATTTTATGACCACCAAACTAGTTTTTCTATGAATGGCCACCAAACTAGTTTTTCTCAATTTTCTGGAAATTAGAATTTTTTTTTTTATTTTCATCTTTTTCACCATTTAATTCTATAAAGCATATCAAAAATTGGAGTTATTTTTTTTTTTTTTTTGCAAAACGCGTTTTAATATCATGGCCTACTCTATTTTTGTATATAAACATACAATGTTAACCTTTATTTAATTTTCAATTTTAAATTTATCAAAATTAATTTATGTTTACTGTTTTTAATGTTTATTTTCTCTCCAAATTATCATTTTCTAGCAAAATACGACTAAATAATATCACCAACTTTTTATATGTATATAGGTAAACATAATCTTCATAATCATAATCTTCACTATTAGAATATTTTTTAAAATTTAAGTAACCTTCTCCTGAAGGAATAACTGCATGGAAATCGCGAGTTCCGTTTATAGTCTTCAGTTTCAAACCTACCTGCAAGTAAAACTTTTTTGGTTATATTCAATATCAGAACAAAACTCAAAAACCATATCAGTCTTTAAAGTTTTAGCCCATTTGAATAACTCTGCTGCATTCGTTATGAGACCATCGTATTCATCAGTGAGACTGGCTCTGGATGCCATTCTCTTGACAGTACCTCCTACTCCATCGCATGGACCCTTTCCATGATCTGGGGCATGAAAATGCCATTCACAATCGATCCCGAAATCCTGTTTGTGTTTTTATATATTTTTAAAATTATTTTTATTTTTATAATACGTATAACACACTCGTTATAATAAATTTTCGTTAAACTCGTAATTTAATTTTCAAAAATTAGATCATTTTTTCGATGAATAAATAAACTGCCACAGTGACATGACTAAGACAATCCGATATAACGAAGAAGCTGTAGTGCTGCAATTTTCCATTTACATTTTTGTAAATTACAAATGGATTAATATTTGCCTGCTTATTATTACAATGAAAACCCTGCGCTGTATTTTGCATTATATAAATGAATAATTTTTAAAGTCACATAAAACCGGTGCTTCTGTAGGCCTTAAAGTAATTTTTTTATCTTTTACGAAGCTAGATTGTTGAAGTGAAATGAAGTAATGGGGAATCAGATTTTCCAACTTCTTTATGAAGTAATCTAAAAATTCTTCTAACGGTTTTGAATACTTTTCCAAATTGCATCTGTCAGTTGAAATCCACTGACTGAACGATGAATCAGCATCCTCATAGTCCTTTTCCAGGAAAGCGTTTTTAAAATATTCTCGAAATACTTTTAATCCTGGACAATTCTTACCTTTTAGAAGATAACATATCGGCTTAGGCTCTGAACATAATATAAATGAAATGCAATCTTGGTATTTCGTAATCTCTCCATTTGTAATAGTTTCTATCTTGGTTCCATAAATAATTAATTTAAACATTTTTGAACATCATTAAACATTTTTGAACTTTAACTTTTTCAATAGTTACGCAATCGTGTTTTTCAGGCATTATCCTACTGACTTCATCTTCGTTATAAAAATCTATTACTGATTGCTTTAGTGCATCGCTGATTCGTTTCCCAGCTTTAGGTACAGGAAGACTAAGTGGGCTGAATAGATTTAGCTCTACACATCAAGTGTGCTGTTGAATTGAACTCCTGTTGAATTCATTGTATGGTTAGTGACATCGGTAGTGTAGTCAACAGCTGTATCTTATCACAGCTTTTCTCCAATTGTTTGAATTTTCTTTTCAGTTGCTCCATGAATTCATCATATAAATATGCCTTCTTTTCGGTCTCCATTGATTGATTCATAAAGGGGCTCGATTCCAGGAATCAAAGATGATGATATTGATGGTACTATTGCAGCTAATTCGATAAATTTTTGTTGTTGATACTGTTGCCTGGTTTCTAGTTTACTAGCATATATGGGAGACCGTTCAATTTCTGGTAATATCTCATTGATTTTTTTAAGAACGCTTTCATTTTGTAAATGACGTTCTTCACTATCACTTCTAATTGAACTTATTTCAGAATCTACTGTTAATGACGATTTCGGCGTAACTGCGGAACATGATGATAAACAGATTGGTGATGTTTCTGTTTCAATTTTTCGACGTTTAGAACTCATATTCAAATAGCAAGATGAACAAATGAATAAATTTTCATTTGTTTTTATTGAAGGCGGTAGAAAATCCTTAAGATTACTACTAAAGTAGCTCTACTAAGTAGCTCTTGCAATGCTCCTGGCTGATCTTCACTCCAAAATCGACAATTCTGCTTATTTACGAATCCATTCAGCCAAAAATGAGCTTCGTCGCTGAACACAATTTTTTGATAAAAAAATGGATCTTCCGCCACCTTTTCAAGAGCCCATTCACCAAAAATTCTGCGTTGTGGTAGGTCGTTCGACTTCAATTCTTGCACCACCTGTATTTTGTAAGGCTTCACACCTAAATCCTTCCGCAAAATTTTCCACGTTGTTCAGTAACAGAGGCCCAATTGCTGCGAACGGCGACGAATCGATAATTGATGGTCATCACTAACACTGGCCGATACAGCTGCGATATTTTCTTCAGTTCGCACTGTACGTAAGCGTGTTGGTGATTTAATGTCCAACAATGTAAATTTGGTGCGAAATTTAGTCACAATAGCCCGAATAGCCGCTTCAACTGACCATAAAATGGAAAAAGCGCGCGATGAACTTTCTTAACAGAGCACGCATTTTGATAATAAAATTCAATGATTTGCAAGCGTTGTTTGTTTATAAGACGATTCATGGTTAAATTAAAGACCAAACTGAAGATGTTTGACAGTGACACAAAACACAAAACATACGTGATCTGTCAAAATCAGTGTTGCCAAAAAGAAAATAGTTAAAAAATCACCCTTTATAACAAAAGGCTTACAACACTTTTTATATCCACTCATAATGTAACTTATATGATACAAATTCACTATATAATAAACTAAAACTTGAATTGATAAACTATATAATAAACTTCAAAATTTAAACTATCTAAGATCTTAATTTAGACATTTATTTGTACCAAAAATTTAAAACTATAAATCGATGAAAAAATTTTAAACTACAAAGCTCCGACAATTTTAACTCACTTTTTAATAAAACCACAATAATTTTTACAAAATAAAAAATATATATTTGCCAAAAACTAGATTTAAAAGATTTAATTAATATTGTAAATTCACTAGTAGTTTCGATTTTAAAAAAATCATCGACAGGTGATTATTTGCAATTAAAGTTAGATAGTTAAAAATTCTCTTTATATTCAATTTTATATACATAAATAGAGTAGGCCATGACTTAAAACACGTTTTGCAGAAAAACAAAAAATAACCCCAATTTTGGTTTTTGATATGTTTTATAGAATTAAATGGTGAAAAAGATACAAATAAACAAAAATAAAATAAAATACTAGTTTCCAGAAAATTGTTTCCAGAACATAATTCTTGTTGCATAAGTCCATTAGATCAATATATTTGCATTCATAGGGTTCTTTTCATTATACAATATAGAGCAATAACGGTTCGGTTGATAGGTTTTCTTTTTCTCCCTGGGCGTTTTGAAGTTGATATTGGTTAAAAATATAAAAAGATTTCTTCACAATTTTCGCAAAACTCATATTTTTATAGCAATTTATTTAGTTCCTTTTCTGATATGAATACTTCTTGGGTTTTGGATATGTTAACTTTTTCGTTTTTCATATTTTTCGTAAAGAAATTTGAATTTGTCAATTTTTTAATATTAAAAATATGGCTCCCTACCGTATTTTCACAAATAAAATTTTGCAGATACATTATAGCAGGCAAAATAATCGCATAACAAAAATGTCGAATGCTCTTTCATTAATTGCTAATAAAATCGCTTTAAGTTAAGAATCAAAAAATATTTCCGCAGACAAAAATATCGCAAAACATAGATATCGCAAACAAAAATAAGGCCCTTCGATTCATCTGAATTTACTGAGTTGATATTGAGTTACTATTTAGAAATTGAGTTATATTCATATAATTGAGTTACTGAAGTGAATATGGGTATTCGATTGACATTTTTCACTTCTGATTAATGTCAATAAATGAATCATATTTTAATATTATGTTGAAGTTTGATTTTTCTAATACTTTTGTAATTTATATTTAAAAACTAATTATTTGTAATTTTTTATTTCATTTTATTTAACCTTTTTGTTAAAGTTTTTGTGTCACACAGAAAATAGTAAACAAATCCGTAAGCATCTACATAAATAAATGAGAAATAATAAAACAATAACAAAAACCAACTAAAACAATCCAACCCGAATTTATGGTATTATGACACTGACTAGTTTTCCAACTTTTTAAGCGGATAAAAAAGTCAAATGAAGTGAGAGGAAAAATGGGTATACGAAATACTTATTGGAGTAAGCGCATACAACATAGTGTATACGAAAAGTAAAAATTGTCAAAAAAAATTTGTAGCTCATTTTTTCTTGCAGTTCAGTGAGCACAATTCTAGCAAAAATAATTAATTTGTAATTATTTTTAAGACGATAGATTCTTTTTTTTTGACATTTTATGATTTTGACGTTTTGAAATTGTTTGTCACATAATTTTTTTTTACATGAAAATAATAAATACATTTTAATTTTTTAAAATTAACTTGTTCAATATTATACAGATCTCAATTTCATATGCAATTATGTCGGACCTACATTTAATTGTGGCAGCTTCCATAAATTTCTTACAAATAAAGTCATATCTATTTAAAATAAAAAAATTTTTTTTTGTTGCTTGACGTTTTAATTTCCCAAAGATAATGCGATGAGGCAATTTGAAATTTAAAATATAAATAAAAAATAGGAAAACAATTGTTTGACATTTAACAAATATATACAGCGTTGTTACACCCGAAATAAGTGTTTGTCTCTGTTTGGTTTTACTAGATTTGTACCACTAGTTAATTTGAAAAACTAGTCAGTGTCATAATACCATTACTATACGACCAAAAAATACATTCAGATATTCAGTAGCTCAATCTTTTAACTGAAGTGAATCGAATATCCAATTCACATCAGTATAGGCACTTCCGGTTGACATGAATCAACAGAATTGAAATTGAGTTACTATTTAGATAATTCAGTTGCTATTTTGATAATTGAGCTACTGAAGTGATTTGGGTGTTCGAATGGTATTTATCACTTCAGATAAATGTAAAAAAAAATTCATTTAAAATTTGGCTTTTGTTTACTACAGCGGGAATGAAAATAAAAAATAAATACATGCATATATTAAAATCATTAGAACTTGCTATAAAATACAAAAAGTATACTTTATATATATATATATATATATATATATATATATATATATATATATATATATATATATATATATATATTTATATATATATATATATATATATATATATAAATATATATATATATATATATATATATATATATATATATATATATTTATATATATATATATATATATATATATATATATATATAAATATATGTATATATATATATATATATATATATATATATATATATATATATATATATATATATATATATATATATATATATATATATATATATATATATTTATATATTCTAATTTTCAACAATTGAACGCAAAACAGAAAAAAATCAAAAAAAACAAAAACAACAACCTATGTGAATTAACTCCACGAGCAAAATACACATTCAGTTAATTCAGTTGCTCAATATTTTTAACTGATTTGACAGGTCCGAATAGAACAGTCAAATCACTCCAGTTGATTCAGTTAATTCAGTTAATTTTGTTTATTCATGTCAATCGAAAGCGCCTTATATTAGGTGACAAAATTTTTTTGTTGTAATTTCGCATCATTATTCCATTTTTTGTTTTCTTTAGGAAATATACAGTGATCCCTCGCAAAGTGCGGTTGGCTTTTTTGGCGAATTCGTTAAACAAAAAACAATGAATTTTGTTTAACAGTGAAATAATTGTACATTCATTATGTACATTTTCCATAAATACCTAAATAAAAAAATATAAATATAATTGTTTTTCTTTTATTTCTTAAAAAAATTACTGCGCAATATGCAATAAAAACAAAAAAAAAGGCGAAATATCGTCTAACGTTTAGTCACACGTCCAAATTGGGCTTTTACTGATTTAGGGCCTTTTACTGATTTACAGCGATATTTTTGTGTTGGGATTTTGTTGTTTGCAATCATAGTAGCATGCAGAAAACATATGACTAAATATTTCTTCGACAATTTTTGTGTAAGCGCAATATTGATGTTACATTGTTTTTGTTTGCGATATCATTAGATTGTGAAAAAAGTACTGCCATATATTTGTTGCGATATTTTTTTGCGATAATGAGGTATGTCGCCAAAAATATCGTTAAAAATATCGGCTTTTCTCAGTATTAGAATGCATGTCCCCTCATTTTGTGTACGTGCCTTTTAAATTTTTTTTTAACTTATATCAATTTTTAGATGGTTCAACACCCAAGAAAAAAATAAAAATAAAATTTTATTTTTATTTTGTCCGGACAATTATCGCTCCAAAAGATGAATTTAGTAACGTTGTTCTTGTTTAACTCTTCTAATATAAATGTGTATAAGAAGCTAGATACTTCCGATGCACCTCGACTAGCGATCGTTTCATCCCACAACTAATAGTGTCCCTCATGTTTGGCCAGATTATATACGATGAAATTATGCAAGTTTAATTTTCGTTTTTTTTTGTGAGTAAAAACGGGTTTTGTAATTAACACCATTTAGTTTCTATAAAATGATATTTTATTTTTATTTTAGTCTAGATTTTCAATATAAAATTAGTTTTTTGTAAAGATATATTAAATAATAATATTTTGTGTCACGACACTATCACTAGTTTTGCCTGAAGCATATTTATATAGTCACTAATGAGGAAATCTCTGATATTCATATGATTCGGCATTCAATCATTGCTGTTCCGTATTCTTCTTGTGACTATTTCAATGATATTTGAAAAACGGTCATTGTTTCAATGATATTTGAAAAACAGTGATTTGCCCAACTGTATTTTTGCAATTGACGTAAACATATTAAGAAAGCTTTGTGTTTTAAGATTATTATAAAATTTACTTTGCCTTTTAAATTTTAATAAATAATTATTAATTTTCTGAATTCAACATATCAAATTTCTTTATATTTATTTTGCTTATTTAATGTACTATGGGATGAATTAAATTTTTCCTATCATGACAGTATTTCCTGGATGACACAAATAAACTGTATTACCATTTTGTTTTTCTGGGATTAAAACTGGGCTAACTTTTTATACATAACAAAATGCTGGTTTCATTAAAGAAGCACTGTAGAACTTTCTGGAAGTCGAAACAAGCTGTGACTATATTATTATTAATTAATGCCGCTGATTTATCAATATTTTTGGTCCTTCTGTCTTTATTTTTATTGCTTATGTAGATGAAAGTTTTAAATTTTGTTTTTTTTTTCTGACAACGACATATTTCGACTTTTTCGTTTCCTGGTCCTCACTTAAGCCTTTGGTAGAGAGTTTTTAGTCAGAAAGTTCGAAGTGATAAACAAAATATTTGTTTAGCCCAATATTTTTTTTTAACTCTTGAAAACTATAACAAGGCTTACGATGTTTACTGGAAAAAATACAGTAAATTGTACTTATATAGTTATAGAAATGTAAAAGATATTACACCATAAATGGCGATAACAATTATATGTCTTCTAAGAAAACGCTAATTGAAAATACGAAATTGAGAATACAATTTGTTACAGGCAAAACAAATATAAGTCAAGTTATCGTTTAATTAACGGGGGAAAAAAACTAAAATTGACTTATCGTATTATTAGAAAGTAACACAGCATCCGCAGGAGGAATATTCTTGAAAAACTGGTGAAACAGGCAGATTCTTTTATTTTTGAAGCATTAGAAAATGCAATCATATAATAACACGATAAGTAGCACTTATCGTTTTATTGCATGTATAGTGCATTATATATATATATATATATATATATATATATATATATATATATATATATATATATATATATATATATATAGATATATATATGTTTGTTTATATATTTATATGTATATATATTTGTATATATTATTAAATATTACTCATTTTGATAAGGCAATTTATAAATTTTACAATTTTAGTGATCGGAACTGAATAATTTAGTAAAATTCTGATTCATACTGTAATCTATATTATTTTGTATTAGACATCAATTTGTCCGGTATTTTAATTGAAATGGTTTAAGTGTGACTTGAAACTAAAGATAAAGGCTAGAACATGGTTCAATATTTAGTTGAAACCTTTTTAGATTATTTTTTTTTATAATGTTCAGTTTTGACAGTGGAAGCCATCTCTTTTGACTTTTAATGTTCTCTTTTAGCTTTCAACCACAAGTTTTCATCTAGAAATTTTAAGAGCGTTAGCACAATAATTCATTATTATTATGATTTTCAAATCTCTTAAAACTTTTTATTATTAACCATATGCATCGAATAGTTTTGGAACATATTATGGTAGGTTTAAAATTTTTAAGCATTGAGTTTCATAGAAGCATCAATTAGTTTCAATCGTTGCTGAGATAGGACAACGCACCCTATGGTATAGTTGTTGAAATGCAATAGAATGACCAATTGTTGCTTGAAATCCGCATGTTGGTGGTAATTTGATCATCATCCTGTTGGTGCTGAGTGAGAAATTGGAAGAAATCGCAATCTATGTATTGGCATTTTGATCATCTGAATCCGGGTGGGTTTTAGTGACTTAACCAAGCAGCCACTGATTGACTGGTAGATTATTGGTTTTGATCAACACTGTGTCATTGACTTGTACAGACGAAATTTTGGATTTTCATTTCGACCACTGCTAAAGAGAAGTGAGGTACTCGATGTACCATCTCTTGCCATCGGTTAAGGTGTCTGGCTCAGGGAGCTTAGTTATTGGATTTCAATTAAAAAATTGTGATGGAGTGATTGGACTTCGGTCTCATTTACAGCGCATAATGGTCGAGAGTTTAAGATTTTTTCTATTTCGGCTAATAAACCTTCTTAACATGGAACTTTGTAGATTTGATCACAGCTTTGCAAAACTCCACAAAAATGTGAAGTCGGTGGGATGAAATGCCATGTGATACGGAGGTTTGCGATAAAATTTGTAATGCTAGTTGAAGCCTTGATCAAATTGTTGGAATCGCGCACAAAGGTGGTACCATTATCACTATGTAGGTCGGTTCAAATGCCACTTCGAGCCGTGAACCATTTTAGTGCTCCCAGAAACGAATCGCTGGTTAGATGGCCGACCAACTCCGAGTGGATAGCTTTCGTGGTGATATATAAGGCTTATTGTTAAGCATATATATGCCTTATATGATGATTGCCAATTGCCATCTTCTTTTTGTTAAATGAATTGAAATGGGCCAGCGTAATCCACGTCAGTTTTTAAAAAAGGTTGGATTAGTTCTACTCATAAATTTGGTAAGCTGCCCATCAATTGTTGTTCGCATTGTGCCTTAAATTTGCTGATGATGCATTTTCGAATTATTTCTTTATCCTTTTATTTGTCATTTGGAATCTAATACTCTTCCTGTGTGAGAGCCACCAGTTGGCCATATTTGTCACGGAAGATTAGTAGAGCGATTCTGGTTTAATGATTTGAGACTGCTGTTCGTGCTAACCTTCGTCCTTTTTGGCATATTTGCCACGTCTCGAAAAGATCTTCGCTACTCAAGTAAATAGACTCGGATCAATTGGAATGCCAATATTGTTTACAAATCTCAGGATGTCTTGACTTTTTGAAGTTTGAGAAATGAGGAAAATTTGTTGATAATTTCATCGTACTATTTGTTCGTCATGATGCTTGTAAAACCGATGATAGGTTTGATTGATTTTTCTTCAACCTGGTGTCCATATGTTTGTCTTTGAGGTGGCTAGGACTCTGATGAGAGATGTGACCAAGTTGGTCCATTCTACCACATCCCATCACACGACTTGAGTTCATTTGGTGATAAGCCACGAGAAGCGCAATCTGCTGGGTTTTCCGCACATGGAATGTGTTTCCAGTTTTTTCAAGCCAAACTGGAGCCGTGCTGTTTGTATGCGTCTAAGCATACTTTCCAGCCAGTTTAACACAATTTGGGAGTCTGTCTAGGAATTTGTTTGCCTTATGGTTGCATGTGTTTGGTTTCTCTCTTGACCTCTTTCGTCAAATGCGCCAATATACTGCATAGCTCAAGTCAACCCATATCGGATATGCGAAGTGAATGTGAACGAATTAGTTCAATGATTACATTTCACTCCCATCACATCGATCGATGCTGTCAGTTGTTTGGACAGTTCTTGAATTACCTTATTGTTTGCTTCCTAGTTTGCTTCTGGAATATTACGTAGTATTTTGTTGTTAGATTTCCATTTTCTAAGGTTAAAACCGTAGCTTTCAAATACTTCAGTGATTTTTTCTATCATATGGAATGCATGGTATCAGCTCGTGTTATTAGGCAATCCACGTAATATCCTTGGATATGCCAAAGGAACCGCGTGGAGCAGATTCTCGTATTTCATCTGCTATTTGTTGAATCTTTCCACATTAGCAATATATGTTCTCGAAATCGCAAGACGATAGCGTACAAACTATAAATTAAACGATGGGTCCCACAACTAAACATAATGATTAACACTGATGATGTAAGTAAAACTCGTTCTTAAACATCTTTGGCGGTTTAACTATGAATCGTCCTTCATGATCAATTGATTGACCCTAATTCCCAAAATCTGCGTAAACTTCGGTCAATGTCGACCGTTTCGTCATGGTTGGTGAGTTATAAAATGGAAATGACTTTATTCCTCTTTAACGGACCGGTTGGCCGCGAAACTATCCAACCAAACACTATATTTTGCAGAAACGGCTGGTTTGGCATGGTTTTTATTTGAGCATCTTGCAAGACATTGAAAAAGTAGTCCATTTCAATAAGGATATCTACAGTGCGGATATCTACGGTAATTTGATTTCTGGCCTCTAATAGAAATTGATTTTCATGTTTTGTAATGGTAGTTGGCTTGTAATTTTTACCATTATTAGCGCTTAGATGGAGAATTCGGGAGTTAGTAGTTGTGGCTTGATATGAATTGTCTCCAAACCCTTTGAAGTCCCGAATCCAATTTGGCCTATCCCATAAATAGCACCTCGAGCATTTATTCTTTTGAGCCGAAGACGTTACGCATAAGATTCGGTAATGAAACTGATACGTTGATTACATTGAGTTTTAGGAATTACAGGAGTTTTAAGAATTTGAAAAATTCTGGATTAACTTTACGTGCCGAGTGTTCTGCCCATAATGCCCCTGAACTTTCATCAAACTTATGCATAAAAAAATAGACAAACCAGGGATCTCTCGTGTCTGTTACCTCCTCGCATGATATGTCCATTAGTCGCTAATAATTTTCTGCTGTTGAATTTGTAATTCTTTTAACTTATTGAGTGCATCTATGTGTAGTTTTCCTCTGTTACAGATATATGTCGTAAAAGTTTTGTCGCTTAAGTATTGAAATTTCTGATCTTCTCATGTATGGCTGGGGTGTACAGGTCGTCAAACGACTGCCACTCGTCGTACTCTCCGGAAAACTCCGGTATATTTATTTTTGACAGTTTTATCTGTGAATGTTCGCCATTTTGCGTTGCATTATTTGAGGTATTTAGTTTAATCACACCTTGATTGAAATTTTGCAATCTAATCAAGTTATTAACTGTGGAGATGGCATTGTCATTGATAATTGTCCTCATAAATTAAATCCCCGTTCATGTTGGGATTATCAATGGTGAATATACAAAGTTACAGTTGATACCGCAAGTTCTTTAGTCATCTTGATAGCCGAATTTCAAACGTGCGACGAATTTAAGAAACAAAAGGTTTTGATTTAAATAATGGGATCATGATAAGCAATAAAATTACAGGTACCTGTATTTGGTAAAACGTAGTGTATTGCCGATTATCAGAAATAACAGGCTCGAAGAACTAAATGTTGCAATATAATTGTATAATGACCAATTGTTTCTTGATTGTGTTCTCGGCAGCAATCTTTTCCCAAGTTAAGTTGGTTAAATCTGTTAAATTAAGCTTTGGTTGGTTTGATCTTTATAATTTTGTTTGTTACAGTATTTTTAGCATTTCATCTATTTAACAGTTGTACTTTAGTATTACCTTTAACACGTTCGCCCCTCAAACGATTTTTTGATGTTCGGAAAAACTAACCTATTAACAATTCTATGACTCCTATATGCATCATGAGTTTGTGGACAGCTGGTATGTCACATACATGAGACATGAGTTTATGATTGCTTCTACGACACATATGCGAGACATGAGTCTTATAGGTTTATATTTCTAAAGAGTTAATTATTACTTACATATAAATTATATATAAGCGTAATTCAGTTTCAGTCTAATAAAAAAAAAGAAAAATTAAAAAAAATTGTTGGGTATGCCATAGTCGAAAGCATGGATATGGGCATAGATGTGTCACACACATATTTACTCGCAGCCCTAAGTACGACGCTATAATTTTTTCTCTAAATTCTAAATGTAACAATTGCCGCTGTTGGTTTCGTTTGTTATATATCCAACACGAATTCCATATTGCTATATCCAGTATGTGGAAAAATACTCATGTACCATCGTACTGAATGCCTTGGGCAAGCATAATATGGAATCATTTGATCGGTCTTATCGATTCCCGACATATTAGCGTTGTAGTATACCACTATTTTTGGCTTTACTATTTCCTTATTTCTTTTTGTTATTAAATTAACAAGCTCGGCTTTGTGTTTGGTAGAAATCATCAAAACGTCTTGCTTATCTTTCCATTTTAACACCATAACGTTCTTGCGGTTTCGCCGCCATGAAATTTGCCCTGGCTTTAATTTGCTGCATATAACTTGATAGAGATTGCGTTTCCTGTTCGAAGTGCTCTGCCAGGTCAATACTGCAGTAGTAATTATCCATATATAACGTATGTCCTTTACCCAAATATTTCTTCATTAACTCAACAACAACATCAAATGCATGCCCTTTCTCGTTAGACACAGTGCCTCTTCCGGTATATATAATCAAATTTATTAAAAAACTTTCGGGATTGCATAATTCATAAAATTTGATTCCGTACTTGTGCTTTTTATTCGGTATATACTGCCGGAATGACAGTCTTCAACGCCATAACAGCAGAGCTTCATCTAATGAAAGGTTTTGAGAGGGGCTATCCATTTTCTTTATGATAACCAGAACGTGATTTGTGACATTTTGTATTTTGTATAATCTATTAATTTTGACGTCGTGTTGCTCGTCATAAAAACACATACACCTAAGGATGTTTTCAAACCTTATTCGACTCATTTTCTGGCCGAACACATTTTGAACATAAAGCCCAGTTTTGATCCAATAGTGTTTTAGGCTTGGTTTTCTATTTAGAGGTATTAGCAGATATATGGCAAGCATTTGTTTCAATTCAATACTGGTCACATCTTACCATCGACGACGGTTTGAATTTGCTGATAATTTCTTATGCTCATCGAGCAACACCTTGTCAAAAATTTTACTGAAATATTCTACTGGTTCAGCGGTTGGTGGTAGATCTATAGATATCAATTCTGCTCCTGAAAAAACTATGTTATTTGTTTCAGGCTAAACATCAGTCCACATATCATCGTTAATTTTCTTGAACTGGAACCTCTTGGAAGTCAATTTCTACTGAGCATTCAGATGATATGCTGTCAGTGTCATAGATGCGAAAGCTGCTGCCCGAATCTTCAAAGTCTATTTCACTCTTGAATCTAATTCAGATTCATCAGATTTACGCGCAGGCTGCATGCACTTTCTTTGTCTTTCCATTATGCAAAAATTCTTAACCAAGAACCTATTATACCAGCACAACAGAAAAAAAAATCTGCAATTAACTTGAGTCCCACCCAAATCAAAATTACTACTTACAACACAACACAAATTATATTAATTATATTACACAAATAACTTTGATTAATTTTTATTATACTTCAAAAATCTAGTTTTGAATTAAAAATCCTAAATTTATTTATTTATTTATTACCAAAAGTATAAATAATATACCTCTTTACTAGACAAAATCGTCGACAAACTAACATTAAACGTTAAATAAATCGTTATACCTTTTCTCTAAACCAATTACGGGGGCTTCCCGAAATATGAGGATATTTCAATAAATAAAATTTTCTCAGTGAAACCGTTTGACACAAATGTGTGTTATATACTCATAGAGACTACGACGAAAAGAAAATAATCATGACACAAACCGTTCCAAAGTTATACCTATGTAAAGACATGAGTTTTCTGGGGAAACTTGCGTGACACATATATGTGTCTTTGAGGGGCGAACGTGTTAAGAATTAACACATAAAACATAATTTAACGAATAGCCATAAAACATAATTTAAACAAATTTTAATCCGTTTCTTACTTAAATTGTATTTCATTATAAAATAATTTTGCGATTAGTGTGTTCGGCAATGATATGCGCTTTCGCCGATGGGTGTGAGAGTTGGACTTTGATAAATGAGTTATGACTCATGATATTAGAAAAAGAGGCATTTGCGTCATATATGAACAATATTTGTAATAAAGGAAAATGCATAATGTCGTTCATGAAGTAAAAAGACAGCGAGTGCCCTGGCTCGGTCACGTTCTGCGAACCGATTCTAAACGGATAGTGCAATGATTTCTGAGGTACACCGCCATTTAGCGAAATTTTTTTTCTGCTTGTCTAGAACAATATGATCACTGTGGATTTTTTAGCAAATACCGGGCCTGGATTGAAAATGCCTTAGTACAGCCAACAAACAATCTCTTGATAAATTGGTTGTCAGTTCTAAACCACAAACTTGCATCTAAATATATATGGTATTTCTTCTTGAAAATGTTTATTAGTAAGGTTGGTCCTGCATGCAAATTTTGTAAATGCTCTTCCCTCATAATTAACTCTGTCAGTTTGTGTTTAAATTGTAACAATATCGGATGTTATATTGAAGGGTAAATTGGCATGTTCCAATCTACCACCTATTCTGAGAATTTTGGCTTTATCTAAAAATGGAGAATAACTTGTTAATTCAGACCTTTTGTTTATTTGCAGACCTGCTTTCAATGCATTGATTTCTGAAGCAAAACTATCAGCCTGTGTTGCTTTAATGTGCCCGAATAAGGCTTTTTCTATCTCCTCGCAATTTAGTGCCTCGTCATTCTGGCTGTTGTAGTTTAAAACTCTGGAATTCCTTCCAATAGAGCTTGCGTTTTTAGAAAACCGACCCATGCTACAATTCTTTGAATTTTCTTAATATTCGACAACATTTAAAATAATGTGTGGACTATATTGACTTCATCTTGCCTCTTTCTTCCATTAGATTATTATCTTCTACGTTGGTGCCAATTACTTGAATCCATATAGCTTCTGGTTGCTTCAGTCAGTTTGTGGCGTTCCACCACAAACTGAATGCTTTCAATACTGGCATCAGACCTTTTGAGGCATGGTCAGCAGGGTTACTAGCTGATTTGACGTGAAACCATTGATCCCGTTTTATAAGCTCTAATATACCATGGAAGATCGATTATCTATATAGGTTTTCCATTTTCTTGGTAGACTGGCTAGCCAATCGAGCACTATTTATGAGTCAGTCCAATAAAATGACCATGGCTGAGTTTCTGTTCCGAGAGAAATCTGTACCGTTTTCATCAATTTGGTAAGCGGTAACGCGTCATTTAGTTCCAATCTCGGCAGAGTCACTGTTTTTATTGGAGCTACCCTCACTTTTGCTACCAATATGTTACCCTTATTCGTTCCAGTAACGTTTACTCTGGAATATAACAGCTCCATATGCACTTTTAGAAGCATCTGAGAATCCATGTAGCTCAAACTTCTTCAGTGACTGCAAATTCAGCCAACGATTTATTTTAATTTCTTCTAGCATTTACATCTTTGATCCAGTTTATTTGTATATCCGGCGGAAGTTGGTCAGCCCAGTCAAGTTTCACCAGCCATAACCATTGGAATATAATTTTCACTGCCATGTTAGTAGGAGTTAACCATCCCATCGGATCGAACTACCTTGAAAACTCAGAAAACAGTGATTGTTTTGTGTGGGCGGTACGATTATCTAACGCTACCTTAAATTGGAAGAAATCGTAGGTTAGATTAAATTCAAGACCCAAAACCTTTCCTGAAATAGCAACATTTTTCTGAATACTACGTGCCGATATCTTTTGTAGTTCCTTTGGAATCGTTTGTAATAACCACGGATCATTTGACGTCCATTTGCGAAAACGGAAAACCTCCTCTGGCTTACAGTGCAATAAGTCGAACCACCAATACTAGAGCCTTTTCCAAATTATCTTCGCCAGACATCAAGTCATTAAAAGAAAAGGAAACGACCGATTCGTTCGTACTTTTGGTTTTCCTGCCACATGACAAACGATTTTACAAATACCACGTCATTTTTGTGTTTTCACACGTATTCGTCATCTGTCATTTCATAATAAAAAATTTATGAAAATGGCAGCTTTTTAAAATAAGCAAAAACTAACTAAATGAAATACGAACACAAAGGCAACTATATACAATCAATCGTAAAAAAATTCGAACGAAAAAATAAATCGCCAAGAATTTGAGTGTCAATGCGGAAATCGTTTGAAATTAGTTAAATGGTATAATGCGTTTGGCAATTAAAAAAGTTATACGATCTAGTCACGATATCGTGATGTCGGGCGATCGATATAAATAATTGATAATTTTGAATGAAATTTATTAAATTATTGAAATTTTCGAGTTTTGTTAATTAAATATAGTTAATATATATCGTTTCCATATAATTTTTCGTGTCGTTGCTATGTAGCAATGTCTTAACGGGGATGTTCGCTAAATAATTTTTTGGTATATGCACTGGGCTTTTCTCGTATCCAGATTTGAAGGAACATCTCTATATCGGCTAATATCTTTGTAAATCTGTCCTTACATTTTTATCATATAACCTAGCTCCTCATATTCATTAAAAAATCGTTTATACTCACGATCTAGCGTATTATTCTTGGACAGCTTGCTTTTCAACGATTTAAATCTTCTTAATGCCATGTACTTTGATTCACATAGACGAAACTCATTGCAGAACGGTAAATCAACTATATATTTATTATCGGGTGACTTGGAAACTGTTTCTTTGTATTTTTGTATTTTTCATCTTGTGTCAAAGCCCTTAATTCCTGAACTTCTATTATTTTCCAAAATCTCCTTAAACTGGCATCGATGTCAATAATCAAACTCGGTTGAGCTATTAAATTGTCTTCATCGCTATGTGTTCCTCCGCATGAATAATCAACGCTTGAATAATTATTTTAAAATTATTACCCATTCGTGAACTTAAATTCAACTCTGTAATATCTCTTGAGATTTCAGCGTTGTTATCACTTATACCCTTTATCGATATAAGAGAATTACTTCTTGAAAGCCGCAGTCGAGCCACTAAAGATCCCGTCACAAGAGATGTTTGAGATCCTGAGTCTAATATAGCACGACTGGTCAACCATTGGTCACACATATCCTTTACTTGAATTTCTGCTGTCTATAACAATGTACTCACTCAATCTTGATTGTATAGTTCATGAACTTTGAAGTTCGTCTATGTGTAGAATCCTATTATGCCTTTTCTTATATTCAGCACATCTTCCCTTTGATCTGCATTGGTAAGCTTGATGTTTTGCACTAAGGCAAGTGTACTAAGTGTATGCAATGTGAAATGTGGCTAAACTAAGTGTATGCAATGTGAAATGTCGTAATACAAAAACTTTGGGCCAACATAAAGCTTGTGGTTGGTAACTAAATTGCAGCCGAAACAAATTGTGTACACTAAGTAGCACCTTTAAAACTTTCCTATCAAAGCTACCTCGTTTTATTTCAGGTTTGACGCCTTGAAGAGATTTCATGCGATGATGAGGAAATCAAAAATTTTTGAAGCGTCGGATTATCATCCTTTACCACCGTTTTAACTCGCCACATTTGCTGAGTCGATGGATCTATTTTTTGAAGCGCTAAATATATAAGCCTTGGGTCGCGTTCTTCAGTTTGAAATCCAATAGCTTTAAGATCACGAACTCGTCATATTTGTCATGTATTTTGGCTATGTTCACTGCAATGGCCTTGCTGATAGGCGTCTGAAAGGTATAAGCTTGAAGCAACGTATTAATAATTTAACGTTTCTTATCGTGACGTTTACATAAAAGTTGAAAGGCTTCTATGTTAATCACATCATTTACCCTGAAATGACGAATTAAGGCACTGACTTCTCCTTTCAATAATCCCTTTAAATACTGGAATTTTTGGAACGGCAATAAACTAGCTTTTCCAATCTTTTCCCAAGTTAAGTTGGTTAAATCTGTTAAATGAAGCTTTGGTTGGTTTGATCTTTATAATTTTGTTTTTGTTTGTTACAGTATTTTTTCGCGTTTTATCTATTCAACAGTTGTACTTAAGTATTACCTTTAAGTATTAACTCAACGAATAGCCATAAAACATAATCTAAACAAATTTTAATCCATTTCGTTCTTAGGGTCTTTGTGAATGTGTTAAAAACACGTTAAAAATGAAAATTTTGACAGCTTAAGTTAAATACTTTTTTTATTCACCTCAAAAAATTTATAAAAAATTTAACGAGGTAAAGACCGTCTTTAAATTTTGACAAGTGAATTTAAAAAATCATAACCTCATTTTTTACAAAATTACTGTGGTTAGTTATAAAACAATAAAATTAATATCCTAGTTGGCGAATATAAGTTATATTTTATTAGGAATTTTACAACAACAATAGCATGCGTTTCATTTATGTTTGATTTAATTTCAATCCAATTTTTTGTTGGGTTTATATTAAAATAAGACGACATTTTCCTTTCTAATTCTTATTCCAGTACGCTTAATTATACGCTTAATATGTTTGTTATCGATATACATATATATTGTCAAAATATTTAACTATTCAACATTCACACAGGAAATTTAAATTTATTGTTAAAAATATTTCACCTCAATTATTTATTTTTCCCAATATTTTTAACTAAAAATTTTTAATACATTGACAAAGACCCTTAAATTGTACTTCATTATAATATAATTTTGCAATTAGCTTTGGTGTTCGGCAATGATATGCGCTGTCCCCGATGGGTATGAGGGTTGGACTCTGATAGATGAGTATGAGATATGACTCGTGATGATATTAGAAAAAAGAGGCATTTGCATGATATATGAACCATATACTCGTAATAAAGTAAAATTTCTAAAGTCGTCCATGAAGCAAAAAGACAGCGAATATGAAGAACAAGCTCTAGATCAAGTCCGATTGAGTATGATTGGTTATTCGGTACGGACCAGCTATGGCCTTTAAAGGCCGAATATTATTTATATAATGTTCTATATTGAAAAAATAACATTTTCATTTAGTTTTAATCATAATCTATTTTATCATATCATATGTATAGATAAAATTTATAATTACTTGTGCAAAATACATTCATTATGAAATTTACAAAACTATACATAAAACATAAACCAAAATACAATACGTTAGTTAAGCTGAATGTTAAATGTAAATAAATAAAAACCGAACTTCTCGGCTATTGAATAATTCAGAATTCAAAATAAAAAATAAAAAAACAAATTGAAAAATTCGTATTAAAAAAAATTTTCAAATCATTTTTATCAGTTCGATTTTGAGGCTCATAGCGAAATGTTCTAAATATTGTACACGTTGAAAAGTGCGTCGAAAGGAATATACGTTAAATTTAGGAATAAAATAGTTTAATTTAATATTACATTTTTATATTTAATTGTTTTTAAGCATATAATAATTAAAAGTATAAAAAACAAAATGTTCGGGGATTTAATTCGAAATCATAATTTAACATTAAAACAGTTTTTAAATAGTGATAATTATGCACCATATATTGTAAACTTATGGAATAGTTCTGGCACAATTAAGTCTCACATAACTTTTAAATATATTTTAATGGGATTAACAGTGGCAGCAATTATTTATGTGGTTTATTGGCTTATATTTGTGCCATTAGATTGGATTCGGGTATGTATTCATTTTTTATAGTATTATGGTACTTAAAATACATTTGTTAACGTAAATATTCTAAATTCTTGAGTATAATAACTTATGTGTGCAAGTTCTCTAAAAATTAATGGAACTACCAGGACCTTCCAAAATACAAAATATAACTTCGAAAATTGGAAATTAAAATCAGTTATTCTAATTTGTTTAAAGTTATTCAATTCGGATTTAATATATATATATATATATATATATATATATATATATATATATATATATATATATATATATATATATATATATATATATATAGCGATTCCATGCGAAACCGATCACGAATTGTCCTGTTAGATTGGTTTGTTAGATTTTGATGAAACTTTTCAAAAATGTTCTCTATGTTTAAAAACCATGAAAAATGATTTTAATTTTTTTGTAGCACTGTATTTTTTGACGGTGGCGCACGGCGTATTACGTTTTTCTTGTTTTTTCTTAAAAATCCTAATTTTCAAGACCTCTTTCTCAAAAACCACTTAACCGATTTGAATGTTTTATATCTCAAATCAAAGGGAATGGATGGTACAATTTAAAAAATAACGGTACAATTTTTAAAAAATTGTTTATTAAAGAAAAATGTGTTTTTTTAAATGTCATTTCCCGTTATTTTCGACCCCAACGAGTTATCAATTTTTTTTTCAAAGCTTACTCATTTATCAAACAAATAAAAAAAGGAGTCCTATGTTTCAATTTTTAAAATATGGTTTTTTGAATATTTCAGGATCTGAATATTTTAAACCAAAAATCAAAAAAATCTATTAAACTTTTTCTTTGATAATTTTTCTTGAATTGTTCACTAACTTACACTTTTGGCAATGCAATAAAACCCTAAATTGGTTGCAAAAAATGCTATTTGTTGATTTATAAAAATAAATCAGGTGGTGATAATGAAGATGGACCTTTTGGTTCACAAGATATTAGTTTGGATAATCTTGTCGCCTGCTTCTTCTGTAAGTTCATCAAATGGGGAGCAATACATTCATCTGAATATTTCATCATTCAACGATACTTTAAAATCAATGCACAGTTCTCCTTTAGTACATAAGAAAATGAGAAGTGAAAATTATAAAGAACAAAAATTTCAAGAAGTGTCAGCAAAAATTTCTGAGGAAATATTTATGCTTCCGTGTAGTTCCGGGCATGCCGATAATGACATACCAGGCGATAGTATTGAAATGATTCAACAACTACGAGAAAAGTATGGAATGTCTACAACAACAAATGAATAGTATATGATTTTAACATCGGTACCAAAAAGCTGGCATATCCGGAAAATGTAAGATGAGTTTGGTGTGTCTTATTATATGGCAAATAGAGAAAAACAGATCCAAAAAAGGTATCATGTCAACACCGAACACCAAAATGGGATCAACAACTTTTGGAAAAGTTCAGAAGGAGTTATTATTAGAAATCAGCGTAGATTGGTTTTTTGTAATTTGAAGGAAGCTCATCAAATATTTAAAAAAACCTATCCAAAAACAAAAATTGGATTCTCTAGTTTTGCTGCACTTCGTCCAGGGCACTACGTATTAGCGAACTCTAGCGGCACACATACTATTTGCGTCTGTATATATCATCAAAATATTAAACTTATGTTTAATAAAATCAAATCAATGAACCTTTTATCATACGAAGTGGGAAGTTATCAAGATCTTATTTCGCAGATTATTTGCGCTACTCCAAGTACATTATGCTATTTTAACGAATGTCCAATCTGCCCGGGAACCGATAATATTCTTAAGGATTTATCTGCAAAATATCTACAAAATTGTGTAGATGAAATAACATTAATGCAGTGGCAGAAGGTAGATCGATGCATCATGGAAACAGTAACCGTATCATCATTGGCTTTCACAGATAAACTGGGTGAACAACTACACAACATAGTACCACATTTGTTTATTGCAAAACAACAAGCAGATTACCTGAAATATAGAAAATTAAATGCAGCAACTGATGAATGTATAGTTATATGTGACTTTTGAAAACTATTCATTTGTAGTTCAGGATGCGGTTCAAGGATTTCATTGGTCGAATGCTCGAAACATAGTCATGTAGCTGTGAGATTCTTGTGGATCTGGGGCTCAGTACAAAAACAAAATTATCAAAGAAAAAGTTTGATAGATTTTTTTATTTTTGGTTTAAAATATTCAAATCCTGAAATATTCAAAAAATCATATTTTAAAAATGAAAGATAGGACTCCATTTTTTATTTTATTTGTTTGATAAATGAGTAAGCTTTGAAAAAAAATAAAAAAATTGATAACTCGTTGGGGTCCAAAATAAACACATTTTTCTTTAATAAGCAATTTTTTAAAAACCGTTGTTTTTAAAACAATTTTTTTAATTGTACCGTTATTTATAAGATCCATTTATTCCCTTTCATTTGAGATATAAAACATTCAAATCGGTTATGTGGTTTTTGAGAAAGAGGACTTCAAAAATTAGCATTTTCAAGAAAAATTAAGAAAAACGTAAAACGCCGTGCGCCACTGACACATATATATATATATATATATATATATATATATATATATATATATATATATATATATATATATATAAATATATATATATATATATAAATATATATATATATATATATATATATATATATATATATATATATATATATATATAATTGAGCGATTCCACAGTAACGTTTCTAAGGCATATTTTAATTAACGATTGCTAACTAAACCCAATACAACAAATGTGAATACAATTGCAATGATTAATTGAAATAAATCAAACATCAAACTAAGCAAAAGACTTGCAAAGTCTTGTTTTATTTTACAGTGTATCTCTTTGCAAGATATTCATTAAATTCATTTTATTTTTCACAATCTTAATCCTTATTCTGCTATCGAAAAGATCGCTAACTTGTTTGAATGAATGAACCACCTTGAGACCTATGATGCTAGAATTTTTTCAATATCTGCTTATATCATACCATATAAATTATATAATTTGCCACAAGCCATGGTGTATGCTATGATTCTTAGAAATTTAGACTGGGAAATCAGAAGAAAGTCCAATTCCGAATTGCACATACCTATATATACTAATTTGAATAAAGTTTTGGATAAGGAAGTTCATCCTTGTCAGGTTTATTTCGTCAGTATTAATTTGGCTTTAATTTGGCAATCTGCATTTCTCAATATTTTACTTCGAGTATAATATATTGGTATAATACCGATGTTATGAATTATAAGCTCTGAATTTTTATCTTTAAGTCAATTTTTTTAGGTCCAAAGCTCTCCCAACTCTTTCGAGGCTAACTTAACGTCCTATATAACGTCTTTACTAGCCAAATTGAGGACGCATTTTCTCCCATTGGGATTCAGTCTCGGTATCTCCCGACCCAAACGAAGCCAATTCATTTTCCTATATTTGATGTTCAATTTTTCTCGTTTAACGCGCTCTTTTTATCTTGCAAGATGGTAAATAAGATGAACTTTCTGGATTCTGAAGTTTACGTAAACCGATTTGGCCTCGTTTATCAACAATTTGTTGACGCTCGTCAACAGCTTACTGCGTTTATTGCTTTTTAAAGTTTTATTTCTGCTTCTAAAATACTTTTTGCAGTTGAAGGATTTGAGTATTGTTTGTAAATATTGCTATGATTGCACCTTCTGTAATCTCTGGTAAAAGCTGTAAAATACAGGACCCAGTACACTACCGTGTGATAGGCCTGCTAATATATTCTCTTAATTTAAGAGTACTTTCCGTTATATTTTACACGGTAATGTGAATCTGCGATATCGTGATGCCACTTAAATAATTATAGTGATTTCGTCGGCTTAGTTAATTTTGTTCTATCTCACTTTTTTTCGATGGTGAAATTTTTACGATTTTTGAGGTTTTCAAAGTACCTCTTTCGATTGTGCTAGTCGGGATAACTCTATTTCTTTTACTTAGTAAGATATTGAGTACCCCGACTAGCGCAATCGAAATAGCTACTTTCAAACCTCAGAAACCGTTAAAATCCCAACATCGAAAAATGTGAAGCCGACGATATATAGTTTCGTTCTTAATTTCTAGTTGGTTGTTTTAGTGTATTGCATAGAAAATTGAGGATTTTTTGCTGCTTGGGTGCATTTCCTATACTTTTCATTCCTTCCGTTGTTCTTTAACTAATTACCTGCCCTCAAAAGGACAATTTTGGTTTCGACGAGATTTAGCGTGATTAATATGAGAATTTGTCGATGCTGCAAGTTGAATTTTACCTCGATCTCGTCTTCAAACTGTACCAGTGTTTTAATTGGTACATACAAATTTATTTGCTGGATTCGGTCCTATATTTTGTTTAGTTATTTATAAGCTTAGGTAACTGTTTCTTAACTATCAGTGTGCTGAGATCCAACAGGAGAGTGGTCAAAATATAGCCCCTCATTGTTTTCGAGATGTAAAATAGTCCTTAAAATTCCAGTTTATTACATAGACATCAATGAGATCTGGTATTATAGTAAATCAGTAAACCAATATATTGGTTTGTTTCCTGGGTGCAATTTGTTTCTGATTTAATTTACTAAGATAAGTATTATATATGACTCCACCCATTGGCGTTTCACAGTTTCTGATAAGTTGTTGTTTATACCAAATCGTTATTGTGGATCTAAATCAGCAAGCCGCTGTTTGTTCTAACAATTAAACCAGTTCAAAGGGTTTGGTTCTTTTCAGCTCTATATTCACATGTTGCTGGAGTCTTTCTTCGTGTTTCCTTGCATTTTTTTAAAATTTCAATTGAAACGGGGTCCACTTTAAGGTCTCTATGTAGATCACTATTTCTGACATACCATGGTGCATCGACGATGTTCCTTAGTACCCTGTTCTGAAACCTTTGTATGATATTAACGTTGCTGGGTTTTGTACAACCCCAAAGTTCAATACCATAAGTTAATATTGGTTTCAGTATTTGCTTATAAAGTAGCGGCTTATATTGTATGATGATAGAGAAGAGTGTCTGCCTATCAGCTAATGCATTTTTCTATATTTTAGGTTTAGTTCTTCATTTTTCTTTTTGATGTGGACCTTCCATCTAAGTGTAGCAAGTGCAGTATTATTTCTCGATTTGTTGAAACAGGTATATGTCCAACTCGTTTGTTGGTAAAATTTACGTGAATTCACCATCTTTTAGTCCATTTATATACTTCGGAGATAGCTGATTGTAATTTTTGTGTTGAATCTACGCTGCTTGTCAAACAGCTAGGATGGCAGTGTCATCAGCAAAAGTCACCACTGTGTTGTTTTCTAATTCAGGTAGATCATTCGTGTATAGTAAATATAAAATCTGTTCTAATACACTGCCCTGCAGTACACCTGCTTTTATTTCTTTTAATTCAGAATAAGTTTCAGCCAATTTAATTCTAAAGAATCCATCTTTCAAGTATGATTCCAGTATTTTAGCCAATTGCATTGGTAAGAGGTTTCTTAATTTATGATTAATTCATTCATGCCAAAACTTGTCAAAAGATTGCGCCTCGTCTAAAAATATCGTGGAGCAGAAATTTTTCTCTTCAAGTGCTTTCTCAATTAATTGATCATTCTGTGTACTTGTTGTATTGTTGAGTGTTGATGACGAAATCTGAACTGATGATTTGGGATTAAGTTATTCCTTTCGATTTAATCTTTTAATCAGTATTTTCTCAGAGTTTAGACATAACTGGCAACAACGAAATTGGTCTATAAAGTGAAGTTTCGTATGGTGATTTTCCAGGGTTTGATATCATTATTACTTCTGCAATTTTCCACAAATAGGGCACAAATTTGGTTCTAAATGGTGCATTGATAAGATAAGTAAACTTAACTAGAGCCTTCCTTGGTAGTTCTTTTAAAATTTCTGTAGTAATAAGATCATTACCAGGAGCTTTTTTCGAATTCATTTTGAATTTTATCTCATGCATGACTTCCACCGTTATTATTTGAGATTCTAAAGTTTGATCATCATGTGGTTGGAATATTTTTTCGAGGTTGCTTCCCAAAGGGAATAATAAGTCCTGCTATTATTAGTTAGTTTTTTTAACGGTTACTGATTGACTCATCTTTTACTTTTCGGATTTTCCTTCTTAACTGATGAGTTAAACTGTTTAACTTAGTTTAATATTGAGGAGCTCTTGTTTGCTGCCATATTCTTCTCTCTCTTCTTTTTTCTGCCAAGAGTTCTATTATTTCTTTAGGGTAGTGGTTTCCTTTTATTTTATATTTAATTTTTGGGGTACTTTCCCAGGCTGATTGTTGTATATCATTTACAAATTTTTGAACTTCGTTTTCTATTTGCTCCTCGCTTTTTAATGGAACTTTTAGGTTAATTTTTTCTTCTAAGGACTGCCTAAAGTATTCCCAACAAGTGTGTTTATTTATTAGGCTTGGATTTCTTTCTTTTTGAATAATTTTTTCGCTTAATGTCAAAAGTATAGGAGAATGGTCCGAGTTTAAGTCTCGACTCTTGTCTACTTGTATATAGTTTATTGATATATTTTTTATTATAAAAAAATCAATTATCTCTGGTATTTTGTTTTGATCTGGAGGCCAGTTGGTTGGTTTTCCAGTTGACAAGGTTTTCTCTAGCGCATTTTCTGACAGCTTTAATCAAAGAACCTTTAGTCGTTGTTAGCCTAGAACCCCAATGGACATTTTTTGCATTAAAATCTCCTCCAATTATGTATCTTTTTCCTAGTTTACTGAAGAATTCGAATAAAAAGAATTGGATTTAAATCTAAATGTTTTTTCCATCAATATGGATCTCAGTTGGTTAGGTAATAGTTTTTCGAATAAATTAGTCACATATGAAAGTAAGATGATGGTTCTATAAAAAGTTACTTTTTAATATTATATGGAGCCCAATTGGATGTGATACTATTGTTAAAATCTTCCATTGTATTTTAAGAAAATCTTAAGAAATCCTTAATATTGCAATAATATTTAAGTACATACTTGATAAGATTATGTACTTAAATAAAAAGAAATATAATCCGAATAAAAAAGACAAGCATCCGAACGATGACGAAGTCATTACTTTTCGTCGACTTGTGCTCTCTCGATGAACGACGCGGTTCTAACGAAACATCGTTCTCTTCCTCATTTGACGGTTCATTACTACCCGAAACGTCAATTGAATCTTCAGCTGTTAGACCCTCACTTTTTTGAGATCTAGATACGCCTTCTGAACTTGCTGTTGTAACAATTGCCTCATCTTCCACTTCATTGCTATCATCTTTGAATGGATAAAAATGATTTGAAAATTCGTTACAATCAATTACCTTGTTTTTATGGTAATTGATTGTAACGAATTTTCTGTAGCGAGAAGAAAGTCAAAAAATATCGAGAGTCGCCAAATGAATCAACTGGCATTGGACCACGCAGGTCAGTGTCCACCAGTTCTAGTACTCTGGAAGCCCGAGATTTCCTGTCCTTGAACGGAAGACGAGTCTGTTTCCCCTTTATACAAGTTTCACACTTGTCCTGTTGACCTCCGACAAAACTCATCCCGTCTACAAATCCATTTCGTAATCTCATCAAGCTATCGTGACCCACATGTCCTAGACGTCGATACCATAATTCCCATGAATTCTCAATTTTAATTCTCAAACATGTTTCACTCGTGTGTCACTTTGAACATCCCTGTATTTACTTTTGCCTCATTCAGTAATTTCTTGTTTTTGTCAAAAACTTTGCAATCTTTTGCACTAAACTTGACAATTAAACCTTTGCCTACTAACTGACAATAAGTTTGTGCAAAATCCTGGCACGTATAGAACATTATGAACTCTAGTATTTACTATACGGTTATTCACCCGTAGTTGGAGTAAAACATTGCCAATCAATTCGGCCTTCAATTTTGATTGATTTGCAATTGTGACCTCCCATGATTTTCGGACATTTGTTTTTGAAGTGACCAACTACGCCACATCTAAAACATTTCCCATCCTTTACTTGTTTCTTCTTGTAAGACTTTGCTGGCTTCACGTACATGGCTGATGCAGAGCCGGAGCCCTTAACTCTATCACCTCATCGAGTTTCTTGAAGTAGTTTGGTTTTAATTAAGTCAGCCGAAATTTTTCTTCCAGAATTTTCTATCGCCATAGTCATGGGTTTGTACTCGTCGCTTAATCCGACCAACAACAATGTGCCAATCCACTCATCGTTTATTTTCATGCCGGCACCTTTTAACTTGTGGGCGGTCATAATAATTTTGTTGATGAAAGTCTAGTCTTGTTGAAACTAGTTCACGCAATAATGCTACACGACGAAGTAGACCGGAATCTTCAAATGCCACTTTCAGATTGACCCAAACATCATTCGCCGTATTTTCTTTTTGAATATGTGAAAAATTCGCACTGTCCACTAAAAAAACAATCGACGTCTTGGCTTTTGAATCTTCAATTTTCTTGCATGTGTCCTCAACATGACTCCAAAGGTCATTCATTTGAAGATATGCTTGTGCAGCAAATTTCCATGTCTCATAGTTATTTCTTCCACGCAATTTTTCTATGGACGCAAACGTTGCCGCCATTTTTTTTTTTTTATTAATTTTTTACACAAAAAAAATAGTCACGCTAAACTCGTTAACCACGAAATTTAACACAAATTGAACTTTTTTTATTTTATTATTTAAGTGGGTCTGGGCCCATAACCTGATGTGATTATGTACTTAAATAAAAAGAAATATAATCAGAATAAAAAGACAAGCGTCCATAAACGAGGTATTTATTTTAGAGAATAAGTACAAGAAGGAAATAGAACGCCACAAGCGGCTAGTATTAAAAACAAAACAAAGTAAAGGCTCTCTCACACTTAATAACTCAACAATACTCAAACATATAATATGTGTAAATTATGTACAACTACCTATCTAATATCTTTTGTAAACACTTTTCTTGTAAATTTCTTTCCAATGGAATCTTTAGGCTTAACTCATACTATCTCAGTAGCTAAATAACACAATTGGTTCCGAGTTTTGAGTTTGTGATATTTTGAAGTGTAGTTCGACTTTTCCACTAGTTTTCTTTCAGTAAAAAAAGTTTACTTGTTTACACTATATACTATTTTGATTCACATTATGGTTTTCAATTGCAATAATTTATGTGGTACATTTGACCAAAACTGGTAAGTGTCTGTAACTTTCAGTTGTTCAATAAGTTTAAGGATAGAATTATTGTTAGATGGGCAAGATAAATAAAGTACTAACAAATTTATTGATGTTATAGACTCAACGTCGAACAAAACATGGATGAAGACAACCTTTTCTAACTCATTAAACAGAGTTGAAAATGTCCATTTTCTTCTTTTGGCGAGATATGCTACTCAAGCGCGACTTAGGTTACAAAATATACTAAATACTTAGTTTTTTTAATTTTAGTATGAAGGTTTTCAAAAATAAAACCAAAACTGTTGCCTACCTTAAATAAAATCACCTTAAAAATGTAAAACATTGGAAAATATTTTGTTTTTATTATCGTTATCAGTTAAAAACATCACAAAAATGCATGCGAATGTTATGATAAAAATGTAGACATTATTTAATGGGGTTTGATTTTGAAGTTGGAAATTGCCTAAAAATGTCCACACACACACAAACGGTATACACGAATTATTACACAAAAAGAGTTCGCGATGTTTATCACGTTTGTTCAAATGCGTCATTTAAGTACTTGTGTCCGGTTGTAATTTAATTTTCCAATTAAATTAAAACAATTTTTGTTTGCTCAATATTTAAATGCTATACATTTAAATTCTTAGCCTAAGCTTAAATAGTTCAGAAGATGTAACTTTCAGTAATTTTAGAGCCTATTAATTTTTGATATCTTAAAATAAATTAAAGTTGTGGCATTGGTTTTAGTGTATCATTACATAATCGTCTTTTATTTAGATATAATTCTTATCGATTTATTCAGAATTAGCAAATTTTGATAACCATTGATCAATGGAGTAAATTTCTAATAGATATTTATTTTTACTATCAACATTCTTATATCACGCAAACGAAATTATGAATTCTAAGAACAAGATTAGCGGTAACTAGGTCACATGAGAAATAATAAACAAACTGTGACTTACTTCCTTCATTTTAATAATTCAATTTTTTATATTGTACTAGGATCTCACAGAAGTTGGCTATCCATTACATGGACGACAAACAAAATCTAGTAAGAAGGATGCAATTAATCGTCTTCGTAGATTACGGAAAACCGGTGATAAATTACCACCGCCCTATCCAAATGGATGGTATGGTATTATTGAATCAGAAAAACTTAAGACCAATGAAGCTGTCAATATAAATTGTATAGGACAAAATTTAGTAGTGTTTCGAACCGAATCTGGTAAATCACATGTATTAGACGCATATTGTCCACATTTGGGAGCAAATCTAGGAGTCGGAGGAGTTGTTCGTGGTGAGTGTATCGAATGCCCTTTTCATCATTGGACATTCCGCGGATGTGATGGTGTTTGTGACAATATACCTTACATGATTAATGGGAATATACCAAAAAACGCTCGGGTAAAACATTGGCAATCATGCGAAAAAAATGGGCAAATATTTTTTTGGTATCATTGTGATGATGAAAAGCCATGGGAAGTGCCCGAAGTAAAAGAAATTACAAACGGCGATTGGGTATGTCACGGACGCAATGAATTTCTTGTAAGTTGTCATATACAAGAAATTCCAGAAAATGGTGCCGATGTAGCTCATTTAAATGCTGTACATGGATGTAATATGTTGGCCGGAAACGATTTAAGGACTGTTGAATCATATTGGACTAGTTTTGCTAAGCACATCTGGGACGCACAGTAAATTAAATTTTAACTGTAATTTTGCCTTATTTCTAACGACCGTTTTTTATACATAGATGGATGCCTCCAGCAGCAAATGCACCATCCAATATTGCAACAATTAATTTAAAACATTCTATACGAATTTATAATAAAATTGAAATATGTGAACTTAAAGTGCTCGCAGAGCAGATTGGACCTGGTTATGTACTACTTCATATGCAATCAAGTTTTGGGCCAATGATTGTTCTACAAACCGTTACACCAATTGAACCTCTAGTACAAAAGGTCATACACCGATTCTATGGACCACGGTGTATGTTTTGGTTTGTTAAATTTGGCATTTGGGCTGAAAGTGTAATGGTGAGTAATTTTTTTCAATGTAGCTTTTCTCTACAATAAGATTTCACTCGAATTACAATTTAACTCTTTTTTTTTTTCAGTTCGAACGTGACATGATGGCATGGAATCAAAAAGTGTTCGTTGATTCTCCCTGTCTAGTTAAAGAAGATAGACTAATCAAACAATACCGACAGTGGTACAGTCAATTTTATTCACCGAACAGCACAACATATGGAGCCGCAAAAGATGCCCTAACATGGTAGCCTAAACGACTAATATAACCTTAATTATTAGTAGAAAGTAGTTTTAATCATCGAAATATAAATGTAATATTTAGTTTTTGTAGTGTTTTAATTTTATAAACAAAATACATCAAAAATATACAAAACATATCGTAAAATTTTATTTAGATTGGCGTTGTTTCCCGTTTTAACCACGCCGCTGTAAGTTCATCTCCCTCCGATTTCAAAATTGGAAGAATTGTATCTAATACACGTTGATTATAACTATTCAAATGCTTCCGCTCCTTAGCATTTAATAAATTTACATCTACCATTTTTGTTTGAATCGGGCACATTGTAATAGTGGAAAACGTTAAGGCACCTCGGCCAGCAAAATCACGTTCCAAAGTGGCTGGTACTATTTGTACAATATCTTCGATTCGAATTCCAAATTTACCATCTTCATAATAACCCGGCTCATTGGATATAAACATATTTTGAGTGAGTCCCGGATCATCAGGCATTTCACGGATTCCCACGCCCATTGGACCTTCGTGAACACATAAATAACTTCCAATTCCATGTCCGGTACCATGACGATAATCTAATCCGACATCCCAAAGTGCTTTTCGTGCTAACGTATCTAGAACTTTACCTTTAACTTTTTTAGGAAAAATGGTTGTGCCTAATGTGATTTGTCCAATCAGAACACGAGTATAACATTCAATTTCGTATGCAGTAGGTGTTCCAAAATGCATGGTTCGCGTGACATCTGTTGTGCCATCTAGGTACTGGGCACCTGAATCACAAAGGTAAATTTCTTTATCTGTAATTTTCCGATTTGTTTCTGGTGTCGAATGATAGTGAATCACTGCACCATTCGGTCCTGAGCCATTTATAGTTGGAAAACTGATTCCAACAAATTTTTCTCGTTTCCTGAAAATTAAAATAATAATATAAATTTGTGTACGTATACTCGTAAACATGGCTACGCACGATCGAAACTCTTCCAACTTATCGGCTCCACTGATTTCATCTACATGTTGATCGGTCTTAACCCGATTCTCTAACCATGCGAAATATTGACACAAAGCAACACCATCACGTATATGTGAATTTATCATGCCACGCGCCTCAATTTCATTTTTGACCGCTTTCATTAAACTAATTGGTGTGATCTGTTGAAAGCGTCGTTCACTCGGTATTAGTGACGTTAATGCATAGCTCGACCCTTTACTAATCCATACTCGATTTTTAGTATTATGAATCTTTGACAAACCAAAATAATTAAAGATAATGTAAAAAGAATCCAACACAAATACTTACAAGTTCAGATAACAATAATTTTATGTCGTCATATTTTCGTATGAGCACTGCAACTTTGTTTGTTTGAAAATGTTTCTGGTAGTCGACCAATTTGGTTTCGTCAATGAATAGATAAACATTATCAGTTGTAATAATCACATATGCAAAAAATAATGGATTATAGTCGATGTCACTTCCGCGCATATTCAACAGATAAGCAATTTCATCTAAAGCTGTTATCACCATTACATCGGTATCTTTATTACTCATTTCTTTACGTATTTCGATCAATTTATCACTTGTTGTTCGACCTGCATATTCAATATTTAAATTATAAATTTTTGTTTGTTTCAATGGTGGTTGGTCCGTCCATATCGGATCAATGAGATTTTGTTCGATTGAAACTAGTTTATTATTATATGATTCTAGTTGAGTTTCAAGAGTATGCCACGCTTGGTATGACATTAATAATGGATCGGTGCCTATGCTTGATCCTGATGGTAAATTTTTATTCAACCATTGACCAATTTCAGGGGTTGATGGTAGACCATCTTTCATTAATGTCCAATTTGAATCTAATTGTTGGTTTGCTTGTAAATAGTAGCGACCGTCAGTCCACAGTAAAGCATTATTTAAGGTTACAACGCAAGTACCAGCTGATCCATCGAAATTTGATATAAAGGCTCGACGTTCATCGTGTTTCGACAACCATTCACTCTATTGTATATAAAAAATACCTTTATTTAATGTTATGTTAAAATCATTGATTTTACTTACTTGATGAGCATCATCACTAGGTATAATATATGCTTGAATCGACCGTTGATTATCTGGAAGGTTTTGCATTAGATTCCGTAAACCTGCTAGGTTTTTGGTCGTTTCGTTCTTCATGGGAGGTTTGCTGATTTATAATTGATATGAGTATGTAATTATTATTAATTGTTTGATAAAGGTTATTTATTTTTTTGTATTGTATAATGATAAACTTATGTTATCTTAATGGGGACATTCAGTAATTGCACCACCATCTATTATGAATTGTTCCTTAAATTTATCAATGTATCTATATAGAAATCCAGAAATACAATCGAAACAACTCTATGTACACAAATTATAAGCAAACTTACATAACCTCAATACTAAATTGTAATAACAATATACAAAAATAATATATTTAACAATACCATGTAACTATGTAATATGTACTTACAAACTAGTTGTATTATTGTAAGAATTTAATTTAATTGAATTAACGACGGTTACCGACAAATTATTGGCACAAAGTTTCCAATTACAATGTTGAACAGCTTTGAATAATTGAGTACTTTTACTAACCACAACAACCTTTAGATTAAACATTATTCAAGTATGTTATCTATCTTATCACAGCTAAAATACTTTTAATTTGATAAATCGTGAAGTTTAACTTTTATTCATATGTAACAACAAACGATTGTCTTTTTTTTATACGGAACTTTTAAAGCTTGTGTCATTACAAATAAAACAAATGTCAATGACTATAAATGATTAGAGTGACTGTGTAAAATAATTTAATTAGGCTTTAATTAGTTGTTGTACATTTTACTTACTTTTATCTATTTTACAAATAATTTTAAATAATAATTTTAATATAGTGTTATAATTATAATTTTTCAATTAATTTTTATTTCACTTTAATGTTCGACAGTTGGCACAAAAACAATAAAAATACATGGCATACATACTGCAAATAATTAAATTTGACATACTGTTACGATTTCTCTAGAGTAATACTAAGAGACATCTATGAAGTAGTATTAACACTAGCACAAATTGAGCAAATAAGAGATATAATGCCCGATGAGCATGAAAGTCAGGATGGATATACGTTATCGAATAAAGGTTATCGTTTCTAATATACCTAGGAACGTTTACAATGGATCGTAGTATTCTCTTTTGTAAAGTTTGGATTATTTTGATGTTTGTTTTCTCATCACAACCCTCGAGTTGATGATCCATACATACCTGTTTAAGAATTTCTTTTGGATATACGGTAGTCAGCTTATTACAAATCGAGGGTTCGGGATGTTTTTCTAGAAACCTGTGCATGTTTTAGAATTCCGACCTGAGGCCCATTCTCTAACTTTACTTGCAAGTCTTTGTCTGAAATATACGATTTCAATAACTCATAAAATTGTCTCGGCAGATCCCGATGTAGTTTGAGTGCAAGTCTATGATGTCATACCTTATCACTTAGCCCACATCTAGGAGTATTCCGGAGTACATTTGTTTGATTTTTAGTGATTTTTCGATTCCATCCTTATTAGCTTCCCCAAGAGATTCTCATCACAAGCTTCTGCTATAGGTTGTTCTAGCTACCAGCAGCACGACATGGACGTAGGGAGTAGATGTTAGGATGAATAGGCTAAGTCTTGTAGTTAGAATTACAAGATACCTGTTGAGTTATTAAGTTATTAAGTGTGAGAAAGTCTTTATTTTATTTTATTTTTAATACTAGCCGCTTGTGGCGTTCTATTTCCTTCTTGTACTTATTCTCTAAAATAAATACCTCGTGTACAGGACGGTTGTCTTTTTTATTCGGATTATATTTCTTTTTATTTAAATATAAAATAAATATGATTATGGCGATAGAAAATTCTGGCACAAAAATTTTGGCTGAGTTAATAAAATCCAAACTACTTCAAGAAATTCGATGGGGTGATAGTGTTGAGGGCTCTTTCTCTGCATCAGCCATGTACGTGAAGCCAGCAAAATCAAACAATTATAAGAAGAAGAAGAAGAGGAAACAAGTAAAGGACGGGTAATGTTATGGATGTGGCGTAGTTGGTCACTACAAAAACAAATGTACGAATACGAAGATGGCTAATCATTCGTCAGTTTTTTCGTGTTTGCGGCATGCAATATTAAATCGAATGAGTGGTATATAGAGTCTGGTGCCACTACACACATAACATGTGAACAACTTTGAATGGAAAATCTCAAACCAGTGCCAGAATCAGGGGAGGTCACAATTGCAAATCAATCAAAATTGAAGGCCGAATTGATTGGCAATGTTTTACTCCAGCTACGGGTGAATAATCGTATAGTAAATACTAGAGTTCATGATGTTTTCTATACCTGCCGGGACTTTGCACAAACTTATTGTCAGTTAGTAGGCAAAGGTTTAATTGTCAAGTTTAGTGCAAATGATTGCAAAGTTTTTGACAAAGACAAGAAATTACTGATTGAGGCAAAAGTAAATACAGGGATGTTCAAAGTGACACACACGAGTGAAACATGTTTAAGGGTCAAAATTGAGAATTCATGGGAATTATGGTATCGACGTCTAGGACATGTGGGTCACGATAGCTTGATGAGATTACAAAATGGATTTGTGGACGGGATGAGTTTTGTCGGAGGTCAACAGGACAAGTGTGAAACTTGTATAAAGGAGAAACAGACTCGCTTGCCATTCAAGGACAAAAATCTCGGGCTTCCAGAGTACTAAAACTAGTGCACACTGACCTGTGTGGTCCAATGCCAGCTGATTCATTTGGCGGCTCCCGATATTTTGTGACTTTCTTGGAAGATTTTAGACGCAAGATTTCCGTGTATTTCATAAAAAACAAATCAAACACCTTGTATGTTTTCAAGGAGTTCAAAGCTTTTGCGGAGAATGAAACGGGTCACAAAATCAGAACGTTGCGATCAGATAATGGAACAGAATACTGCAACAAGGAGTTTTCTAAATTCCTTCGAGAATCAGGGATACAGCATCAAACAACTGTACCCTTACGCCAGAACAAAACGGCAAGGCGGAAAGGATGAACCGTACATTAGTGGAGCGTGCGAGATGTATGCTTGTTGACGCAAAGCTTGACAACAGATTTTGGGGTGAAGCTGTCAACACAGCGGCTTATCTTGTGAATCGTTTACCATATCGCGGGGGTATCGATATCGTGACGCCCGAAGAAATTTGGTCCAGTAAAAAACCAGATTTGTCCAACTTGAAAGTTTTTGGATGCAGAGCAATGGCCCATATTCCGAAAAAAAAAGCGCCAGAAATTTGATTCGAAATCAAAGGAATACATCATGGTCGGCTACAGCGAGAATAGTAAAAGTTATCGAGTTTTTGATTTAAAAAAATCACGAGAGGATATCAGTCGTGGTGTCATTTTTCTGGAGGACCAACGCTGTGAAAACAAGGTAATTGATTGTAACAAATTTTATAATCATTTTTATCCATTCAAAGATGATAGCAATGCAGTGGAGGATGAGGCAATTGCTACAACACCAAGTTCAGAAGGCGTAGCTATATCTAAGAAAAGTGAGGATCTAACAGCTGAAGATAAAATTGACGTTTCGGGTAGTAATGAACCGTCAAATGAGGAAGAGAACGATGTTTCGTTAGAACCGCGTCGTTCATCGAGAGAGCACAAGTCGAAGAAAAGTAATGGCTTCGTTTATATTGTATTAAGGCTATGAGCAGCTCGAATGCGTCTCAATGAAAAAAAGCTATGGAAGAAGAGTATCGTTTGTTAATCAAAAACGAGACGTGGTCGCTTACAGATTTGCCACTTGAACGTATAGCAATTTAAAGCAAATGGGTTTTCAAGACCAAGTACAACGGAAAAGGAGTGGTAGATCGGTACAAGGCTCGTTTGGAAGTAAAGGGCTGTGCTCAGCGTAAGGGCATTGACTATGAGGAGACATTCTCGCCCGTAGTTCGCTACTCGTCGATACGTTTTTTGATTGCGGTAGGCGATTTGAGCGAGAAAATCTATTTGATTCAACCTGAAAAGTTTAGTGATGGAAGTCAACGTGTTTGTTGTTTGAAGAAGTCGCTATACGGACTCAAGCAGTTCAGTCGTGTATGGATTAGCGTTTGGACACCACCTAGAAGTGTTTTGGCATTAAATGCTCAAATTACAATGCATGCATTTACTTAATGGATGGTAGTAAGATGTTGATTGTGGCAGTATATGTTGACGATTTGCTCATTTTTTCCAAGGACAAAGTTTTGAGGGCTGAATTGAAGTTGTGTCTTTAAAAGCAATTTAAAATTAACGACATTGGCCAAATGTGTGTTGGGCATGCAGATTACGCGAGACCGCAAGACGGGAACGATTTCAATAAAACAAAGCCAGAATATTCAAAATATATATATTAGAACGTTTCCAAATGGCCGATTTTAATAGTGTAAGTGTTCCAGCTGATCCAAATCAAAAACTTAATTCAGAAATGTCACCGAAGAATGAGTCAGATCGTGAATGAAGGATGTGCCATGTCAAGAAGCAGTAGTGAGCTTTTTGTTTGCTGTCCAGGTATCACGACCAGATCGCAGTATATGTATTCAAACTGCAAGGTGGAGCAATTTCATGGGCGTCAAAGAAGCAACCAACAGTTGCTTTGTCTACAACAGAGTCCGAATACATGGCTATGTTTTTGGCAACCCAAGAGACTATTTAATGGCGGGGTATATGTCAGGAGTTGCTAAAGTTAAATTTGTTTACGTCAACACAAACAATTAGCAGACAGCCTTACCAAACCGATGACAGCAGAAAAACACAGGTTCTGTTCTATGAGAGTAAATCTTGTAAAAAGTTGAGTGCTGCAAAATACTGCTCTAGTTGAGGTGTTGAGTTATCAAGTGTGAGAGAGCCTTTATTTTATTTTGTTTTTAATACTAGCCGCTTGTGGAGTTCTATTTCCTTCTTGTACTTAACCTCTAAAATAAATACCTTGTGTATGGACGCTTATCTTTTTTATTCGGATTATATTTCTTTTTATCTAAGTACATAATCACATCAATAACATTGCTTTACATCCTCTTAGTCGGCAGACTAATTAGAAATTGAACAAGTCGAACAGAAATTTCAGCGTCTCGAAATAAAATTGCTTGACGGTAAAGTAAAACGGAGCAACATCGCAAGTAATGTTCATTGATAATGTTGTATCGCAGACCAAAAGGGGCAGATAATGACAGAGTCGTTAAACTAAAGCTGATTTAAAATGATCAATTACTGAATTAAACTTTAACTAGCAGTAAGACTTGAGCACATGATGGGATCATTGCGCATCTTGAGGACATGAGAACAAATCATTCCAAGAAGTTAAAATTCAATTATATGACGCTTGTTTCATTGTTTCAACATTTTCTTTCTCTTTGTTTCAACAAAGTCGTTTTTTTTTTTTTTTTTATTAAAATGGCTGGAACCCTCAAGGATTCCGCACTCAATGCCACAACGGGCCCATGGTGCAAACCTAGGATTCTATTAAATTTCAAAAAGGCGAGTAGCTGCCTTAGCAAACTGAATCAGCTTGAACCAAGGCAGGGAAGACACTTGATCTAACCGAATAGACCTAGAGTTGAAGACCTGAAGCCTAACTCCTTCAAAGGCCGGACAACTACAGACAAAGTGAATGCAATCATCAACCTCTTCGAGACAGTCCTCACATACACCATCCTGAGCTACACCCATGCGATGAAGAAGATCTTTGAATCGGCCATGACCTGTAAGAATCCCAACCAGGATCCTCAACTGATCTTTCCTTAAAGACAAAGCAAACTTAGTCGACCTCAAATTGGGTTCACTAATAAATTGTTTCGCCCAGCGGCAGCCAGACGAAACACGCCAATTTTGTTTTGCAACAGACATAATGAATTTCTTAATAGCTTGCTTACCCAAACTAAAAGAAAGGGGAGTAGCTGGTTCAGTGCCGAAAATTTCCAAACGAGAACCAGCTTTAGCTAAGGAGTCCGCGAACTCATTGCCCTCGATGCCACAATGAGCCGGGACCCACATTAGTGAGATTTTATTTAATACGCAAAGACGATTAATGTAAAGTTTACAATCCTTGACTAGTTTGGAAACAGTCAAAGGGTTTATTAATGAATCGAGCACAGCTTTACTATCAGTACACATTATGATGTTTTCCTCAGCAAAGCTATACTTTAAAGCAGCAAACACACAATGCGAGAGCGCAATCAGTTCCGCCTGAAATGCTGTACAGTACGAACCCAGACAACCAGACGAACTCTGAACCAACGCGGGACAGTATGTTCCAAACCCTGCAGAAAGTTCAGAGCGCGATCCATCCGAGAAGAATACTATAGATTCAGACAATCGTTTTTGAAAGACCTGCGAAGCCCACAGATCTTTAGACGGATATTCTACCGAGAATGAATTGGAAAAGTCAAACTCAGGTAGCAGTCTGTCATTAACCATATCAATTTCTGGTATAAGTGAATTATACCGAGAAATAATGAGCCTATGACCCAAAATAGATCCGAAACTATTCCAAACCCCTAAGCACCTCAAACGGAACGCCGCAGAACACGCCGACCCAAGTATGAAAGAGTGCAACTGAGGCAAAGAAAGGATAGCTTCCATAGCAATAAGTGGTGTGGAGGACATAGCACTGGTAATAGCCCGACAAGCAGTGCCCTGTAAGCCACAAAGCTTCGCTATGGATGATTTCAGATTAATCACTGGCCACCAAACGACCGATGCATAAGAAAGCATTGGCAAGACCATAGATTTGTATATAAGAGCTAACGTTTTAGGAGTCAGTCCCCAAGATTAACCAAAAGCTCTACTGCATTGCCAAAAAATGGCAGTAGCTTTTGACCGCTTACTATCAAGATGCTTCTTCCAGGAAAGTTTGGAAAACACCAAGATGCTTGACATAATCCGATCTAGTAATAACTTTGCCAAAAAGAGATGGAACAGAGAAGTCACCAATATGCCTGCGCTTGGTGAAAACAACTAAGTCCGTTTTTAGAGGGTTAACATGTAAGCCCTTATCAAGACACCAGGCTTCAACAATTAACAAAGCATGCTGCGTTAAATCTGATAGGATATTCAAGTGCTTACCCGAAACTGTCAGAACAAGATCATCAGCATAACTCTGCACGACAAAGCCCGAGTGTTGCAGTATAACAAGTAACTCATCGATTACCAAGAGCCACAAGAGAGGTGAAAGTCGTTTACACGTTGTTTGTTTTTATTGTCCGTATGTACAATAAGAATTGTATTTCATATTTTGTTATTTATATATTTTTTAATATATATTTAAAATAAATGTAGTCAATTACTTAGCAAATTAGAAAATTAGATTGCTTTTTTTTATATCAGAAGGAACAATACTTTTTTCTTTATAGTCAATTGTCATACTACTATTTTTTATTTTTATTTTTTATTTTTATTTTTTATTCAAATTGTACATTTATGGTGGGTACATGAATGTGATCAAAAATTGTCCGCGGACCAACCAATTGAATCAACATATTTTAATCACATGACATGCTTAGCCAGTCAAATTACTACGAAAGCACGAGTGCGGACAACTATGCTTCGCGATTCAAAATAAAAACGAAGTTAAAATATTTTTATTTTTGTTTCGTGTTGATTTTGAAATTCAAAATTTTATTATCCGCACACGTGTTTTAGTAGTAATTAGACTAGCTGAGCATGTCATGTGATTAATATATGTTGATTGGATTGGTTGGTTTGCTCCATTATAGAAAACAATCTATGATATGCGCCGCACTTAATTTAAGATTAAGTTATTGTGTTGCAGTAATTAAACAAAATTAGTAGATATTTATTTATTTATCAATTTCAAATCGTATTTCCGTAACTCACATATTTCAAAAATATACCTACCTCTTCATGGATATTAACAAATTCCGAAAAAAAATCATGTTTTGAATGGGCCCATCAATTGTACGATTTTTTTATTGTTTTTTTTTTATAAAAAATTATAAAGCCTTTATAAATTTAATTAATATTATTATGTATCAGATTATTGATATTATTAATAATATTATTATTATTATTACTATTTAGATTTCTATTATATTGAAGTATTAAGTTATTTTTTAAAAACATTGATTCAATTAAACTATAATATCCTAATGTGTTTGCTTTTGTACCTAAACACATTCTAAATTGTACCTCATCTAAATTTTTATCACAATGTATTTTATGAAATATATGAATAAGTGACGGATCAGGTGCACGAAATATATCTAAACGTATGGTATTAATTGTTTCATTATTATTAATATCATTATTATTACTAAGTTCATCACGTCCATCGGCAACATTTAATATTGCTGAGTTTGGTCGTTTATTTAATGTTATAATTTTTTCTAAAAATTTTACATCTTCGAGCCCCCATCCAATAATTTCAGTATTGAAACCATCGACTAACGGATTTAGTATATCCGATTTATATACGGAACATATGCCATAACCAAATTGCCGGAAAAACCCATTTAAATTTGTTATATTATAATTAGCGTGATATTTGTAATTAATTAAATGTTTAGAATATTTAAATAAATTATCGTTACTATACTCGGTACTCGATTCGGGCAGTGTTACATTTTGGAATATACGCTCTGGATTGTATTGACTAAAAACAATTGGTAAATATATTTGCCGATTTTTGATTGTATTACGTTTGATTCGAATCAGCGTATCATGATTAAATATCATGTCGACATCAACGAAAAAAAGAATATCATCATATTTTACGTATGGTGATCGTGCTGCTTTATCTAGTGCTACACCCCGTGAAAAATTTCCATTCACTTTGACGTAGTTTATTGAATGAGTTTGATACTTTTGACGTAAAAATGATAATGTCTCAATAAAATTTGCGTTCGGTTCATCATCTTTGTTGTCATCCTGATTTTGAAATAATATTACAAGTAGCCTTGATTTATATTGTTGAGATTGCGATGATTTGATACAAATCTGTAAATTAAGATAAATTGTTAAGATGAACTGCTTTGTTTTATATTTGTTTGTAGTTTTGTTATTTTTGATTAGTAAAATTTGATAATTCTGGAAAAAGTATCGGAAAACTCGAACTAGCAATAATTGACGATGTTGAGAGAGGTACCAAGCTCGACACCTATAAATACCACACGGGGTCTTTGCTTAGAGATATACATTGTTCTTGTGCAGATAGTAAATAAAAGCGAGCTATCCAAGCTTAGGGATCTAGCCATATTAAACTGGAAAATGCACTGGCTTCTAGGAAGACACTCTGACCTCTCGATTCATATAATAAGCTTCTGCTATATAAACATATCCTGAAACCGGCCTGGATCTATAACATACAACTCTGGGGTTATCCTAAGAAAATAAACATCAGAATAATCCAAAGTTTCTAAAATAAAATACTACGGATCCATTGTAAATGCACCGTAGATTTCTATTATAAAAATGACAACGACAACGGAACTTTAAAAACGACAACCTTCATAGAGAGTTTAAAATGGAGCATGTTGCAATCGAGATCAATTGTCATTCAAGAAAACACTTTCAACGTTTGCATGAGCATACAAATCAGGATATACGTTTTTTGATGACTGACACCACAGTAAAGAAAAGATTACAGAGAGCTAAACTATTGGACCTACCGTGACTTAGAAGATAATAATATGCAATGTAAATTACTAATGCCCGCTTTCACAAAAATACAAGTTTAACAGCCAAAGCTAACAAGAAGTAACTTTATTGGGCAGTTTCCCGTACGGATCGTAAATTACCAAACTGCGACTGTTAAATATGGCGGACTTGTAATTCAATTTTTAATTTGCTAGACATGGCATTCTCAATACATCTAGGAAATCAGCCATATTCATACTATTCAGCACATTGCTGAATCATTTTTGACATAAATAACACAATTTGAATTCAGTTTTGTGTAGCGGTTTGTCCATTTATTTATACATATAAATATACATATATATATATATATATATATATATATATATATATATATATATATATATATATATATATATAAAATATGGATCGTTATAGACCCAATAATTCGATAAACAAATGTGCGGCTTATAAAACGTTAGCGCCTTAAAAAATCCTCACGTTCGAAAGGGTTTCCTCTGATGCGAAACATTTTCCGAGCGATATTATTTCGCCGTCTTCTAATTAAAATTCCGACCGCATAGCGTACACAAAACAACAACTACATACATTTATCAAATGTCATTCTAAATGGTTTTTCATACTTTTTGTCATTTTGTTTTATTTGCGAGCTCAAAAACTTAACTAAACTATTTTAAGCTCGCAAGTTGCTAATTTGCCTGCTAGAATGCATCGAGAATATATCCATTCCAAATATTATGCTCTCATTTTAAGGCCCCGTTCGATTTCCATAAAAATTATGATCTTTGTAATAATTTTGACATAAGTGAAATAATTGTGTCTTCCATATTTTGTAATAAGCTCGTTTGCTGTTCGAATTCTGTAATAATATTGTCTGTTATAAATGTGACGTTACAAAATAAATATAGCTAAGAATTTTAAATTAATTAAAACTATGATTTAATTCAAATATGGCTTTATTTATGATCACTTCTGGATATTTGAATTAAATGTGAATAACACACGGAAATCAGAAAAAGGTGCGATATGTACATCTGGTGACAATATAGGTATTCCTCGTACTCTAAAATGTATTGTGTTTTAAACTGGATCTGTAATGTTATGGATTTATATTGATTGCATTGAGGCGACCAACAATGTATACCATGCTTTCCACCAACAATGTTATTAATTCTATTTTGACGATGATCAGAATGCATCTAATAATTTCAATCAATTCATGAAATTGGTAGTTCTTTCCAAAAAATCGTATTATTATTAGTTTATTAAACAAGAGTGAACTATTAATAGTTTTGCTGTAGTTGACCAGTGACATAAGTTACAGGATTTAGTAGGAACATCAACAAACATTTTCGGAACCATTTTATGTGACATCATTCACAAATTATTTGTTTTTACGGTATAAAGATGATTATGACACAAATGACAACATGGCCAAGCAATGGTCTGTCCTTATATTTTTAATTATCACTGTATTTATCCTCGTATAAATAATTATTCTCGAATAATCATAGAATATCATAAATACATTTTATGTACACGGCGTAGTTTACTATAAATTATTTCGGAAATATCAAAATTATTTTATGTAGCTTTATTTTATGTGATAATTTGGTTGCATGCATCACGTTGCCAAAACTATTACAGGAAAAAAAATGTTAACAGAAAACACGGGGTTTTTTGCTGTATAATTAAGTTGGCCGCCTGCGAATATTTTGCATATAGTTAAAAATATTTTAACTCATACTTTTTTTTTAAATTTAGTTGACTTGATTGGTCGAGTGCATGAATTTATATGCTAGCATAATAATGTCATAAAGTCGCCTTAACGCTTAGTTAACTTTCGTAGTTAACTTTCGTATGTAAATCGAAAGTGCCTTACAGGCACTTTCGATTGACATGAATCAACAGAATTGAAATTGAGTTACTATTTGGATAATTCAGTTGCTATTTTGATAATTGAGCTACTGAAGTGATTTGGGTATTCGAATGGCATTTATCACTTCAGATAAATGTCAAAAATAAATCATTTGAAATTTGGCTTTTGTTTACTGTAGTGGGAATGAAAATAAAAATTAAATACATGCATATATTAAAATCATTAGAACTTGCTATAAAATACAAAAATATACATTATGTGTATATATATATATATATATATATATATATATATATATATATATATATAATATATATATAAATATATATATATATATATATATATATATATATATATATATATATATATATATATATATATATATATATATATATATATATATATTCTATTTTTCAAAAATTAAAACTAACAAAAAAATAAAAAAATAAAACAAAAAACAAAAACAACAACCTATGTGAATTAACTCCACGAGCAAAATACACATTCAGTTAATTCAGTTCCTCCATTTTTTTAACTGAATTGACAGGTCCGAATCGAACAGTCAAATCACTTCAGTTGATTCAGTTAATTCAGTTAATTTTGTTTATTCATGCCAATCGAAAGCGCCTGTAATTTCAATTATTTCATAATAAACATTCAATGCAACCTGATTAAACAATTTTTTTACATGCACATATTCAACTCTTGTTTAAAAATTTAGCCGGGCAATTTGGTCGAGTTAACAAAATTGTTACTGGTAACGAACTATATATATATATCAATAAACCAGTTTGATCAGCCGAGCGATTATGCATCGATTTTAGTGGCAAAAAATTGTTAAACCGTAATAAAATTTAATTGTAGTAGGTGTTTCGTTTCTTACTTCGCTGTTTTTTGTTTATAAACCAATTTGACAATTATCGTTTTGTGTCATTTTGATTTGTAAATAACCCATTTGTTGTGATAATATTAATTGTAAAATAATACATTTAATTGTACAATTAATGTTATCACAAGAAATTGTTGAATACTCAAGGGAAAATTAAAAACAAAAAAAAGTCATTTCTGTTTAAAAAATCAATCAAAATGTTTGTAAATAAAAAACTTATTAAATAAAATTATAAATAAATAAAATTCAATTTGTCATATACAGTTTTTTATCGATACCTAATATGGTTTGCAGTTTTGGTTGCACAACGTTTTCTAAAAAAAAAATGTAATCTATATTTCCTTTATTTTGAAAATTGGTACACAATCACTCGGCAGCAGAGCAATTATGCACAGATTTTAGGCAAAAATTATTGTTAAATAGTAATAATTTTTGCTAGAATAACGTGCGTCGCATTAAAAAAATTATTGTAGTAGGTGTGTCGTTTCTTATTTCGCTGTGTCTTGTTTATAAACAAATTTGACGTTTATTATTTTAGTGTTGTGTTGTTTTGATTTTTGAATATTTTTTACAAAAATTCTAATAGTTTTAAATATTATATAGTTGTGGTAATTATATTTTTCAATAATTAAAATTTTATTTTATTTTATTTCACCGATCACAATAAACCATTGCGACAATAAAATACAAATTAGAAATAAAATTTAGAACTTAAAAGCAAATAATGAAATTCCAAATTTATTTTTCGTAACGTATTTTTATCGATACCTAGATATGTACTTCTAAAATTTTTTATATTTTTGACATTTTTTTTATGGTTGGTTACATACACGAAAAAATAGTATAGCAGTTTTGGTTGCACGCAGTTTTTTATAAAAAAAATTATTTTGTTTAACAATAATTTTTGCCACTAAAATCTGTGCATAATCCCTCGGTAGATTGCCTTGAATTTGTATCATGAAATAATCCAAATTACATACGAAAGTTAACTAAGTGTTACTTAACCGGCTGTTAATTGGTATTTTTGTGAAACCGGGCATAAATGAGTTAAATACTCAGAACTTAACGAACTCAAATATACGGCGTAATATATACTTATATACGACGACGCATTTGTCTCTCGGCTAGGACATATTTTATAATTAAGACTATTTCATTGTTAATATTACAAAAATCATTCTCTTACCTCTTCATAATTGTTTAAAAATCGCAAAAATGTTTCAAATCGTCCGGATATTGGAAGAACAAACACTATTTGTGTTTCATATTTATATGTAATACTGCGTTTTGATAATGTTAACGTATTTGTCAATCTATCCAAACTGTTACTCCACATTTGCTTAACAGTTTCATGAATTTGAATACCATTTTTATTATGTTCCTTAAAATTATTATTTAATGCTAATAGGCTAGTATCAATACCCGTTCCATCTTCATTGATTTCTTGAATTCGAATTTCGGTAAACGAACGCTGCAAATATAAATGTCGACGTACGGGAACTGTCATTTTTTTACCACGATATTTTTTATAAATAAGTAGTAGATCAAGTATTAAATCTTGACCGTGGTGAGTATTTACACGTGAATAACCGTAAAGTAATTCACGAAATTCGATAACACGACCACGTTGCCGTGAAAAATTATTTATGTTTTCCATTACCTAATTTAAAGAATAAAAATGCAATTATTTTTTTATTTTTTATAGAAAGTCATAATTGGTTTAATTTAATAATGTACTCACCTCTCGGATTACATCATCTAATCCTTCTTTAAGAGCTGATTCAATTTTCCTTTTTGGATTTGTGTGAACACCTGAGTATACGCTTTTCGCTATGAAATCCCATTCTATTATGTCTTCAGTACTTAGTGGTTTATATCTGTTTAAATCTGGATTAATTCCTGTCATTTAATAGGTTTGTATTCGATTACAATGAGTGTTGTGATGTGAATTAAGAAATTTAAATGAATTTACAAAAAAAAATTTGTTTATTCTGTTAAGAGTAAAGACAAATAACTGTATTAAACAGTACTGGATAACTAAACCGAAATTAAAATCTGACGGCTTTGTTCTTCCGTGCAATTGTAAAACGTATTCGCGTTTCTTTATATGTTATATTCTGTTGCTCGAAAGCAAGACGACACTCCTCATAAAATCAATATTTTTTGGGGTTAATTTTTAGTCGTTTGGGCCGCACCGACAACCGAAGTTTTCAATACGTCCCTTAGAGCGTTCACTTCATCAGAACGGGGGTTGGTTTCCATAAGCTACTGCTAACAAGATTTTGATATTCTCACAGTAGTGGACGCTATTTGACTTGGATTGTACGTTCCACGTACCGATCTTAAACTGAGTGTCCTTAACATAAGGGGTTCGATTAAAATTTTAGTGATACTTTTAATAATGAGGTTTTTCCGGATGCTGGTAGTCAGCCCAGCAACCCAACCTTTGTTTTGTCGCCTCTTACGACAAGCTAATGATGCTGTAGTGTAATACTAAAGGCATGGGAGTGTCCCCCAACCACAGGAACCGAATAGAGTAATTAAAGTTTCGAATAGACTGTAAAAATATAAGCACCCATATAATCAAACCAAACAACAATGTTACACAAGCCCCGTGCACGTGCTAAAAGTATATCGAGGAAATCAAAAAAGTACGTAAGTTAAGGTGTATGGCTGTTTATAACGGTGGCTCTTTCTGCTGGCCTCTCTGCAGTAAGCCATCCTGTGAATCCAGTTTCAAGAACTTTTTCGATGATTTGGCGCTTATCTCCCGAATAATGGACGCAATGTTATGTTTCAAGGCTTGAATTTTCTCGGAATTATTCGCATAACACCTATCTTTAACGGAACCTTATATAAAAAGACCAACGGCGTCAAATTGCAGCTCCGCACAGGCCAGTTGTCATTTCCAAAATGGCTGATTATTTGGTTGCCTTATTTGCTGCAAAAGAGATCGACTCTTGTATGGCATGTGGCGCCATCTTGTTGAAACCAAAGGTCGTTCACATTTTGATTTATAAAGTTGGTTAGCATGTCTCTGTAACCGTCGCCATTGACGGTGTTTCCAGCCAATTATGCCACCACTCCAAAATCTACAACAAAATGACACCCTTGGTGGATGCATTGGTTTCTCTACGATTGCGTGTGACTCTCAAATCCCAAATCCGGTAGTTCTTCTTGTTGAGACTAAAGCGGAAAAGCGCCTTGTCTGAAAAGATGATTTTTGACCTAAAATCAATAGAACTGATGTCCTTGTGCAGTGCTTTCCTAAGGCTTGTGCCACTAATGGCCAGTTCCTGCGATCGGCGTTGAGGTTATGTCAATGAATTCTGCCCTCAACTATGGGCCACAGCTGCAATTTTCGCGGCGTGCCACCTGTCCAAGTTCGGGCAACACTTATGTTACCTCTCAGAGGATAAGTACAAAGTGGCGTCTTTTACTTAAACAAGCATTCATTAATCAAGAATTATAAGACACATCAAATATGTGAACCTTTCAATTATCATTACTGACGACTTCAAAGCTAAGTCCAAATTATGGCATAATAAGGACACAAATGATCAAGGAATTCTCGTAGAAGAATTTGTCGCAAGAAGAAACCTCTTTGTTATAAACAGAGAAGGTCCGCCAAGTACCTATTGCCACTATGTTAATCAAATATTGACCTAAAACTTGCTGAGAAAAGTAACCAATTGGAAAGTAAAAGAAGACTGGACTTCCAGTGGCCACCGAGGCATTGTCCTAACTCTAAATCCTGTAAGCGCACAAAATAGCAATGAGTCCTCAGGCAAGGTTCCACGTTATGCACTAAAACGGGCTAATTGGGAAAAGTTTGATAACCTGTCGGAAGTATCTTGGCAAGGATGGTCAGAAAATATAACATGCTCGTCACAAGAGGAAGTTAACCTAATAGAAGCAAAAATCACGAGCTCAATAATCGGTGTCTGTGACAAAAGTATACCACGTAAACGTGCACATAAAGGAAGATTACCCTGGTGGCATAACATCCTGACCACCAAAAAAGCAACAGTAGCAAAGGTGCGTAAGATATATAAAAAAGAAAAGGATCCCGCTGTAAGACTGCTTAAGAAAATGCATTACAAAGAGTGCCGTAAAGAATACATGAATGACGTGTCTAAGACTAGCCAACGTAGTTTGTAAAAATTTATTACAGAGCACGGTAACGCAGAACCATGGGGCTTCGTATATAAATTCTGTGCTGGGAAACTAAAAACTCAAGAAGTTTTAAGCACTTTAACAAACAGCGATGGCCTGACAACTGCATGTTGGAAGGACACCACAAATTGTTTGTTGAGTGCACTGCTTCCTGATGCAAATGATACAGAAGCAAATAAAAAGGGTAAGACTGCAGAGATATGTTGCATCAAGAAATTGCGACGTGGAAGTATTTAGTGATGATGCAACTACGGAAGCAATAATGTCATTCAACACTGGAAAAGCACCCAGCCTTGATAACATCGAAGTTGAAGTGGTACAAAGAGCATGGCCTAAAATAGGGCCCAGTATCACGCGTTTCCTAAACGAATGTCTTAAAATCGGAGTTTTCCCTAAAGCTTGGAAATACGGTAAAGTAATTATAATAAGAAAGGGCGGTGAAAGAGACCACACTGACCCAAAAACCTAAAGGCCAATCATGCTACTACCAGTCTGGGGCAAATTACTCGAAAAAGTAATTACTGGCAGGCTAATGTATGCTTTTGAGAGTAGTGGAAGGTACAGTGACAAACAGTTCGGATTTAGAGGGAATCGGTCATCAGAGGACGATGGGGAGAAAAATGGACATAGTCAAACAGTCTGAGCTAAAATAAGTTCTTGGTATATTCCTTGACATATCTGGAGCTTTTGACAATCTGTGGTGGCGCAGTATTATGAGTGAGTTAAAAAAGATGGGCTGTCCAACAAATCTTTACGCCATCATTAATAACTACTTCTCTGATAGATTCGCAACGGTTGTCACAAATTTTGGCACACTAGAGAAAAATGTGACCAAAGAATGTCCACAGGGGTCTGTTTTGGGCCCACAACTCTGGAACATCGTATTCAATAGTAGCATGAATGCCAGTATCTAAGAAGTAGCATTTGCGGACGATAAAGTATTACTCCTTGCTGGAAACTCAAGATAAAGCATTCAGGAATCAGCGCAGAGTGCTATTAACAAAATGACAGATATATGCTGCAGCAATAAAATGGAGCTTTCGTCAGCCAAAACGGTTATGATCCAACTTAAAGGATCACTCGACATCAAAAGACCACCTACGGTGTCTATGAACGGAGCGAGGATCAAGATGGTCAAAACTGTTAAATGGCTTGGGGTGGACTTTGACGAAAGGCTCGGAGTCACATCGCATGTCAAAAGGATTGCAGAAAGCAGTAAGAAAGTTTTCTATGCACTAAAAAGAGTAGCCAAAGAAACTTGGGGTCTTAAACAAAAGACACTCAAGATTATATATGAAGGCCTAGTGGTTCCATTACTAACTTATGGATGTGCTAGGTGGGTTGACAGAATGAACTGTCACCACCGAAGATCATTGATAAGCGCACAAAGGGGAATCCTTATTGGTATTACTAAAGCTTACAGAACTGTATCAACCGATGCACTTCCTGTGCTAGCTGGTGTAATACCAATTGATATACTGCTACAAGAAAGAGTTGCAAGATATAAATTGAGAAAAAGGATAAATGTGACATACGGTAACGTGGTGATATAACGTTATCAAATTGATACAAACCTTATCGGCTCACTTAAAAGGCAGATGCGGAAAGCATCTATCGCAATATGGCAAGAAAGATGGAACAATGCGTCGGATGGTAGGACAACTTTTAGTTTCCTTCTAAACATCGCAGCAAGATTGGATGAAAGACTTGAGCTTAGTGCACCGTTTACGCAAATGTTAAAGGGGCATGGCAAAATATCATTCTACCTGCAAAGATTCCACTTAAGCGAAACAAGCAGATGTGAGTGCCAGCCAGTAGACTTACGTTAATGATGCCCAGAAACATCATGGCTTTTAAAAGGTTTGCACATGTCAGTGTACTGATCAGACAACGGGGCTAGATAGTAGGAAGTATGCGCCTCGACGTGGCAGGGACGGTAACAGGTTTTAGAACCTGGCTAAGCATACTAAGAACAATAAGAAAGACCAAGCACGACGGCGCGAGAATGTATAAATACCAAGTCTAGGTGACATTCTCACGCATAAAAAACGTCGAATGATTAATATGATGATGATGATGATAAAAACACTTATGTTATGCAATAAAAAGCCTTGCTCACGAACTTTCTTCACCAATTTACCTAAAGCGGTTTCGCTTAGCGTTCCTTCACGACCCAATTTTCAAAATTTCCACGATTTTGGCTACAGAACAATTGAAAATAAGTTTACAATATTTCGAAATGCTCTTCAAGCGAAAGCATAATTGTTTTGTGCGAGCAATTGGCGAAGTGGTTAAAGCTGCGGTGTTTGGGGCGGGAGGTACCGGGTTCGAATCCCAACAGGGGAGGGTTGCAAAAGGGATTTTTCATCACCTGATTTCGATCGGTGATGACGATGAACACAACTATGACCCCCTGTTGGAGTGCAGAGTCTATGGGCCGAACCATCGTCCATGTCAGTACAGGCTGGCATGGAGCAATGCATTGCGCAGATGGGATATTCAACAATCGCGAACCTGTATTCGTGCGTCCTCGATTTGGCCCTAGTTGGCGTAAAGTAAGGACGTTAAAATAACCGCGAAAGAGTTGGGTGAGCTTCGGCCCCAGAAAAATTGTAGGGATTAAAAATTAAAAAAAAAAAAAAAAAATTGTTTTGTGCCGCGAAACATCAGACTGAGGAGTTGTAAAAATTTCAAGCATTGCCATAGTTAAAGTGTTGCCTTAGCCTATGATTTAAACAGAAATCAATAGATGGCTCACCTTTTAAATTCATTTTGTTTTGTGATATCTGAGTCTGAGTGCATTGTATATACTTTTATTTGACTACTACACATTTCGAAACATACACAATTTGTTTTATTATGTCTGTCAATGAAACTTTCAAGCACGGAAATTTCACAATACAAACAAATAAAATCCAAATTGACATTACCAATTGCAATTTGCCATGATTTTATTAACAAATGATGAGAGTAGTACACTTAAATGTGTATTTTTTGTTAACTTGTGTGTACAAAAAATTGAATACGGCTTGAAATATACTGCCGTACTACAGATGTTCACGTTATCTACATGTTTGGCCTAATTGAGCTATATAGATGTAAATCGATAGATATTAATACCCTTTATCATTGTAATTTAACCTAATTATATTTTATTCTACCAGAAAAAAGAAGCTTGGTCTAATAAGAATAGCTGAACTAAAGCATTTTAATCAGAAATACTTGTTATAATTTGCAGATAAGGCATATTTATTTTAAATGCGTTAGTTAAGTTTTAATTGCTTAGTTTGCTTTAGTTCAAATTGAACTTAAAGCAAATGTACTATTTTGTAAAACTGACCTAAGTGATATTTCCCATTAATGGATTTTAACAAAAATATTACATGTTTAAAAGAAAATTATTAATATTAAAAAACCATAGACGGCTTAAGTGGTAGATAAGTTATAAATGCTCCGTAAGTAAAAACTAATTTTCAATTTATTTTGTATTGACTTGGTTAACATTACAAAACAATTGCATGATTTAATTTGTTTTGTGGATTTTAAGCAAAACAAGTTTGTAAATTTACACTTCAATTTTATCAAAAGTCATTGGTTTCAGATAAGGTGCACGTCTGTATTACAGAAATTTATGAGGTTTTGTTTTAATTTATTGATAATTACTAATACACCTAAAGTGTGGATGATTTTGTTGAGCTGTGTATATATTTTCTAGAAATTGAAACGGCTTGTATAATATAAGCAAATTTGTGTATCTGTCAATTAAACGTTTAGCACGGCTTGTTTTGACATTGTTGTTGGTTTTGTTTTAAAACGTCAGTAAAGAGTAGATAACTGAAGTAGATAACCTTGAAAACCGAAACAACTCATTTTGGTACCCACTTTTTTACCATCGAGTTATTAGTAATTCCAGGCTACAAATTGTAATTTGTAACACCGATGAAATAAAATCGAGCATTTCCACTAAAACATTTAGCAAGAATAAGAAATATTGTAAATATTAAATAATATTTTTGATTAATTGAGTAAACATTTTTCAAAATAAAATAATTGAAAGCCTATTTGTTTTTTTTAAACATATAAAAATCATGAAAATCGATAAATTAAAAATTTGTAAGATTTTGGTATCCATTCAAAAAATGTGGTGCAATGTGTATTTGAAACGATATGAAAATGATAAATTGTGTGTACAATTTTGTACACACCTATATATAATATTATATATAACATAAATAAGAATTTCAATTTTTACTTAAGAGCAATTTTTAGAATAAACTCATACATATGTTATGTATATTTGTATTATGTTGTTGCTTCTTAAGTAGGTTAATCGTTTAATAGAATTCTGAAATTCTGCGCTATCTAATAACAATTTCCACACTTAAATTTAAAATTTTTCCAAATCGATTTATGAAAAGTGAAATACATGTTATAATTTTTATTTAAGGTCGATTTGAAAAAAAAAAACGATTAAATAAACTCTAAGACTGTGTCCGAAACCCATGATAAATATTTGGGAATACACATTTTTGACATTTATTTGATAATATCGGACACACCCAAATTATCACGGTCAATTATGAAAATTTTTGACAAACACCAAAACATTCTAAAACAAAATCAAATTCATCGCACATAGCACACTCGGATAAATACAATAAAACATATACAATTCACTATTTGGTTTTGTAATAGTACCATTCAAAAACCATATAAGAAAAAAAATTTGAATTTTTTCGTTGCTATGACAATTTAAATAAATAATGCACACAATTATAAATGTAATTTTTTTTCGTAGTTTTTATGCTTCATAAAAAGTTCATTTAAAAACAAGTGACGCAGGGAAGTATTTGAAACAATTATTATACTTTTCAGACAGCGTTATAAAAAATTGGGAATGTAGGGGAATATTTTTTAAATAAATGTCAAAAATTTGTATTCATAAATATTTATCATAGGTTTTGGACACAGTCTTAGTGTAGACTACTATATATGTATGCATGTTAAATTTGTTTAATTTTTGTCAAATTTTTAAATAGAATTTCCCATGTTATATGGATAGTGATATTATGCCTAAAGGCTAGATTTGCGAATTCCTTACCGCATCTCTTAAGTTATAGTTTTAATGACAAAATTGGGGTGCAATTATGATTTAACAGAATAAACGAAACTAAATGAAAGTTTGTTATAAAAGTAATGATTGCTTATATTTAAGTCATTCTAGCTAGATAGATACAAAAAGGTATTTAGACTTACCTAAAATATCGGGATCACCTAGATAATTAGGACTAGTTTCACTATGTGGAAAAATAGCAACTTGTGGTGCTAAATATTTTGCTGATCTAGGAATTTGCAATAATGCTTTCATGAGTTCTATGTCCCTGTGCAAAAATAGTGCTTCCTGCCGAATTTCTTGTGCCCGTAATCCCTTATTTAGGTGATAAATAACGTTAGATTAAAGCATTTATAACATTTAGATGAGAGTACTTACCAACATATAAGCATGCAGTCGATACATTAGTGGCGCTTTTTTAACAGGATGTAGAGTAATGGCACTATGAATTTCTCTACTCTTTAAATTGCCAGTGAACGCACGACTGCCACTTGAATTATGATGAAGAATAGCTTGCATTTCATAGTTCCATGTACATGGAATGCCTGCAAATTTTTGTACACACCGACCAATTTCAACATCCTCATGTGTACTATACAAATTTTTCAAGCATGTTGGAATGTGAGGAGCAACTGATTTTTTGAAAAAAAAAAATATGATTATAAAAGGTTTAAAAATGATAAAACTACAAATATATTACCCCTTCGTAATGTTTCTCTACTTAATATAACACCTGGTCCACCCATACAAAAATTTTCGTCGAATTCTAATGATAGCAGACCAAATTCTTCGTTATTACCTTTACCAGCTTGGCCAATAAATTGTGGTTTAGAACTATCGATGGAACGTAAAAATTTCTCTAATTTATCAGTTCGCATAAAAACATCATCATCAGCACGCATAAACCATTCAAATCTATCAATATAATGTTCGTACATGTAATGGAGCATCATAAATGATTTTTTTTGTGGTGGATATCGATCATCAACACCTTTTAAGGCTATCACTGGCATATCTGAAAAAAAAAATTCAATCAATGATTTCTCTTATGTATATATATCGTGATTTTAGAGAATTTATATGGCTTTTATTATATGGCTAAATATGATTTTTGGTTTGACGGTCCTAGCGTCTAAACAGTGACCTTAATAATTGTGTTAATGCCTATAAAAAAAGTTAAGGTTTAAAAAATAGTAATAGGTGGTTCATCTAGCGTTTCTAATTACAACTACCGGGTATTTCGAGTGTGGCAGCACTTACGTCATTCGTGTTATGATAGTAAATTAGTTTAATCTTTTACATTTACGAAATAAGTGCCTTTAAGCTTGAACAAAATTGGGAAATATTGAAAACTTGTAAGAAATTAACGTGGGAAATTCAGTAAAAATGAAATGCCTTATACAAGGCAATTTGGGGCTGAACTGGATCGCTATTAGATAAACTAACATGTGCACGTGCATTTACAGCGTGTACAGCCAAAAACATTGCAGCTGTTGCTCAGAATATGTCTGAGCATCCATCAACATCAATTCGCCATCGAGCTCAAGAATTAAAAATTTCACGCAGTTCTGTGATAGAATTTTGCATAAAGACGTGGGTATGAAGGCGTACAAAGTTCAATTAGTGCTAAAGCTGAAGCAAACTGACCATCTGCAACGTTTGCGGTTCGTTAATTGAGCTATGGGTGGCTTGGAAGAAAATGTGAATTTTACTGATAAAATATTTTTGCGACGAAGCTCATTTGCACCTCGAAGGCTATGTTACGAAGCAAAATTGTCTCATTTCGGGCTCAAAAAATCTACACGTAACCATGGAGAAGCTGATGCATCCACAATGAGAGATTTAAGGATTTTGAAACGTCGGCATCATTGGTTTATTTTTTTCGAAAATGAGCAAGGAACCGTCTTTACAGTCTATAAGCGTTACTGAGCCATGATAAACGAGATTTTACTACCCAGAATTCAAGAGGAAGACATATATAAGACATTTAATAACAACAGGATGGCGCAACTTGCCACACAATAAACAAAACAATTGGTCGTTTGCACATTGTCCTCGGAGATTGAATAGTTCACTACGCAGGTGTGACTTGACTCCGTTGGATTTATTTTTTGGGGAGCCGTTAAGGAAAAATTATACGCTTACCATACATAGACTATCGAAAACTTAAAAGATCAAAACGAAGTTGTCATTGATGATATAGGAGCCCAAACAATCAAAAATATTCTGTTCCATACTTATTGGCAACGTCTCTTTCTGCCAAATGGCGGCTTTTCTATCACAAAAAATAATCTGTTTCGGATCTGCTTGCAGAAAATGATTGAGCCAGCGTACTTGCTTTTTACTTTCTTGAGCGACATTAGGAATTTTCATCAAATTCTTGATATCGTGGTTGAAGAGAACTAGGGAGGTTTTGACATCGTCACGCTTTAATTTTCACACTCATATACATAACAACGATTCTCATCAACACCTTGCACAACTTCAGCTGGTTGAAACCGATTTGCAATGGGTTTAGACTTTAGCAATGGACGTAGGCTATACAATGTATACTATTATCAGTGGTAAGACACCCTTTAAATCTCACACAATCATCATGAGTTAGAAGAGATCCGGGGTATCGAGAACCCGTTACTTCTTCAAATGTGTTAAATACTAAAATCTATTGCATCTTGGCCTCTCAAACCTGTGATCATACATTTTGTTCATATTTATTTTTATACCGTTGCCATTCAACTCAATCACGAAGATATCATCTGTATATAACAGAACCTGGTTGAACTGACGATACAAGATTTTGCCCTGAAGTGTTTCACTTTTACGAAAGATTTCACTTTCACGAAAATTCTATCTTTCTTATTTTATCAGGCAAAGCTTTGTCGAATAAGTTCTAAAAGACAGCTCCACAAAGTATCCTCTAGAAATATCAACAGCTCCAATTTAATGCAATCAACCCCAATAGAACGAATTCATTTTAGTTTATTCTTCAAACCAATCATTTTTGGGGTTTATTTTTGCCATACTTAGAGTTTCTGGGGTGGCACTGTTAACTGAAATTTTCAATACCTCCCACAGAGCATTCAGATTACCAGGATAGTGATTGGTATCCCCAAAAGTCTTGCTTTTAAGAGTTTTATTTATTAGAAATTATAAGAGTTTATTGCTGTGACCAATTGATGATCACTCCCTACGAATTTGGTAGCCTACCGATATGATCTCACATCTTGGATCATCCGGGACCATCCCTTATAAACTAAGCGGCTAAGTCCATGTTCCCAAGTGAATGTTTTACATTATTTCCTCACATTCGTGAGCGCATCAATACAAATAATTGACAGTTGTCTCATCGCATGGCTGTTGCGAAAGCCAAAACAAACTTTTTTCACCGGTGGCCCATGAAATAAACCAACTCCAAGATTGCCCTGGTTGTCTCCACTGTAAAGCAATGTTTAGCTTTTGACGCATAGTCTTTACTTTTTGGCTATTGGTTCTACGTTCCAATCCTAAACAGCGTAGAAGTGAGCGTCTTGTAAAATAAGGGCGGTCTCGAGTTTTTCTTTGTTGATTTTACAATCATTTTTAAAGATGCGGGTTAGTAAGGAAGGAGTAATTTTATGGCGGCTTCACAGTTCAATTTCTTCGTTCATTCATTCATTCAATTTCCTTCGTTAATTCTGTAATTTTATTTTGACGATTCACACTTCTTGTGAAATTTTAGAACGAATATCGGAACGATTTCGTTTCCAACTTATTTAAAATGGAAGTCTTTTGACATCATTCATATTATTTGTGGTTAAACATATTGTTATTTGATAAACATATTGTGAGGTTATAAATATAGTGGGATTCAATAAATATATATTTGTTAATACACATATTATTTCCGCGTCAAACAATATTTTTCAAAACAAATGATTTGACTTTATATCTTTCGCCTTTTATTTGTATTATGCTGTCTCTTTTACTCGTTCAAACAATAATATAAAATTAAACCAACTCTTGTGAAAATTTTCTTAAGAAAGTCATATGACTGTTTTGAGCTATATAATTGGTTAAAAAAATTGTTTGAATGAATGAATGAACGAAGAAATTGAACAATGAAGTCGCCTTAAGTCGATAATAAGTATTTTATAAAGCGCACTAGATACTACGTTGTTCACAATTTGAGATCGTCATTACTATGTTGATATCCAGAAGCTCAAAAGAGCGTAACGTTGCACATCTTTTTATAACCATAATTAATTTAAATGCCTTATATACAAAAAACTTACTTTCAGTCGTTGAACCTTCGGAACTAAAAAAAGCTATTCGCCCAGGAACATTTTTCCCCCATGTATTGTAAACGGCGCGAGCACGTCCCTTTAAAAAATTTTGGGCCGTCATCACGCCAATAAATACTAAATTTTTTTGTGAATTATTTGGTGTTTCATCTTGGTCTAAGTTTATAATTTCCAAAGGAGCTGAAATAAGAAAAAAAAATTAAAACTTTTTTATTTATTTATCTTAAGAAAATTATTTAATGCTATCAATATCAAATTTGCATCCATGAACTTTTAAAGCTTTTCTGGAATTAATTAATTAAGTTGTTTTTTATAAATTTCCATATCTACAGGACGAACAAAGGTTGGCCATTTTTTTTGGTTTTTTATCGATTTTCATCGATCGGTAGCCAATTTGAATTATTTAAATTTTTAAATGGTTCTTAGGTAGTCTTAGGTAGTAAGCATACAAATCGTTTGTGTATACACAGTTTGGTCACCGATGCAACTTTAATGTTAGTTTTATTTTTTTTTGTTGTTTTAGTAAAAATATGAAAACTTTGTTAGACTATCCGAAATCCGGCTATTGGATTAACTTCTGTGATGGTGCGTTGCACCGATTTGTAAAACATTGATGTCATGATGACATATTATCCACTGCACGTTGACATTTGTAGGTCTACTTGTTAAGGGTTTGCCACAACAGCCATATGTTATGTATTTACCGTTTTTTAAGTATAATATCTATTTTAAAAAATCCGGTGGGTCGTATTTCTATTTAAATTCAAGTGTTAAATTACAAACCATATGGTTATGTTATACTTATTTTTAGTGAGTAGTTTCTGCGGATGAGTAGTGAGTAGTTTATCGGATTATTTGTTTTTCTTTATAGTATGGAATATACCAGAATAAATGTTTGAAATTTCAAACGATTCTTTAACATAAAACTATTATTTTTAATGGCGTTGATATTTCAAAATGCAATATACAAAGACGTGTGTATTGTTTCTAAAATAAAATCATTAAAATCATAATGATTTCGATCATTATAATATTTCATCTCCATATAAAAGGGTTAGATGGAAGGTGTCTCGGCTAACGATCGAAACAGAAGTGTTTTTAAAGTGTTAAATATTAATGAAGTGATGATTTCTTTTCGGACATTTTTAATATTATATGGTTTAGTGGTGAGAAGCAAAAACGAAAAAAATTCGAATCAAAAATCAATGTGGTAGCAAAGATGCAAACCAAAATTGATGTTTCTGGTTTATTTTATTCACCAAACTAATATCGATGTTTTTTGTAATTTATACACTTTTGTTATGATGTTTTGTATTTTATCTCTATTGCACTATTGGTAAATTCTTGCTTTCTCTTTTTATTTTGCCTAATATTTTCGCCTCGCCATCTTGGAAATCATACTTTAAGCTGTTATTTTCAATTTTTCTGTAGAAGCAGCACTTGGAGGAGGGTTATGTAGCGGAATTCTTAACGAAATATTACAGTTTGCACATCATTGCGTTTTGGTATTTGTATACCTATAACAATGATACAAATTAAAAAGTTGATTTTTTTTGGTAAGGTTAGTTGAAAGTAGATCGGCTTTGAGATAACACATAAAGAGAGAAAATTAATTGTGTGTTCCAATAACTAAATTATGGTATATAGGCCGTAAACGTCCCATATCGCGTTTCTTAAGAGGCCACTTCTGAGTGGTGGTACTGGGACCACTTGTTACGAACTAGAGAACGTTGTAAGGTGGTCAGCCCAACGAACGTTTGTTTACACACAATTCGGCCACCATTACATTCTATTTATAAATTGTTGGTAAAGCAAGTATCTTAACCATCACTTTACGGACCAATGACGATTGACCTTCTGATAAAAAATTTGAATGTTGCAATAAAGGGAAAATTAAATTTCTGAAGCCGCACATGATATTCATGATATTCATGTTCAACTAAAGGATATCCCTACTTTTTAAAAAAGTTGATTTCTGATACGACCGATTCCGACTTTGCTCATTTTCACGATAACATTAAATCATACAATAGTTCGCTGTCCTTTGCTTTGAGGGTGCAAAGTTGGATAACTTATCGGGAACTGGACCATACATCTTTAAAGTCACGGTCAAATGTATCATCGAACGTCCTTTTTCTTCCGGCAAATGATCAAGTACCATAATACACTCAGCATTTCGTACTGGACAGCACTCAAGTTACACGATGTCTGGCCACCAACTCATTCGACAAGTGGAAGCGAGGGAGACTCAACGTGCAGCTGGCGCAAGAGCAATGACTTCGATGGTGGACATGGTGTTAAGGCGTGATCGTCAGTCGAATCAACGACGAAAACAACACGCATACATCCAATGAAGTGGTAATGGTGTTTCTAACGACGATGACTGACCACCGTTTGAATGCAACATTCGCATTTATTCAAAAAACCCACGAGATCCAACCGACCAGTTTATTAATTTGCATATTTTAAGCCCTAACATGGATTCAATGGCGTTTACAATTTTGTTTCCATATTGGAAGCCAGTTTGGCAACCAAATTTGCAATGAAGGGGCTCAATTAAATCGAGTCCACAATAACGTGAGTATGCTGAAGTTTGAGGCTGCTTGCAGCAATCCGAGATGTATTCAATCCGATTATCCATGCAGGCAAATTAACTCAGCAGTGGTTAGTAGTTTCCTATCTTCAAGTTGATGCAAACCATCTGAATTTCACTACGACCGAACCAAAAAGGAATTAGAGGCAATGTGGCGGTTTAGAAAATCGCATATGCACAATCTCTCGCATTCAGTAGTAAGATTTCCGGTACATCTTTCGAACCAACATACTGTAATCTTTGATGGAAGGTAACGAGGAAGAGGCACTTTTGGCAGCACAAGCCGATCATACAAAGTTTGAAGCTTGGTTCGATTTAAACAATAATAATACGGATACGCGACAATTTCTGTACACATAGAAACTCCTATTTCTTGTTTACGTTCCTGGTACGTGAAAAAAGAGACAATTAGGATGTGACAAGATTATAGCTCGAATGTACACCGTTAGTATTAAAAGCGTAGAGCGTTTCTATATAAGAATGCTGTTACAACATGTGCGAGGCGATACAAATTCCCAGTAGATTCAAAATATAAACGGCATCGTATGTAAAATCTTCAAAGCAGCGGCATTAACACGCGGGCTACTTGAATCAGCAAAGATACAGCAAAGAACAAGGTCCTTCATGATGTCAACGCAATTCTGAAGCAGGACGGTTTGTCATACCTACCGGTTAATTTACCTCCCTCTACAGGAAATGCACCAAAAGAAGATACGATCGGAATTCGGAAGCACATGAAAGTGAAATTAGGATGCCTAGCTGTGGATTTCAGCTTCCAGTACTTTTAATTGTCACATCGGTTGCTTCTATAAGATTGACCTCAACAGAAGCTGAAGTCTTGCGTGTATTATAATTATCGATGAAATCACAATGCTCGAAAAAAACGGACTTTGGGTAAACGACAAGCTCTTGCGTGAGGTGACAAGCGATAATCGACCATTTGGAGGTAACGTTTTTATAGTAAGAGGTGATTTCAGATAATCGCTTGCATTTGTATCCAGGGGAACACGTACAGATACCTTGAAACGCTGCAAAAAGAATAGCCGACTTTGGAGACATTTTACGCAATAGCATACTTACTGCAAATATGCGCAGTGAAAACATCCACGATTATAGCTGTTGCAGATTTTTTTCCAAAAATCTATGAAAGAAGCACTATTCAGATTCCGAAAAAAATCTATCTTATAAAAAGTATGTTTGATAATGTGAAAATTTGGCGGAAGAGAGTAATCAAAATGAGTCATTGTCGCTCCGACCAATGTCCAGACGCTCGAAATGATTCTAAAAATTATTTGTTTACCTGGTGATTCATTAATTTATTATAGTACCGATTCTGTAGAACGCGTAGATCCCAACAACCAATTTTGGGTTGAATAACAAAACACTGTCAGGAATGCCTCCTCATGTTTTGGCATTGAAAAGGCATGTTGATCGTGCTTTAAAAAATCTCAACCCCAAAAAAGGTTTACGTAACGCAACAGAATTAAAATTAAAATGCGAATTTCAATATGGTGGCGCACCTATACTTACTGGCCAACTGATTCAGAAATTGAAGTTGACAGACGAATAGAAAGTATACAATAAGCAGTATGACAGAGCATTTTTATCGGACCTGCAAACAACATTTATGATAAAGATTATCCACTTGAAGTTAGAGAACTGGTCCAATAAAGCACTCTGTCCAATAAATCGAACTGAAATCTGTTATCAGAAAAGGTACAAATGAAGCCATAGATAACATCATATTTATCTTGATTTACTGGTCAAAAACTCACTGAATACTCCCTATAACGGAAACATCAAATTCGATTAAGAGACCAACATATCCGACAGCACCTATATTAAAAATGATAATAATACCTGGGCTCGAAACAATAAGTAAAAGACGGATCTGTTTGTAAGACACCTCGAAGAACCGTTTCAACCACTACCCAGAAAAACTGCTAATGAAAATGTTAGCTTTGTATACAGATCAAATGAGCTTGAAATACAAACTGTAACGCTCCGTGATTTAAAGGAAGAAATAAAAAATTTAAATCCGGAAAAAGCTCCTGGATATGATTTAATAACTGTCAAATTATAAAAAAAACTACCAGACAAAGCAATACACAAACTTCTACACATAATCAATGCTGTGTTTAGATTAAGAGCTAACTTAATGGTAGAGACGCTTAACTATCTATACATAATAAATTGCTCCTATATCGGCAAACTCTGAAACCCGTGTGAACTTAAGGAATACAGCTTTGGGGCTGTACTAAGAATACTAACGTTAAGATAATTCGAAGGTTCAAAATAAAGTATGACTCATTAGTTCTTGGGGTTCAGAAGAAAACAAACAATAATAAGAGTTGTCATATTTGAGTATTGAATACTGTTAAATGCTATACTCAAATTACGATGAGCTGCTTATTAAAACACTAACGACATGATACAAATGATCGAAGTAAAACGACATTTTGATGCTCGGAAATAAATAAAAAAAAAACATTTTTTTTGTTTCATTTAAATAAACAAAAATTAATTTCTTAAATGAATCTTATTGTAAATACATATAAAAAAAATGACACCCAATGTTTTAAATTATTTTGTATTATTATAACAGAGCGTGAACACTACAAAGAATTTATAAAGTACAAATGTTAAAAACATCAACGAAGTTAAACCATAGATTAAGATATAATAAAGATGACCCATACACAAGCAATAAAAATTTATATATAGAAATAATAATAGAGAAATAAAAAGAAGAAACAATTTTTTTTGGTTACTGTATATGAAGGATTGTAAAATATGCATTCGACAATGAACGCATAAAAACTAAAACCGAGTAGCCTTTCGATACACTGTAGTCTTTCTTTGTTTTGTTGAAAAATATAATATTTAACCAAAAAATGCTTTTAAATTTTTATTTAAAGTACTGGTAAGCCCAGCATATTAGAAGTACCCGTCACTTACTTTTATTTTTTGTTCTATTTGGAACATCTTTTTATATCTTAATCTATGGTTAAACATACTAATGTTATGTACTAGTAAAAAATGTAAGTATAAAGCATTTTTCAAAATACGGCAGATAAATAAATAAATCATTTTGGCAATATAGTACTGACTTATTTTAAATTAAATAACAAAAAAATTTAATTAATTATTTAAGAAGATTAGGAAAAATTCTTCAAAGACGATGATAATGTAAATAGATGGACTAGCACATTTAAAATAAAAGTTATTAATAATTTATATAAACAGACATAAGAAAAATAAAAAGAAGACAAATTTATGTTTGTTATATGGATTAAGTAAAGCAGATACACTTAGATCATAATATCATATGTAGCTATATATTGTGCTTCATAGTCGAAGTACCTCTTAAATTTAAAAGGTAACCTTTTAAATTTGAAAGGTTAACCAAACTTAAATTTAGCTTCATTTTTACGTCCGTTAAATTAAGATGCGTGATTACAACACTGCTTTAAAACTCTTTTGTCGTTTAACAAAAGTTTATTAAGAAATTTAATACCAAATTCTCAGAATGGAGAAGAATTTGGAGTTGGCTTCCTTATCCATCAGCGCGCGAAGCATCATATCATCGACTTCCGCCCTATCAACATGCAGATATGCACGGTCAGGCTCCGCATTAAGAAATTCAACATCACGATCGTTAATGTACATGTACCCACCGAAGATAAATCTGATGACATCAAAGATCTTTTCTTTGTCGAGCTGGAGGAAGCCATCAATAACATACCGCACCACGACATTAAAATCATCGTAGCCGACTTTAACGCAAAAATCGGTAGGAGTGCAGAAAATATATCGTACATCGGTCCTAACAGCCTGCACCTAACTATAGTAACAATAACGGCCAACGCGTAACCGAACTGGCAATAACGTACAACTTAGTTGTATATCAAGTACGTTTTTCCCACACAAGAGTAACATGGATCCACAAAGTAACATGGAGATCGAGTGATGGAAGAATGGAAAACCAAATCGATCACGTCATGGTGTCTAAGAGACACTCCACCAGCATATCCGACGTCAGATCTTACAGAGGTGCAGACATGGACAGCGATCATGTGCTTGTCATATTTAAGTATAAGTGCAAACTGTCATCTACGTTCAACAGACAAGCACAAAAGAACGTTCGATGGAATATCGATGCTTTAAAAGACCAAGCGTCACTGCAGAGTTACCAATCAGCTGTCACTAATTATTTAGACCGGCCCAATAACAACGAAGAAGCTCCTCCTAACATCCAGGAGCAGTGGCACGCTAAACAGTCAGCCATAACCACCGCGGTGTAAAGTTCCTTTGGAAGAAGGCCTCCAAGGTCCCGCAATATTTGGTACGATGATCAATGCCGAAGGGTCGTCGAAAATAAACGAAAGCTTCATGAAAAATAATTGGCTCGCAACACTAGAAGCACTCTAGTAGAATACTAGATACTCCGCGCTAGGAAAGCTACGACTAAATACCTTCGACAAAAGAAGCGCGATCATATGAGATCTTGCATCGAAAACATCAGCTTTCAAGCGGAAATAGGAAACTCAAAGGACTGTTCCACTAACCCCAAAAATCCAACCAAAGACCTCCACCCAAAAAGTACAGCCATCAAAGGCGCAAACGGAGAGCTGAGAACAAATGCAGCTCATGTTTTCTCAATATGGCAAACCCACTTTCAAAATCTGCCAAATCGGAACGACGAAGTAACTCCATCAGAGCAATAGCTCATCCAAGTGAAGAGGTCCCCGCTGATCATCCCTCAATAGAGGAAGCAGATGCAGATCTCATCGTCTCTATTTGAGACCAAGAAGAGTTGCCGGACATAACCATTCACCAATTGTATATAGACTTCATACAGGCATATGACAGTATAAACTGCGAAAACTTATGGGCCCCGCTCATAAGCCTAGGAATTCCAGAGAAACTCGTTTTTCTGTGCTAATTAACAACCTCTGGGTCTGTATGTACAATCAAAATTGAAGGAACTGTGTCAGACCCCTTTGAAATAACATCTGGTGTTCGGCAGGGAGATGCACTCGCACCTATGCTGTTCAACTTGGCGCTTGAGTACGTAGTGAGAAAAAACAACATTAAAACTTCGAGCTGTATATTTAATAAATTAGGCCAAATTCTTGGATATGCAGATGATATCGTGCTTCTTGGTCGAAGACCTAGCGATATCAAGGACAGTTTCATACAGCTCGACCGCTGCACAAGAAGACTTGGTTTGGATGTGAACAGCAGCAAAACAAAATTGTTATCAACACCCAGGAACATCTCCATGGTAAATCTCGGAATTGGCGACCATAACTTTGATAGCGTCGAAAACTTTAAATACCTCGGGTCAGTTATAATATCGTCGAATGATATGCAGGCAGAAATAAAAGCCCGAAACGCTGCCGGACAACGAGTTTTCTACGCTCAATCGAAATTATTGCGATCTAAACGGCGACATACGTTTAGATCGCAATAATTTCGATTAGGCGTAGAAAACTCGTTGTCCGGCAGCGATTCGGGCTTTTATTTCTGCCTGCATATCATCGTGCAAGCTCGCACTTTATAAAGCACTTTATTAAACCTGTGCTGGCTTTTGGAAGCGAGAGCTGGACCATGACCTCTAACGATTGTAGATTGTTATCTACCTTCGAAAGGAAGGTTATTCGCTCAATCTCTGGTCCAATCAAAGTCGCGGACAATGAATATTGAATTCTTATGAACCACGAGATAAGGCAACTTTTTGGAGACTGCGATATTATCAGATATTATCATCAAATCCAATCGAGTTAGATGGCTCGACCACGTTACACGATCTCCACAACAACGAATGACCAATAAAGTGTTCCATCAACAAACAGCCGATGTTCGTCGTAGAGGAAGACTCCGATTGCGCTGGCGTTACGACGTCGAACAAGATCTACATGCATTAGGATGTCGAAACTAGCGGAAGAGAGCGATGGACCGAGAAGGATGGAGGACCTTAGTGCAGGCGGCAAAATCCCTTCATGGGATGTGAAAGCCAGAGAGAGAGATTGATTAGTGTGACTTATGGCACACCAAGATTCCAAGCTAGCCTTGATTAAATCGTTGGTTCAAGTTAATAAGTTTAAGGACCTTATAGATCAATATACTCATAATATAATCGTTTTTTGAGAATTTCAGGACTATGTCTGAGATTTATAAAAAATTGCAGACATCCTCAATCGGGGCGAATCAAATTATGTCAAATTTCTATTAAGGGAAATTAAATGCCTTAACAGTGTTTGGTTAAATATATGCATTCGCATATATATATAGACTTTGTGTGTCGATTTGAAAGAGTTAAAGAAACAGGGGATTGTCAACAAGAAAAATCCGCTTAGAAAATTAAACCCGTTTATTGACGAGTGTAACCCTTTCGACCGTTTTCTAATGTCGGTATTGATTATTGTGGTCCATTATCCACTCGTTCTAAAGTTAGATCAAATATCACTACAAAATCATATGTTGGTTGATCCGATTTTGCTACGAACGCTTTCTTGGCGTCTCTCCGACGTTTTATTGGACGTAGAGGTTGTTATGTAAATATATTCAGCGACAATGCCACCAATTTCATTGGGGCACCAAATGAATTGTGGGAGGTGGCCATAAAAAGTGCTAAGCGTCACTTAAATCGCGTACTAGGAAATTATACATGTACAATAGAAGAATTAAGTACACTGATCGTTTAGGTTAAACTGTGTCTGAATTCAAGGCCACTTACACCTCTGTCTGAGGATCCTTCAGATTTCAGTTCATTAAATCCTGGACATTTTTTAATTGGGGAATCAATCAATTTACTACTTAAGCCATCGTTATTTCACTTGCATGGAAACAGATTAAACTTCAGCGAATTCAATTTTACTTCAAACATTTTTGGAAACGGTGGTCGACCGTGCATGTTTATCGGAATTGCAGAGTAGAAATGAATGGTTAAAACCGTTTGAGTGGAACATTTAAGTGGAACATTGGTCCTTCCTTAGAAAGATAATATTCTTCCCATAAGATTTATTATGGGTCGCATAATCCAGGAGTATCCTGGGAAAGATGAGATTGTATGGGTGCATAGGTTAAAACTGAATCAAGTTTTTTTTATTGTAAAACTGAAAACATACTTTTCTATGTCCATTTTTACTTTGTTGTTCTAATTCTTCTTGTTATTAAATGTATAAAAAAAATTATCGAAAAATTATCTATCACTTCCTAAAGACAAAATACGTTAAGTATTTGATCAGGTGATGAAATGCATTAAAATTCTGACTTAATGTGTTTCAAATATATATTTTACACCTAACATTAAAGAAGTAAAACCAAAATCCTGAAACTTTCTTCCCGCAACTAATTTTTTTCCACTGAAAATATTTATAAGAAAAGTTTAAAAAAATAATAAAAACTTTTATAATTCTAGGATTTTTTTTTAATAGATTATATTTGCAAGCACTCAACTATATTTTTACATACATAGTTATTTTAGGAACAAAACGTGTTTTACTATTTTATTAAAATTCGATTGCACATGCAAATTATAAATACACATTAGTACTACCATGGTATGTTAGCCTATTGACGTGCTAGATGTCGCTAGTGGTGTCGTTTTAAAATCATCAAAATAGGTGTATATGTATAATCGCCTAAATGTCATATATTTATTCAAAATGTTCATGATACTCTTCTATCGACCCGACATCTAGAACATCAATGGGTAAACTTTTTTTTCTTATGATGGTAGTACTATATGTAATTATATCATAGCACATGTTACAAAAAGTTTTTGAAAATTACAGCTAAATTATTTTGAAATAAAATTTTGATATATAATCGCATTTTGACATGGTAACTCGTGATGTTTGTATTTTTATTGAATCCTATTTTACTAAGATATTTCAAAAATGAAAATTTTAAGATCTTTAAAATTTTTTTACATTATACTATTTTATTTAACTTGATTTGCACCTTGATTGCCTGTCTGTTTGTTTCAAGTTCTTTCGAGTCCTTTTTAACCAACATTTACATGTCTTAGAGAGCTGAAATTTTGTCTGAAACTCAGTCAATGGCTTAGTCCTATGGAACATTTTAATTTATTAAATTTTACCTGAACCTCGAATAATCCGTCCAGGATAATAACGGTTTTTAAAATAACTACATATTGAATTATTTAGTGATCCATCCAAATCGAATTTGTAAACATTGAATTTAGCTCAGACGGTATGGTATTGGTCATAAAACGGTTAATTCAATTGATTTGTAATGTTCAATCAACCATCTTGGATTATAGGTATCAGAGATTAACAATATTTTGGCAAACCTCGGTGATAATAAGCTGTTTACCACAATAGATCTGAAGAGCAGCTTTCTTCAAATTCTCTTAAAAAATCGGATATCGACCTGAAAATGTGCGATCTATTTTTCAACGAGCTCAAGACAATATTCTTTGCGACCATAGCGGAAATCGCTGCTATGTCTACATCGGTGACATAGTCATCGTTCTACAATTTCCAAAACGAATTTCAATCGACCATGGACGCCTCGAGTTTTGCACTAGGTGCAGTACTTTCCCAAAACGCGACATCAATTACGTTCCTGGACCTTAGACAAGACAGAAAAAAATTACGCAGCAAACGAAAAGAAAATGCTAGCAATTATTTGGGCTCAAACGTCACTGAGGAATTTCCTTTACGGAAGCTGGAAAGCTATACTAGAAGAGTATAATTATGAATTAAAGCCAGGAAGATTGAATGTAGATGCGGATGCCTTCTTAATAGTCACAATTACTATTAAAACAACCTTACCTCAGCATAGCGAAGAAAGCTCCGTACATGACCGGATTTCAAAATGTAGACTCCAGTAAAAGTTTTCAGGAACCAGATTATTATAAAATAGGCGATAAAGGTTCCTTTTCTAAATTAGTTGCGTCATATTTTCATAAAACTACACTTCTGTAGTAGAGATATCATAAATATCTTCAAAATATATCTAAACCCCAACACCATAAACGGACTCCAAACATCTGAAGAAATAATGGGTGAAACTCATGAAATATACCCGCTACATTTCAGGAATTTCGTTTCTTTCGCAACAGGACCTCGCGAGCGAAATGAACAACGGCGAAGAAAATTAAAAGCAGATGATAGAAAGATAGAATATCCCGAGAATGAGTAACAAGATTCGATTCTTGGTTAAAAGATGCCAAAAAATTAAATATGATAGGCATCTCCATATAATTAGGTAATTAATAGAACTCTTATTCCCAATACCCGGGTCATACTCTTCACTTTGATATCTATTCGGATGGGGTAGAACGCACATTCGACAATAGAAAAAAACATTATACTGTAGGATTCCCTATATGAGTCCAGCCAAATTCGAAGAGGCCCACTTTAACAATATAGAAAGGCTAAAGCAAAAACATAAACAGGACATGGCGTACCACAACAAGAAAGGTAAAGCTCTTAAAGCATACCAACCAGGATCGTGGTAAAATTCAAGAAGGAAATTTTTAATTCATGTAATCGAGTTAGAGAATCACCAAAATTGTATAAACAGGATGCATACAATACTGACCAAAAAAATCACAAAAGTACGCCCAGTGTACCTAAATCATGAACTCAACCTATTGCAAACGCTACTTATCGGACTGAAATTACATAGGAGCAAATGATCATTATTCAAACTATTTATTAAGCCTGTGTCCGAAATCCATGACAAATTTATGATATTTGTTTGATAAAAACGAAGACACCCAAATTATCACGGTCGGTTGCTATGATAATCTTTGACAAATTCCAAACTTTTCTATAATAAAAGCCAAGCTAATTGCGTAGCACACTCGGATATACAATAAAACATATAAATTTCACTACTTGGTTTTTTAATAGTACCAATCAAAAACAATATAAGAAAAATTTCAACTTTTTCGTTGCTATGACAATTGAAATAAACAATGCACACAAATAACTGTAATTTTTCTTCATATCTTTTATACCTCACAAAATTAACATACTTATTATTGCCGCCAACAACGAATCAGCAAATGAATTCAAATGGGATATTCGCATTTAAGACGGGAAGAGGTAACACATCAAATAATTTGGTTCCCTCATTTATGCAGGGAATCATATTTCTCGTAATTTCAATAATGCATGACAACGTATGCATGACAACGTATCTATCAACTCAGCACATTCCTCATATTGTAACTATAAGTACTATTCAATCGTTAGTTGTAATTTGTATGTAAAAGAAATAAGTTAAATAAATATTAAAAAGAAAAAATCATAATTTGAGTTTTTTTTTAATAAAAGATTCTGCTAGTTCCCGGATTATAGACGTTAATGTATAAGTGCATGTGTGAATTCGTTAAAAACTAGTTAAAAAATTAAAATTTTGACATAAGGATTAAAAAACAAATTTATCGCGGTAGGGACCCACACAAAAGGTTGTGTGCCCATTGGTTAAAAAGTTAAATATTTTAACCGTGGTAAATAATAAAAAAAAAATCAGTTTTTAACCGCTTTGCTGTGCCAATTGAAACCAGTTAAAATTTTTGACATTTCATTTATCATTGTAAAAATACAATAATAAAAAATTGAATATTTGGGATATAAACACTAAATTTTTGATTATATTAATTATTAATTTAATAATAATTATATTAAATAAAATAATAATAATTAAAAATTAACTATTCAGCTTTGTATAGGCAAGAAAAATTTAGAGTTTCAGTAAAAGTCCTAGCACACAAAAAAAAATTTATCGTAATTTTGTGGTGAATAAAATATTAAATTTTTAACTTTTTGATGAGGTTTTTTTTTGGTTTGGCACACATACTAAGATTTAGACTCATCACAAAACAAATAATATTTTGAATATGGTCGGCCTTGATTATATTTTTTGTTTTTTTTAGTGTATTTTTAGTACTATTTATATTTATAACTATTAATTTTTGTTTATTAAGATGTAGAAAAAAAAGTTGCTACGATCGAATAACGAAATTTTATTTTGATCTTTGCCATAAATTCAAATACCAGTTGTACGGTTTGGTGATATTCCAATATTTTTATTTTACATCGCATTAATTGGCTAATTTTATTTTATAAACCAACGAAAGTTTAGGGAAAATTAAACGAAACATAAACGGGATTATCTAGATTTTCTTTATATCATCATTTAATTTGATATTGATAATCGAATTACGATTAAAATTGTAATAAGCATGAGGAATTTAATCTCCTAGTTGTGATCCATGTACATTTATTTATTAAATTATTTATTTATTTATTATATTATTTATTTATTTATTAAATGTCAAAATTTAAACAAATTCACACAGCAAAATCTTTCAAATCGTTAACAAAATGTTAAATAAAATAATTTTAACATATTAACAGAGGCCCTAAAAAAATACCCAAAGCAACAATGTTTTTTTTACATTTTTTAAATACGTCTTTCAACTGGTTTAAATACCTTAGAAAATGTAAAAAATGCGGTGGATAAAAATGTCAAAATTTTGTTTGCTTCTTATGCCCTAAACAAACTCGTCGCACAATATGCGCGTAATACGCGTCTATATGTCCAAGACGCGAAAAACACAAATAAAAAATTCAAACACGACGCGCGTTTTGGTTAAAATTTTGACAGCCATACATCGTACAAATATAAACACAAAATAATCGCATCGAAAACAATATATATCTAATTCGCATGCGGTAACAATATATATGTATCGGTAACAAACATATTATACGTATTTTATTAGGCACCGGAATAAGAATTAGAATGAAAAATTTCCACATATTTCAATAAAAAACCAAAAAAAAATTGGATTGATATTAATCCAGACGGAATGCTATTGTTAGTGTAAAATTCCCCAGAAAATATAGTTAATATACGCCAACTATGATGTTAATTTTATTATTTTATAACTAACCACAGTGATTTTGTCAAAAATGAGGTTATGATTTTTTAAATTCACTTGTCAAAATTTATCTACCTCGTTAAATTTTTTATAGATTTTTGAGGTGAATAAAATAAATATTTAACTAAAGCTGTCAATATTTTCATTTTTAATGTTTTTAACACATTTACAAAGACCCTAAGCCGATAAAAAGATAAATTGTGTATTTAAAGTGAAATATTTTTCAAGAATTTTTTTTTTTTTTACAAATGAGACAGAAGTCCCAAATAGACAAAAACGAGTAGTTAATAGTGCCTATTCAAAATGTATTTATTAATGCGTATTACCAGAAACCAAATAATATAAGGAGACGTCGCAACCCATACATATATAAAAAAAACTACCCAAAATTGAGTTCCGGGTTCCAATCTTTTGATTGGGTTTCAATTGTCGTTGAAATGGCCAGGTTTAATATTTATCCCGAATAGTGTTTATAGAATATTTTGTAAAGACCATAAATGGAGCTCATGTAGCAAGACGGCTATATAGACTGAATTAAGGATACATCAAAGTAACTTCTGGCATCAGCCGATATGTTTGGAAATCCTTGTGAAGCTGGTTCCATAACGAAGTATCAAAATAAGTCTTTATATGAAAACTACTCTTGCTTAAATTTACAATATTTATCATTTACATAAAAAACTATTTCGTTCTAATTTTAATTTGGCATTCTTTTTTTGAGGTATTTTTTCGGGATGGATACTGATAAAACACGTTTTATTACCAAGATTTCGGGACAGATCGAAATTATAACTAAATTTAGCAAAGACACAATCCAAAAATATTTTCGGTCTAGCTTTCGGGCTAACTTCACATATATTCAATTTTAGATGTTTTTTATATATAGGTTGCGACTTTTCTTTATATTATTTTATTTTTGGTATTACTGATTGATGTACCAAATTATAATAATTTAGAATGTTAATTTAAGTAACCATATTACACATTAATTTATAGTATTTAATGCTCCAAAAATTATGCAAAATGACATAATAAATAAACCTTCTTTTATTTAATAGTAGTTCACTATATAATTGTGATTAAAGGAGTAGTATGTAAGTGCTTTCCATAATATGGCAAACTTTAAATTTATAATTTTCAATTTTGGAAAAAAAAGAATTTTTAGTTTAGGTGCTTTATAAGGCAAAAACAAAATTTTAGTAAGCTCGTTCTAATATCAATAAAAAAAGGTATTATCGCATAATTTATGGAAATTATCGCAACGCGTTTGATACAATTTCTAGTAAATTAAATTCATAAAGAACGTCTTTTATTTAAATTTTAAATGAGAAATTATATAAGCACTTCCAAAAATAGCGAATTAATTAAAATATTTACATGAGAAAATGTTTATTTACAATAAAAAAAACGCATAAATAAATTGGCTCTCCCGGTATGTAAAATGTATATAATTTGCGCTATATGTGTACTCGTATATATATATATATATATATATATATATATATATATATATATATATATATATATATATATATATATATATATATATATATATATATATGTCAAAATTTATTTCTAAAATCTTAAATTAACTAAAGAATTTTGCAATTTTCAATTTTTAACTTAAAATAAATAAAATAACAGAAAAATTTCTGATAAACATTATTCTCGGCTTTTATTCCAGACACTATTGAAAATTTATATCAAAATTTGAACAAAGGCATAAATGTATCACAAATTATACACGAACTATTATGTAAACATAATTCGTATGTAGTATACATATTTAGTATTTGAATTTTCTGTTTCTGGCACAACAAAATATAAAAAAATAAATTATGTCAAGGTTCAACAAATATTTATAATCAGAACTTCTTACTTAAATGGTTTCGTTCAATCAAGTGGGACTTATTCTCATTCTCATTTCTTATGTCATTTATTCATTTTTATATCATTTATCAATCAGGAAACATTTTAATACTCTCAAAAAACGATTGCCAGCATTGGACTTGTAGAGTAAAGTTTCAAGTAAATTTTGGAATTCAGTTGAAGCTTGGGCCCGTCGTTTCATAAAATATTGGTAATAAACTTAAAATTTTGGCATTAAAACACCATACCAGGTGATTTGTAAGGTCCTGTTCAATCATGTTTAATGAAAAGGTAAATTAATACACATTATAGTATACCCACGTGGGAAATGCATTGAAAAATTTAAAAAAAAATTAAAATTGGTTAATTTATTATCAATTCTAAATCAGTAAAATCTTTTACAGCGACTTTCGTAATACATAGATTAATCATAGATTAAGATATAAAAAGATGTTCCAATTAGAACAAAAAACAAAAGTAAGTGGCAGATACCTCTAATATGCTGACGGATACCACTAGTTTTAAAAAATTTTAAAACCATTTTTTGGCTTACTGTATAAAGTACAAACATATATATTTCAACTACAACGAAAGATTTCATTGCAGAGAAAGGCTACTTGGTTTTATTTTTTATTATTTCATTGTCGAATGGATATTTTACAATCCTTCATTATGCAGTACCCAAGAAAAATGATTTCCTCATTTAATTTTTATTTTGTCGTTTTTAGTTCGTTGTTATTTTTACAATGGGAAATTTTTTTATGTATGTGTATTGACATTTTATGTATTTGAATGTTTTCAAATTTTGACGTTTAATTTTTTTCATAAAAAATCATTGGAAATGGTTTTAAATCTAAAATGTTTAAAGTTCAATCAAAAATAAATTGCTTTTAGTGTTAAAAAAAAAATTAATCGCTTTTATTTTCATTTTAATCGCAACAAAAATACATGATATTGACATTTATCAAATAAACAAAGGGTTGTCCAATAAATTTCCTACAGGAAATTTTATATTTTAGTACCAATGTAAAAATAACAATCAAAAAACATCTAGCCATTAGTACAAATCGGTTGTAGTTTTTACAAATTTGTTATATTTTTTTGCCATGTGTAGGTTACAAATTTTGTGTCGAGACACAATTTTTTTGTAAATGTATACTATCCGTGTGAGGCGCGTTGTAAAAATAACAACCAACTTTTAGGTGGAAACGTACACTTTCTATATTATTACTTTTAGATATAAATTTGTGTTGCTTGTGTATGGGACATCTTTATTATATCTTAATCTATGATATTAGGTACTTCATTCTCAAAAATTTAAAGTTCTAAAAATTTAAAAGGATTAAGTATGCATATTGTAAAGGCAAACAGGTGGCCAGTTTTTCCGAATGTCCAGACAGAATTAGGAGACTGGGTAAGTTGAAAAATGATATGTTATTAATAAAAATTTTGCAAGTAGTAAAAAGCCATTATTATTTAGTTCAAACTTTAGCATTAGTTCCATATCGAATGCTGATTTCTTAAAAGCCGAATCAGTCCCGTCGAAACTAAGCGAAATCAGAATTATCAGTACCTCAAATTTAACGACCATGAAAACTTCAGGACAAATTCTAAACGATCGGGACACGACCATTTTAGTCAGAAAAAATTTTAAGAATCACTCCCCAAAGGCCTACATTAATAAGAACTTCACAGCTACCACTGGTTTTTTTGAGGTTGGGACACAATCCTTTCTTGTTGTACCGATCTACATTAGAAAGATTGTACACAATGACCTAGAAATGTTATCGAACTGCCATGACAGAATAGCTGTATCTGAGATTTCAATTACTGTCATTGCTTTTGGAATTATCCCAATCCAGGAAAGCCTAGAACACCTAAAAAAACTCGACAAATTAGCTATCTGAGTGGCCTTAGTAAGAAAGTGGAAAGAGTAAATTATCATAGGCTTTGGATTGTTGTTGTAAATCTAATTCCTGTTGTAAATTTTGGTTTTCCTTTCAACAAATCAACAAGGAATGCACTTATGAGATTGCTAAATGATCTTAAGCTTGCTAGACGTAGAAGAAGGTATCTGATATAGCAGTTCTTGATAATCAAGCTTTTGTTACGTTATGGTACAAGGGTTTAATTTTCAAAATGACACTTGAAACACCAAACATTTTTCGTGTGCTTGAATCATTCAATAAATTCTAATATCAAAAAAAAAAAAAAAATCGGCTCCAACTTCGGTAACTAGTATGATACACTCATTTATTGATGACACTGCTGTGTTCACTAACAGTTACAGTGAGTATCAGTGTTACCTTAGAATTCAGGGTTATTTGGATGCTCTTACATCCTACATTGTGAAATGGAACGTAAACACTAATGTGTTCAAGACGAAAAATATTAACATTTACCCTTAACTTTTTTGTTTGTAAACAAGCTCAAAACTGTGGTTTTTATTAAGGAAACAGTGGTTTCTGTTATCAACTAATGTGGTGGACTCCATCAAATGTCAGGGATAGACTCCATCAAAGACCTATACTTAGTTTTCATATTATAGAACCATTTATGTAGCTTTCATAAAACCATTTCGTTATTGAGGCAATAGATCATGTCGGACTGTCAAGATTATACTACAAACGAAAATGCTGCCATCTTTTGGAAAGTGTTTCGTTTTACACGTACGCGCTAGTGCATTGATTATGCCGCTAGGTGTCTCTCAATGTGTCCAAAATATAAACATAATATTTTGTGAATATCGTTTGCGAATAATTCTAATTGTACATAAATACACTACACAACGAACATCTCGAACAACAACAAAATAATTTAAAATAAGAAAAAAAAACATGGCCGACTATCGTTTTCAATCAAACAATCTGTTGCTTTAAATTATTACATTTTTTTTATGTTAGGTTAAAAGCCGTATGACATCGCCTTTTTTCTGCCACTTATTCAGTGGCTAAAAAATCCAAACTGAGAGAGAAAAATAAAGTGTATACAATATATATGTAAGTGTAAGTGAATAAACCAAAGGCATGAAAATAATTTTAAAACGTCAAAAAAAAGTGGTAGCTCAATTTTTCTAGCATTGATCGGAGTAATCCTAGCAAAAAAAGAATTCAATTTGATTCTTTTTTTGACATTTCATACTGTTTATGATCTTTTTATGTCGGGTGATGTTCCTTTAAGTGTTATAACATTTTTTAAATACTTATGGGCTTTTAAAGATCTGTGGTCGTGCAATAAATAATCTAGCTTGATAAAGTTTTCCTTATTCAATGAAATATCTAACTCTACACTCTATATAATCTTTTTGACTACAGAAATAATTATTTTAATGCAATCATTGAGCTTGTGATCATTTGACATTTTCATTTAGAATTTATTTCCTGTAAGCTTCAAATGCAAAAATCCTGTTCACGAAATTTATAAAATAGTAAAACCAGTAAACTACTGAATCAAAGCATTTTCAGTTTTATTGCGGTTAAGAACCAGCTGGGCCACCGGTAAGTATCGTAAAGTTTAATCTACAATTTGCGGATATAAAAATAATGCTGCAATACTATCCTACGTTCCAAAACAGAACAAGTGTATATTACTGCTTTTCACACTTCATTTGAATGGCAATATAATCAGTGATTAAAAAATTCTACCAGGAATAATAGATTTGTACAACAAAACCAAAGGTGGTGTTAATATTACCGACGAACTATGTGTAATATAAAATGTAGCTAGAAAAGCTCGTCTATGGCCTTTGATATTATTTTTAGTTTTCTCAATATATCATGCATAAATGCTCGTATAATATTGCTATCCACCTATAATCCACCACTAGTTATAAGAAAAGATTATTATTTATAAAGGATTTTGCTTTAATCCTCATAAGAGCCCATCACGATCGACGAAGCATGTTTAAAACATTGCCTGCTGATAAATAAATAAAACACAATCATTGTCAAAAAAGAGGAAGGCAGAAAAACAATATCGAAGCCAGCAGAGGTGAATTTTAGTAAGTCGAAACCTTAGGCATCACCCAAATTTTATGGCCCAGTTTCAGAAATTTTGGAAATTGCTTAATACTTTAAAAATAACTTTCTTGAATATTTGTAAAACCCGTTTTTTTCTTTTTATATCAAAAAGCAATACCAATTTTTTCATATTTTATATTTCAGTTATGGCTCATGCCATAAAAGTAGTTCTATTTCCAATTGTTTTGTCCGCATTTTGATCCTCAAAATGACAATCACCGAATTATCGTTATTACCTAATACTTCGACTACTTTAGAACTGGCATTTGAAATTTCAATTTCCTTTAATAAGTTTTCTGACAAATCTTTATGATCAGCAGAACTGATTGTTCCGATTGTCTTTCGCTGATTGTGGTTTTTTAGTATTTTCTTTGTACACCAGACTGAAAATCTGGTTTGTAATATACCGAAACAAGAATTGGAAAATCAAAACAACAAATAAAAAAAATATTGTCAAATCCGGTTCGATACAACCTAACATAAATTTGTTCGAATATTTACCGAACAAAACAAAAAAATATAAATAGAATTATTTTATTCAAAATGTTCGACAAAAGATGACAGTAACATCAATTAGCCTCACATTTAACATAATTTATATGTATTAATATTGTTTTCCTCTAGATTATCTTTAGTGTCATCTTTGATTGAGAATAAATAATAAAATAAAAAATAAAAAAAAATTAAATTCGTTTAATATTTCGATTCTCGAATGTTTATAGATCTGGTGGAAGAAAAACGAACCCGACCTAGTATATAAAACTATGACATTTGTGATTTGTATGAAGTGTATATAAGTAGTGCGCATTTATAAATAAAAATTAATTATAATTTAAAAAATCTTAATCATATTTAATCAACAAATGTGCCTACTTTGTAATTTATAATAAAATCAGTGTATATTTCAAAATATCGGTTAATTACTATTACTATTATTGAATTAAAATATGATAAAGCACATGGTGGTACAGCTGTGTTGATTAAAAGAAGACTAAAACACTTTGAACTTGAGAAATATCACAAAGATCATATTCAATCGAAAAATATCTGCCTGGAGGAGTGGTCTGGAAACTGTGTAATATCATGAGTCTATTGCCCACCGAAACACGCAATAAAAAAGACGCAATTCTTTGATTATTTTAACCATCTAGGCAATAAATTCATTGCGGGAGGTGATTATAATGCAAAACATACTCAAGATTGACGACTCCGAAAGGAAAGCAACTCTATCAAGCTATGGATGAACTTTGTTTGGATTATCTATTAGCGGGGCGCCCAACATATTGGCCTACGGATCAAAAGAAAATTCCTGATCTAATAGACTTCTGTATAACTAAAGGCATTGCACGTACAAATGCTATGGCAACAGATTGTTACGATTTACCATCCGATCATTCACCAGTAATTATAACAGTGAGTACTGATGCCCTAAAGACTGAAGCACTGAAACGCCTAACAAATAAAAAAACTAAATGAGATCAATACAGTAGACAAATTGAAGAGAACTGCCTACTGGATATTCCTCTTAGCACACCAGCAAATATTGATGCAGCAGAAGCCTATCTCAGAGATCTACTGGAAGTAGCAGCAAAAAAAGCAACACCTTACATCAGTGTTTTTGAAAAAGTTAATAAGCTTCCTAAAAACATCCAAGAATTAATACAAGAAAAGCGAAAAATTCGACGGCAGTAGTAGCAGCAAAGATCGCCGATATTAAAATGGAAATTAAATCAAGCAATTAAATCCCTGAAAGTAGCACTGAGGGAAGAAGAAAATAAATGTATCCAAAACTATTTAAGTGAACTCTCGGCAACAGAAAGAACAGACTATTCCTTATGGAAAGCTACTAAAAGTTTTAAGAGGCCGGCAAACTCGTGTTCGCCCATTAGACTGCCAAGTGGCAATTGGGCAAGAAGTGATAAAGAAAAACCCAATGCTTTCGCTTTTCATCTAAAAAGCGTATTCTCACCACATGAACAAGTTAACAATTACATGCTACCAAACCAAACGGTGAATGATCCAAATTTTAAACCTATTAAGTTCAAGTGGAAGGAAGTTAAGAACACAATCAAAAATACTTCGTAGGATCACGAATGCTCCCTGGTATATTCGAAACACTAACATACATCATGACCTCGCTATTTTAACCATTAAAAATACAATTAGAAGCTATAGTTCGAGATATTCTTCAAAACTAGAGACACATCCCAATGCTTTGGCCCGAGACATTCTAAAACAACCGAGATACAGACGACTGAGAAGAGCTGATTCCCTTGGACTATTGAATTTATAAATTAAGTAAATGGTGCACACTAATAATAAGTATTAACATTGGTTAAGACTTATAAAAATAGCAGTAAGGTTAGTTTGTAAGATTCTCATATATCTTGTTAGTTACTTTTTAGAAAGATTCAATAATAAAGCAATAGACAGTTGTAACAAAAAAAAAATGATATAATTTTATAAATTATAATTGCGTAAACTATAAGATTATTATAAGAAATTACACTTTTAATTTATTTCTAGGTCACACTTACCAATTTTTGTAATATACCAAAAGAAGAATTGGAAAATCAAAATAACAAGTATAAAAAAAAATATTGTCAAATTCGGTTCGATACAACCTAACTAAATAAATAGAATTATTTTATTCAAAATGTTCGACAAAAGATGACAGTAACATCAATTAGCCTCACATTTAACATAATTTATATGTATTAATAGTCGTATTTTATTTGATTTTTTACAACAACAATCCCATATATCGAATTCTTTTTTGGAATTGGTTGAAATCTTTCTCTATTGATGGTATTGTAATTCCAATACTTCTTTTTAGTTAGTATCTCGAATACCAGGTGCGCCACATCTCATATTTTGATTTCTATAAGTTGGTTATTGTTGTTATTTTATTATTTTGATATTCATTTTGAGTTAGCGATATTTTGTTGAACCTTGAATGTTATTATTTAATCAGTATTTTAGTGCTTAAATTTTTTAGTATTGGAAAGCGAAATCATTTAGATAATTGAAATGGAACTTTTAATATATAGGTATAATATATATATAGGAACTTTTAATATATTTCAAGATGAACTTTTAATATATAGGTAAAAGTTTTCTTTTGTATGTAAGCATGTTATATTATTTTCATAACGTATTTATTTTTAGAGCATAACTAATAATATTATTATTATTAATAATAATAATTATCTTGAAAAACTGTAATTATCAAATTTGTATTTAACAAATTTTGATTGTACGTTATTAAACCTAAGCCGAAATTGACGATTTAAATAATTCTCACTATGGTTTTCTTATAAAATTATTTATCTTTTCTCCGTTGCTTGAAACTATAATTAATTAAAATATTAATAAAAAATAATATATAGGTACAAATTTAAAATTTTTGATGATTACCAAAAGAAACTATTTGAAAATTCAAATTTAAAAATATACAACGTACCAACCTTTAAAAATAATATCCAATTCCAAAAAAAAATTAAAACCTATTTTATTTGAATTCCAAATCCAATTCCAATACCAAAATCAAATAAAATACGACTAATATTGTTTTCCTCTAGATTATCTTTAGTGTCATCTTTGATTGAGAATAAATAATAAAATAAAAAATAAAAAAAAATTAAATTCGTTTAATATTTCGATTCTCGAATGTTTATAGATCAAATCTTACAAAGATTTGGACTTTACAAAACATATATTATGGAAACGTGATACTTTATTAAATGAAGAGAAAAAGTAAAATAATTTTTGTGTAAAATCTGTAGATAAAATTAGGCGCTTTAGGTCCGCCATCATAGAAACCGTTACTTTTCGGTACTATATTTGATTAAATATGTTGCCAAAATAAAATGAACTGATTTTCGTCACTTAGCTCAACTACATATTGCATTGTTCCTGACAGCCTGTATTGGCATGGAAGATGGTTCGGCCCATGGATTCTGCACTTCAACAGGGGGGTGGGGGGTTATGGTTGTGTTCATATGTTTGAAGCCTAGAATTCTAGTAAGATATTTAACTTTGTTGATTATCTTGAAAAATGATTAGACCCTGATCTCCTATTCTGAAAGAGCTCCTTATTGAAAGACTTTTTTATCAGCTTACTACATGATCGATAAATATTATGAAACAACCAAATGATCCAATTCTATGAAACCAGATTATAATAATATTAGGAACGTTTATATTCCAAGCGTGCTTACGGTTCGGTCTGTCTAAAGACAACACGCTAAATAAAAAAGGTTTGGTCTATCGTTATACTGTTAGTTTACGTTAAAATACACAAGAAAAAACATTTAAAGATATTTTAAATGAAAGTTACATAATCCCAATTTTATTAACTCGATTAACTTTGAAGTAACTGTGACCGTTTCTGTTTAATTTCATATTGTGATTCAAATTTAAATTGGAATAGTAAGTTTGAGTTCCAAACTAAATATTGTAGAATCCGACATCACCAACAAGTTGAAAATGTACTAGATGTTGATCAGCTTGTTATTATCGGTGGTATAATTGTTGAAACCTAGCAGCAAAGTTTGCGAGGTACCTGATGACATTCGGTAGTAATATCATTCTGCTTATTGTTAAACTGTCCTCTAATATTTTTCCTCCTCTCAAATAAATTTCTTAAAGTATTTCTCTAAATTTGATTGGGACTGCTTAAATTAACTCTGGTCAAAATTACGATTTTGTACGTGCCATTATTTCGATTAACTTTCTAATTTCAATTATTTTGCGCCGTTTCAATGATACATTTAAATTAAATAAGTTAAATAATTAATCAATAAATACTTACACAGTAGTTTTGCATTGACTTTTAAATTACAGACACTAAGTATTTCTAAAGTTCGATAATTTCGTAGCAGCGTGCCCACACATAATCCGATTAGAGCACCAAATAATCCAAAAATTATTTTTTTCCTTCGTGACATTTTTATTATTCTATTTATTTGTGTAGTATAAATATTATTATGTAATTATATATTTTTTTTATTTATTTAAAAACTATTATTGTTTTATTATAATTTTTTTTTTTACGTTTTCGCTTACTAATTGCAAAAAAATAATCACAAAACACTAAAAATATAATTAATTTAATTATATTGTGGCACATCAAAATTTTTAATTTTTTTATTATTATAAATTGATTTATTTATTTAAACTTTATAACAAACTAACAAATATTTTTTATTTTAATTATTTCTTTGCAGTAGGAACTATTGATTCGCTTTATTTTCCATTTCAATTTTATAATAATGCATGGTAATGATACATTATTGTCATGAAAGTATATCATGGTAAAACCTTAAAATAAAAAAAAAAATAAAAATAATTTAATTAGATGTATGAAATAATATTATATGGGATTTGTTTGTTATAGTGTAATTGGATGTATATATGTATTAATAAAAAAAATATGATTTTGTGTTCAGCAAATTATAGAGTTCGTTTTATCCATATGTTAAAATTATAAGCTAACCAAACAATTATTGTTGCAAATTATAAACAAATCTTATGATTTAAAAAGTAAAAACCTAAAACTTTAATAGTGTGACAATATATTGCTATGGGTATTAAGAATAAGAGGTTTCTAGAGCAACATGCTATATGTATTTACAGCTTTTACGGTCAAATTTAAATTGCATGTTTAAAATTGAGTTTGTTAGTTATGTAGATTTGTTTAAACATATCAGTTTTAGTTCATTTCTGGAAAATTTAAAATCTTGATTTTGTAAAAATGTCATCTTTTGACGTATTAATAATAAAAGTATTAATGCAAGGCTGTCTACACATCTGTTTCATGTTGGCAGTGGATAAAGGAAACCCCTTACTGAATTGCTGGCTGTAGGTGGGAAATAAAATTCCATTCACGGACCAAAACTGCCATTAAGTAACTTTAGTAGATAGGATGGGGGGTGGAGATCGGAACCTCTCCTCCTCAAGAATTTGGGCGGAAGCGGCAAAAAAAAAAATGGCAAGCAAGAGAATAGTGCAAATGAAGTCAATCACTTAACTGATGCGATTAAAGCCATTGAGCCTAAAATTAAATTATTATGCATTACTAACCGTAGCGGTTGAGTTTCACTCATCCGTACAGAAATGACAAACATATAATTAACTTAATTATATGTTTGCCAAAACACCGCATACCAACAGGTGCGCTTATGGTTGCTGTGTTCACTACGGGGTAGAGCGTCACATCACAATAAAGACGAGATAACAAAAGAAAGGTAAACTCGTCTATTCCAATTTTTGATGTCAAGACGATCATATCGTTACATAAAAAATCATTACCATCCGATATCATCACCATCAACATCAACAACAGCAACAGCAACAATTAATACTATTAATTGTTCTCCAAAAAAACTGTTAGTGATACTATAACTAAAATAAATAAGTGCGTGTTTAATAAAGATAAATATTATTATAAATATTGAATTAATAGTGAGTTATTATTTATCCCTTAAAATTCTGGGAAGAGATACGCCATAGTTCCATCAGAGATGTTGGCTTAAAAGGTCGACTACAAGAACGGGTTGAAATAGTCGAAAAACTAAAGAAACTAATTAAGCAAACCAAAAACGATAAGGTGCTCTATGCTCAGGCACTGTAAAACGCTGTGGTGTGTGAGCCAAGTGTTCTCAACAAGAACAAAAAGAAGAAAAACGATTTCTTCCAAATAATGGAAACCAACTAAGGTTATCAGGGTGGTAACTGAGGGGTAGTAACATGGTGGTTATGAGGGTGTTCTGGTTGAGTCTCAATAGAGTAGGCAATGGTTTATGGTTGTTACTTGTTACGGCTTGTTCTTTATTGTTGTAACTATTTGGAGTCCGCCAATTGTATCTAAAATACCTCCTAGTGGTAACACCCGGGCAACGACTTCAGTCGGCTAAATATTAGATGCGAGTGCTAGCACTATAAAATAAGAGCCGGAGCTCATTCTTAAACGGATCCTCTGGATACCTGGCGACCTACAACTATTCTTAGCCTTATCCTTGTATTGCGGATCTCTGCAAGGATGGACCCTAATTTTCTCCACTACTCGTTGGACAAACATGGATTTAACATTAAATAATAAAGAGTCTGAAACTCTTACAAAACCGGAAAGTTCTAATAAGGAGAAACGAGTCTCTAGGCCCTCTCTACCTGAAGTTAGGGAAGGAGATATGTGCGAGAATAATGCAGGTCCCTCTAAACCAAATATGAAGAAATGGGTCTGTAGGCCCTCTCTCCCAAAAGTTGGTGAAGTGGATTTATGCAACGACAATGTAGGTCTCTCCAAACCAACATTCAATGCTAGGAGGAAAGCATGGAAAAGGGGTTACTAAGATTTTCAAATTGATGCCAAGAAGTTCATCTGAGTTTTCTCTGTCAAAAAAACAGAAGTCATAGGATGAATCTTCAAGGTCGCTATAATTGCGTTGGTGGATAGATCTAGTAGGACGAGATCTCGTAGTAATCCAAAGACTATTTCGAGATCTGGATCCCGAGTAATCCAAAGACTATTTTGGAATTGTTGCAGTTCATCAATCCGGATTTGCCACCTTCCAACTGGAAGACAGCCAGAGTGTAGGAAACTAAAGAGAACAACAGATCAGTTGTCATCATCATCAACAGTTGTTGGCGGCGCTAGCCAAGACAGGTGGTGCGGGTTAGCTATGGTTTTAGTGCAGTCACGTTGAAAGTCTTTAAAAAGGATGAGGCTGCTAAGTCAGGGGCATCAGAAGCGGATGAGGGAACTTTTTTAATGCACGTAACCTCGTCTGAGGCGGTTGCTCAAATGATACACAGGCTTATCCTGAAAAGACAGAGATAACGACTACTTTGAACACTGAGTTGTCCTTATCAATGAAGACACTTTGTGGACTCGGTATCGACTCTGAATCAACTAAAAAATCTGATTCCACTGTGTGGTTAAGCAGTGAAATGTTTAAATTTATTCAAATCAACCATCATCAATGTAAGGCAGCGTCAGTTGCTCTTTTGCCTCAAACAATAAATTATGGCATTGTTGTCGTTTTGGTTCAAGAACCATGGGTCAATGGGGATCGGGTTCTTGGGCTCGGGCCTCCTAATTACAAATTACTGTTTGTACAGCAAGAAGGTAGGATTCGATCATGCATTCTTGCAAAATGTAAACTTAATTTCTATCTGCTTGCAAATTACAGTGATGCAAATCTAATGGCAGCCAGCATCGTTGTATCAGCGTACTTGCTGCATAAAGGGATAAACCTCCTTCCTAAAAATGTGTGCGGTCTAGTAATGTATGCTTAGGTATGGAACGTTAGTCATTCTTGGTTTGGTCCCTAAATCTTTTGAATCAACACAGGAGTTGGATGCCATAGTAGACCGGGTGTCTGTTGGTTTTAATGTAGCTATGTCAAGCTCATGTCCTCTTAGTAGACTAAAGGATAAACCTCGTCCACCATGGTCAAAGCAACTCTTCAAAATCGCGAAGAGAACATAAACTGACATGTACTAGAACTCCTAACAGGAAGTCCTCAAAGCGTATAAATATGAGCTCAGAAGTGCCAAAAGCGATTCCTGGAGACTCTTTTGTGATAAAATACAGGGGTCCTCTGAAGCAGCATGGCTACGTAAGATACCATCTACTTGTCCGACAATTCCAAGTTATCTCCGAGTGTCTTACTCTTTATGTCTTACCCTAAGTGTCTTACAATTCCGCGACTCACATTGTGAATGTGTTGAAGTAAGATCTCCTCTGGGTAATTTTTATCTAATCAGTATCCACTTTCAATTCTCTGATGAACCAGCGGATTACATCAATAGGCTTGATAAAATTATGGAGGGTCTCATAAACCTTCCTATTATCATAACTCGGTACTTCAATGCTAAGTCCTATTGCTAAGTGAATTAAATATTGATGTCCCACTTGTGAGTGGTGGGTTGTTGAGGAAAGTTACCAATTGGGAAGTAAAAAAAACTGGACTTCTAGTGATCTCTGAACTATAGTCCTAACTTTAAAATCTCTAAGCACACATAATAGCAATGGATTCTCAGGCAAGGTTTTCCGATATACGCACTCAAACGTGCAAATTGCAGGCTAACCACGGAAAAAGCAACAATAGGAAAAATGCGAAAGGTGTACCAAAAAGAGATAAAAAAAACGATGTGAATAAGACCAGCCAGCTTAGTTGGAGAGATTTGTTTAACACAGGAAGATTTAAAACTTCAGAAGTTTTAAGCTAACAAACAGAGATGGCCGGCCACCTTCGTGTTGGGAGGATACCACCAAATATTTGTTGAGTGCATTGCTTTCCAATGACACAGTAGCAAGTGACACAGAAGCGCATAATTTGAACTTAGTGCGCATAGATTCGAAGCACCATGAACTTGTGACGTGGAAGAATTCAGAAAAGATAATAATGTCATTAAAAACTGGCAAACCACTGGGCCTCTATAATATCGAGGTTGAAGTGATACAAAGAGCATGACCTAAAATAGAGCCCAGCATCATAAGAAAGGGCGGTGATCGAGATCCCTCCGACCCAAAATTGTATAGACCAATCATGCTACTACCAATCTGGGGCAAATTTGTCGAGGAAGTTATAACTAGCAAGTTGAGTTAAGTATATGAGTATATGAGATATGAGATTAAGTATATGGGTGTCTTTCCCTAGTATTTTATACCTACTACAAAGTAGGTATAAAATACTAGGGAAAGACACCCAAATACAAAACCAAGAATCACTGGCATGATAAAATTATGGTGCATGGGCTCGGAAACCGATAGTACCAGTGGCTTTACAACGTGAACTAGCGGACTCCTAGTCATCGAAATCAAACAACCGCAATATTACAGCAGTGGGAAACTTGCCTGCTGAAGTAAAAATTGTTACAAGTTCGTTTAGTTCAGCTAATCAAGGAGCAGGCAAAATTGAATCAAGTTTTGAGAAACTAGTTGGGTGGACTCATTCAAGAAAAGTAAACGGCTCACAAGATCAATAGAAACACATATATCTTGGACAGTCTCGCTTCCTGATCTAAATTAGGACCAAGCACAATAAGGCAAAATAATTGAGTTCGATCGTTCGTGTTTCGAAATTATCTGAAGTTAAAAAGTAAATAAACAACCTGTTTGAATATGTGAAGAATAGGAATAATATAAATGGCAAAATAAAGGTTGGAGAAGCCCTTGTTAAAGGACATTGATGTAGTAACTACATAGAACGAAGTACTTTAGGCTTTGAATAGTTTATGGGAGAACCAAAAGTAATTGCGTCTATAAAAACGTTAAAAGCTTCTTATTGGGGGAATAAATGGTAGTGGTTAGCCTTCGAAGCCAAATAGCAAAGATTGTTCTATCCAAAAGGAAAATAAGGATTGGTTGAGTGATTTGCCGAATTTGAGAAATTAACGAGCCTTACAAATGATTCAAATGCCTCGAACATGTTCACCAAGCTCAACAATGTAGGAATTTAAAGGATTTAGGTCGAGGATATCTAGGAAGTTCGAAGAGGGTCAAAATCCGGAGTGCATGCTTTGTAGTGATAGAAATATTGGATTTTGCTGGTAGTTTGAAGTGTGCGCTGAGGTTGGTTTAACTATTTATTAACCACTGTGAAGTTACGCTAGACCTGTACAGCAAACAGTACGAGATTTCGAATCACAGTGCAACCCCAGTACAAAGATACACAGTACAAAGACGGATACTTATTGGCTGGAAACATAAAATTTTTGATCTGCAGAAAATCAGGAGGCTTAAATGAAAGATTACATTGCAATGGCTTTTAATGCAGCAATTCCACAGAGATTAATAGATAGCTGGAAGGTTCACTGAAGATTTGCTGAATATGACTGGTAACAAAGGATCTTATACAAAAGCCTGCAGGAGACCATTAAAAACAAAAGAGATATGTTTAAAAATCAATATGAATTTCGTAAGGCGCCCTCTACCATTGAAGCGAACAAGCTTGTGAATCTAATGCGCGGGAAAGGAGTTTCTAAAAATATTGTGCGGTGGTCACATTGTAGGTTAAAAATGCCTTTAACCTTAGGTGAGAATGCATATTGGACTCGCTACTAAGTATATAGAGAATCCTAAGTATATAATAGGTTTAGGTTAGGTTTAGGTGGCCGCCATTCAGGGAAGTGGCATAGACATAAAGAAAGTCCGTAGCCCTACCAAAATGAATTTTCTTCTCCACTTCTCGCTACTGAAACCAATTCGAGCTCCTGGAGAAGCAATAAATATCGCTAACACTCACTCTGCTGAGGTCTGTAAGATCATACCCAGGATACGAGCTCCTAGAAACTTAAGCCTATTTAGAGCCAGGCTAGGACAGGTGCAGAGATAGTAAAGAATAGTTTCCTCCTTCTCTTCATCCATGCAAACACGATAGCAATCATGAGGGAGATTAACAAGTCTACTTCCCTACTTACCAATGAGACAGTATCCAGTAATGGCCCTAAAATTTCACCAATACTACAACGCTTCAAAGATATTAGTTGGCTAGACCTGACTAAGTCGAGTATAGGCTAAATCTGCCGCGTGACGACGCATGAGTTATGCTTTGACCACCTTTCATTTGAGATTTGTATGCTTCTGCCTTAAGAAATATCTTGTAGAAAGAGGTACCCCAATGTTAGCCTTACTAGGTAATATGCTACAGGTGGTACCCAGTCTAGTGAGACCATCGGTTTAATATTCTCCGTTATGTTGAAATGCCCTGGCACCCACGTAAGATGGATGTTGAACTGTTCAGCCATCTCGTTAAGAGATGAGAGACAGTTCCGAGCTACTTTTGAGGTAAGAAAGCCTGCAGTCTGACTGTCCGTAACAATGTCAATAATTCTTAAAGATATTACATTATACTTTATCCAATCTATGGTCTCTTTCATAGCAATGAGCTCTGCCTGAAAAACAGTGACCAGGAAGGCGAAAAGATAGGTTTAGATTTAATTCCTCGCAGAAACCCTCACAGCCAGCTTTACCACTCATCATAGAACCATCCGTGAAAAAAATTATTGCATCGGACTTCATAACTGCTTCACTCACCCTGGAGGGAATGTCAGTTATAAATTTAGCCTCGAGGTAGGGTGACGGAATGGTATAGTCGATTGATTTGGGAATTCTTTTAGCCATCTGTTAAGCTTAAATATCAAGAGAGATAAAATGAAAGAGAATCTCCAGTGCTTGAGTAGAAGTGTTCCTAAGTGCACCACTAATACACAGGGTAAGTATTTAATAAGGCTGAAAGGTTAAAGTGGGTAGACAACAGATTGTGTCTGAGCCTTTTATTAAGTACATTTGGACACTGTGTGTGAGAAAGCTGGGAGAGTAAATGGTGCTTTAGCGCGAATAATGCTTAACGTAGAGGTGCTCGGCAGATTCCCAGACAATTACTTTGTAAAGTGGTTTAATCTATTTCGATGTATGGCGTACCAATTTGGGTGAGTCTAATGGAAAAGAGTATAGATTAGAACCAAGTGGCTTATATTTGTTAGTTAAGCGCATTAAGTGTGGCTTTTGCATTTATAACGGCTAGTCCCATCGGTAATTAAATGGACAAATAGTAGATATGGAGAGGATGCTTTCTACCTGAGTCAATTCCTAACTGCCCTGAGTGTGAAGGAAAAACTGAGAAAGTAGAGCATCTGGTTTTTGAATGGAAGATCTGACCTATTTAGGTCTGTGGTAGTCACTCTGCTGGAGTCCGAGGAAACGTGGAGAATGGAGAATTATGAAGAATTTACGAAAAGAAATTGGGGGTTAGGGTTTAGTCAGTAAGAATCTGACACTCCAGAATTCTGAAAGTCCAGAAAATTAATCGAAAATTCTATCAATGGTAAAAAAATAATTAAACTTCATTATCAATTATGTAAATAAATCAAGTTCAATGACCTTAATTTAAATTTCCGGTTTTAAACTATTTTCTTTAACAAGATTTTAACTTATGTTGGCACAATTTCAATTTTATTTAACTAGAAATAATATTCATTTCGAAATCCTACATATCTAAATGTTATGTATAGACATGTATGTATGGATGTAATTAAAATCTTATTTCTTCCAATACTTCGTTTGTTTTTAGGAAAATTTTCAAAAATTATTAAAAATATTGAATGACAAGCATAACCTGATCATGTTATTAAAAAGTGTATTCGATGAGAATGAGGTTTGTGGGTGTAGTAGTTAGAGACACCTTTCTTATATGCTCCTTTATCAGTCTACACATAATAATTTTGATGAAATAAAATACACATAACCTCACTCCAGTTTACAGTTCTAATTCATAAAAATGTTTAGTTCATTTCACAATCGTAATTGAATTATGTAAATTTAATTTTGTGTGATTTTGGAAATATTCCAAACCGTGTGAATTCTATCAAGTAAATACGAATAATCGAAATTCTATAGGTTGGAAAAACACCGGATGCGATTTTTATTATAACGTGGAAAATATAATTTATTTATTTTTTGAATGATGATGTAAAATTTTTAATTTTCATGTTTTCGTTGATGTTGATGTAATTTATGAGAGAGCAATAAGTTTTTTTTTTGTGTAAACAAATAACAGAAGAGGAAAAACGGTTTGCGATTTCATATTTGAGTTATTTATGTTATCATTTTTTGTTAGGTATGTAAATTGCTGAAAAGACTTATGTTCACAGCATCATATTACGTATTTTAGATAAAAACTCAGACATAACTCTCTATCGAAAAACAATTGGTATTGCTCGGGAAAACAATAGTTGATATGTATACACATTTACAATATAGCACGATTAGAATTTTAATTATGCTTCAATGAAAATTCGTTTTATGCTATAAAATTTCTAGCTTTATGTTATAGAAATTATTCCCTCATGTAGACGGGTAATAACCCTATAACTTGTAAAGTAGTTGGTACTGAATCGGTGATGATCTAAGACTCCACCATAGTAATTACTAAATGCGGCGAATTTGGAATCGTAAAAATCAAGTACAGGGATGATGCTTTATATATGGCTTGTCCCTTTTTCACCCTACACTATTGAAATAATGAAATTATGAAGAATGAAATTTAATGAGATTTAAATTCATGAAAAATATTAAAGTAGTTAATAATATGCTATAGGACTCTTAAGGCCATTGAAGCCCGTTTTTAAATACAGGAACGGTTATCTTTGTCATCCAAACGATTTTTAACCTAAGTTCGCGACAAATAGTTTTCTAATTAAATTAGGCCTCTAGTAAAATAAATTTGATTAATACTAGTATCAATTGGCGGTTTCAGATTCACTGACTATCAGAAAATGTTAAGTAACCACTATTACGTGTGTTATTGACTATTCATTCATTTTCGAAAATTTGTAGAGCCTTACCCCTTAAAGAATTTTTATGCTTAAAAATGATTTGTGAAAACGTATGAATATTTTATAGTAGTATAAAATATTTTATATTTTTTAGTGTGATAAGGATTTTAATGTGCACTAATACAATAACAATAGCCTTGAAGACTCTTCCGATAACAGTGAAATCGATCCTAACTGTCAGTCTGGTAAAAGCGAAGGCCCTAGCCTAGAGCAAGATTACAAATACCCTGCCGTATGAAAGTAATTATTCGAGACGTGACACTGCTAATAAATATTTGCTATCCATCAGATTTAACCTTGAAAGATGCAAGATATACATTAAATGTACTGTGAGGAGCACCAAAGTCACGTATCCATCACAAAGTTCTCAGAAATATTTGAAAGCAAGTTAGCACCCTAACCAGCATATAGGTTGAGTCTCGCAAACATTTAAATTTTATCTGTTAAGAAACTAACGAAAAATTTATTTTAATCTAAATTATGACATATGTTTTTCAACATCCAATGATTAAGTTTAAAAATACCGTTAAACTAATTTTTCAGGTGTATTTAATATACAGTTAACGGGACCATATTCAAAAAACAAACACAAAAACATGCCATGAGTCTTATAGACTCTATATATTTTCAATTTAAACAAGGAAGTTTTAGCGAATTAGAGTATGGAAACCAACAAATGACATTGAAATTCGTTGTTTCATTGGTTTGTTGACTAACGTGTCAACAAAGATTGGGTTTCGGATCTTCAAAAATTTTGGCATTCCTTGTTTTGTTTAGAGCGAGCATGACATGTAATAGATTCATGCTTCTTTTTTCAATACGACAAATTTGCCCCATTTCGTGAAAATTGTGACACAGTATGTCTGTAACAGACATAATAAAAACAATTTAACTTATTTTACTTACCAAATAACTCTATAATCTAATGACGTCTATATATCTGCTGTACTTCACTTGTTATCGTAAAACAACGATATACTACCATTGCGACATATTATATAATGTGGTGATGACACGTACCACAACAAATCGGGCAATACAAAACATCATGACAAGTTTAACACGTTTTTTCTAAAGTAAAATCCTATTCAATTTTGGTGTTCATCGAAAACAGATTTACAGGAATAAGTATTATAATTTCTAAATATAATTATTGTTAAAATAACATTTTCTTATTAACAATAATAATATTCTTATATACTTTGCGGATTCTTTTATTTTACAACTTTCAAGTGCCAAATTGGATTAAATTATTTTAATCATGTAAATACGATTAACTTCGTGGAAAGACTTAAGCCTCATTACACGAGTTTTGTTTGGCGTGCTTGAGTTCAAGATCGTATTTTACTTATGTGCAAACACAGTATAAACACAAATTTGGTAAATCTTATAGGTTCCTAGGGAAAAACCTAATGATTAACGAGCAGCTATTACCGTTTCGTGGCACGACAAAAACAGTTCATTCCTTTTAAGCCGGACAAATATGGAATGATAATCTGGTGAATTTGTGATAGTGCCAATAGCTAACCATTGAAAGGAATACCTTATTTAGGAAAGGAGGGACTTCAAAGAGGAGCAAATTTGGTATCGATATTTGGTATATGAACTTTGCACGCCATTTTTCAACAGTAATAGGAACGTGGCATTGAAAATTGAATAGTGGTGAACTGACATGTGTTGGTACCATACGAAAGAATAAACTTTGTATTCCTCAATTTTTGACCGAATCGTCAACGCCCGGTAGAATCAAATGTGTTCGATTTTCAAAAAAAGAAGACTTTTGTCAACTATGATCCATTTAAAAATTGAGCTGTAATTTTAGTATAGTCTTTGCCTTCTGCCGATAAAATAGATATTGATAACTACATCAAATCGGATGTTAACTGATACTACAATTTGGCCAATGGGGAAAAGTAGACACTCTGGACCAATTATATCATGCATTTACGGCCAAAAGTAAAACTGACAAGTGGCCATTACCACAATTTTTTAATATTTTATATGTGCCGGAAGTAACATCTAATGATCGAAAACCATTTGGTTGCATTTATCCTGATTAAAATGCTAATAAGCCAAATACTTGTCGCAAATTATTTTTACAAGATTTAGTACAAGGAAAAAAAGTACAGGAATTAGTGGGCCCAAATATTCAAATACGTAGTATATCACGTCTATCCACCACACAATGGGATTAATGGCAGAAATTATATCGTCCTGATGTTCAGAGCAGCAACAAGTTCCAGGTTAAATAAGAACCCAGGTTAAATATTACAAAAAAGCGAAGATGCTACATGTGCAATCCAATGCTTGGACGAATGAACCAACATGAGTTATCTGCAAGAACTGCATCAATAAATAAAAAACTAATTTTTGTTTGAATTTTAATTTATTACCAAAAATTTACATATGAGTCCGAAAGACTCATTGCATGCTTTTATGTAACTAAAATGACCAATTAGGGTTAAAAAAGCTAAATAAATTTTATTATTTTAAAAAACGTTTTAAAATTTTAATTAGTTTCTTTAATTAATTTTAACATACCTCTAAAACTTGGGCTAACCCTAATGAAGTGTGCTGTAATTTACAAATTAATTACAAATTATGCTGACCGAACATATTTTTTGTGTTGTTGAAAACAAGCAAAATAGTGATATATAAGTCTGTAGCAAAAAAAAAATTTAAATTTTTAATTTAAAACTTAATCCGTTGTTGAAATCTCTACTTATATAAGAATGAAAGTTTGTAAAGTTTGTCTGTCTGCGAACAATTTCATCTATCGCACGCAAAGGTCTGCAATTTCTATAATAGAAGAACATTTCCCAGTCCTGAACGCCTGCAAAGCCCACATTCTTATTTGGTTGAAAGATACAGTTCATGTTCACTTCATCTACAAAGTAGTTAACTTCATCAGTTCAGAAATTCTGAATCAGCAAGAAGATTCATAAGTTTTCTAAAGGGTAACAAAACACATGATGCACGGACTCATGCATAAATTCACGCTCTCCATGCATGAAAGATAGAATTTGCACGAAGCGAGTCTCTCGCCGATTTTTGGAAGACACGCGAACGGGACAAGAGGGATATCCACTCTATCGTTGAAGAAGACCAGAGGACGGAGGATTGACATAATAAATACCTTTTCTTGGCTTGTTCTGTATTCACATCTTGTGACGAAAATTTTTAATGCACATATCAATTTTGTATTTGCAATTCGGTAAAGTCCATAAAGTACGTCTGTAAGTATGTCAGCAAAAAATCAGACATGACTGTGCTCAAAGTCACCAGCGAACGCAATGACATCGATAAAATTAATCAGTATAAAATGGAAAAATACATCAGCAGCAACGAAGCACTATGGAGAATACTCAGCATTTCAATTTACGAGCAATACCCCACAGTGGTTAATCTAAACGTTCACCTTGATAATGGAAAGAGAGTCTACTTCACGATCGAAAATGCTGCTCAACGGGCATAAACACCTCAGGAAACAACACTGACGTCGTTCTTCAAGCTTTGCACATGATGAGTTTGCACGCACACTAGTTTACAACTAACTTCCAAAGTAATACATTCGGAACACCTGAAACACGCCTTGCAACCGCCGGAAACAAGGACAGGTTGTACCAGAATAAGCAGAAATAAGATCCAGCGATGCACTCGGGCGGTACACCGTCTATCCAAACAACTCAGAATGCTTTCACCTACGGCTCCTTCTGTATGAAGTAAGGGGTCTATAATTTATAGATTTGAGAACATTTGAAGAAAGACGAAACTTACAAAGGAGCTTGCTACCTTAGATGATTTCTGGAAAACTAAGATCATTACAACAGAGCGTTGGAGAAAGCTGATGCCTTCAGATCTCCAAAGTTATTGGAGATCTCGTAACCTGTGTGCTGTCATCCTGCAAGTATGTTCGATATCTGCTCCGCAACAGTTATGGATAAATCACAAGGAAAACCTGTCAGAAGACATACTACACCAAGCTCGTATACAACAACAGAACATGGATCTGGACTAGAGTGATAATATATTCAACAGGGCTCTCTAAAGATCCCAGACTTCCAGAACCAAATCGCAACCGTGAATCTGCCTGAAATTATGACACGGATCTGCTGACCAGATACGTAGAGGAGAATGATCTAAAATTGGTTCAAGGTCAAAAGAAAGCATTGGACAAGATCACAAGAGCAGTTTTTGAAAGGCAGCGTAGCGTTTTCGTCTCGGATGCTCCTGACGGTACACTGACGGTTGCCGCTACACTGCTCATAGAATGGAGGACAGTTCATTTGGCCTTCAAATTGCCAATGAATCTGGCAAGCACTGAGACTCCAACATGTAACATTTCAAGAAATTCAGCAAAGGCCAAGGTACTACAGGATTGCAAGCTCATCGTCTAGGACGAATGTAAAAAACCGCACTCGAAGCACTTGATGGTGTTAGATGCTGCTAATTATTTCCCGTGGAACGAGGGCAGATGAAATGGAGGCCTGCATTAAATCATCTTATATTTGGAATGGCATTTAAAGAGTTGGACCATCAAAAAATATTCTGGTTCATGTCTCCAATGATTCCTCTGCCCAGCAATTTGCAGATAATCTACTTCAACTAGGAAATGGTGATATTACTTCGGATCCTCGAGATTAATGCATAGCGATGCAAACCATTGAGAAAATCAAGAAGAACTCAAATAGGCAGTATTTCAAAATGTGACACAGCACTTCACTGATTACGCTTGGCTTTCTCACCTCAAGAACCGAAGCTGTTACTATCCTAAGCAAGCAACTTTTACAGGAATTGCCCGGTAGCTTGGAAATTTACAAATCCATTGACGCAACATGTGACGCACATGAGGCGGATCTACACGATAAAGTTTTTGAACACGTTGGAACCAGAGTACCTCCGCACAAGCTGGAACTGAAGATTGGGGTACATGTCATGCTTATCAAGAATCTGCATCCTCCTGCATTCTGCAATAGAAGAGGACTTTCGGTCAAGAAACTCATGCCTAAGCTAAGCTACCATCATGACTGGCCGTTCAGCAAGTGAAGATGTATTCACACTAAGGATCTCAATCATTCCTTCAGATCTGCCATTCAACTTCAAACGCCTTCAGTTTCCCGATCGTTAAGTTTCGCCATGAGCATAAACAAGGCACAAGGACAATCGCTGAAAGTTATATGGTCTTCTTAAACCACATTTCTCCCATGGTCAACTTTACGTAGCGTTGGAAAGGCCGATAAACTGTACTTCTCCAAATGGAAGGACATCAAATATGGTATATCCAGAAGCTCTATAAACAATTATTTCCGTAAAGGAACTATTCTAAAGCAAACACACTGACAGAAGCAAGTTACAAATATATTCGCAATCTGAATTAGCCAGAAATACAGCATGAACTGTTTGATGGACAAAAATCACAGGATCTTCACGAGTTGTCTGCCAGAGTTTTTCACCAAAAGCTCAAAGTCCCGTTTGCGTGTCTTTCAAAAATCAGAGTGAGAATCGGTTCGTGCAAATTCTGTCTTGCATGCATGGAGGGCGTGAATAAAAAAATTATTTTGACACAAATGTCATGGAAACAAATCCTCAAATTATCTTAAACAACTTTTAGGTTTATAATCTGAACTCAATTATGCACGACAGGCGATTGATTACCGGAGGAGTACAAAATTGTGAAATACTTAATGTCACCATGGATATTCGTTATGCAAAATAATTAAAAATTCACTTTCTTACAGATGTCAAAGCAATCAGTCAATTTGGCCGAAATCATCAAATACTTCGTAAGGATTTATTTGTATAAATTCTTGTCTCTAGGTTAGTCGTAGCAATGCATAAATAGATAGGAATGAGCAGTATAATTACTAATCTCTATGAAACTATTTTGTTGGCAAAATATTATAAGGCTTATATGAATAATAAAAATAGTATTTTAAGCTATACTATAATCGACGTATTTTAAAAACGTGTATAATTTGTTAAACTAAACCAATTTTAAATAATTTTAGATAACATTTTAGATACCCGTAATCCAAAAATAGAAGTACATAGATTGTTCTACATACAACAATAAAAGTTTTCAATTAACCACAACGTATCTTCTGTTTTAAACCTTTTTGTTCATTTATAAATATAAACTCAAGCATAAATTAGATATACATATATGTATAATATAAATATATATATATATATATATATATATATATATATATATATATATATATATATATATATATATATATATATATATATATATATATATATTAATTTATAAATATAGTCGTTAAGCATATAACTTAAGAAGCTTAAATTAAAAAATATAATTTATTGGAAGGATTTTTTACTTTATGTTCAAACATGTTGGCTAAATAGCATAACTCTTGAAAATTTAGGTTAGATTTTCATCATCATATTTTATAAAAACCTTTAATATAAGCCACGTAATTTGTTTTGCTTAATTTTTTTTTATTCATAATATTATTTTACATCTGTACAATACAATTATGAAAAATGTTTTAGAATTTAATTAACTAACAATATAAAATAATTTTATTGTAAGGCTAATTTTGATCCCATGTTTTGTCTATGTACATATTAAGTATCTATAAATCTCAGTAAGCTGTTTTCATGACATATAAATTTCGCTGGTGAAATTATAAGTGGAACTATTTTGTTTTGAATTTAGTCAAATTCTAATACAGCTAGCCTTCAAATTTATGACAGTTCTATATTGACGTGAAGTCGATCACAATTATTATTTTCTGCACCCGTACTACCAACTGGAGCGACTAAAAAATTGGTTTGCAACCAATTCATGGTTTTGTAAACAAGTCACATCCCAAATTTTAACGTCAACCAAACTACATCTTTACAACTTGTGATCATCATCGTCACCATCATCATCAAACAACAACAACAATTAATATATTTAATTGTTTTGTCGTACAATTGTAAGCAGAGTTTTCATTTAATTATTTTGATTCAACATCATAAGAAATAATTAGCAAAGTACGTGCTAAAATAAAAATAAATAAACAAAAATTATTGTATATACAACAATTATATTGTTAATAAATAGTGAAATTTAATCCTATAAATTTATACCACAGGTGGCAAATTCAGCCAAGATGCTGACAAATCCACCCTCTTTGGAAGTCGATCCAAAGGATTCTGCGGTGAGTCAACTATTGCTTGATGATAATCTATTTTCAAGAAGCCCTAAGCTAAACTAAATTTTAAACAAGTTAACGAAAATGATGGACTAAGAAGAAAACTAAGCGAAATTGAAAAGGTTACATCACAGCTAAGCAACGATGTGGTGCTCCTTAAAAAAAAGCGAAAATTTAAGAAGGGCTTTATAAGCTAAGGAATCTGAAGCGCCTTTTCAGACTAGCAATGACGTAGAAAAAAGTGAAAGATTTTTACTGATGAAGAAGAGCTTAAGAGAAACAGATTGGGAAAAAAAGAAAAGGAAAGCGGAGTCGTCCCCAGAAAGTAGTGAAATTCAACAAAACACCCTCCTAAACACTGATGAAGCTGGAATCCAACGAAAAACACCTGACGAAGTAAAACAGCCAGACAAACCTAAAGAGACTATTGTAGGCATACCCAAGTATGCATCTGGGCAAACAATTATGAAATCAGTCAATGATAAAGAATACAGAATTGCATTTACTTAACAATGATGTAAGAAAATACAACTGATAATTCAGATTAATACAACTGATAATTCTGAGACATATAGAGCTTTGGCTAGAAAGCTAAATACTGATGGAAATGAGTGGTTTACTTATGAATATAAGAATGGTCGCCCAATTAAAGTTATGGCTAGTGACCTCCATTCGACATGTTCAAAGGAGAGAAAATAGAATGCAGAAGGTGATCAAGTCACTAAAAGGAGGTTGCTCTTATTTATGCTTACATTTAATAAAAAAAAATATTAGAAAATATATACGATATAAAGGCCATTCCCCCATAAGAGTCAGAATAGAACCGTTGAGAAAATCAACTGACCTAGACGTATCAGATGTGCAATAAAACACATCAACAAAGCATGCCATAAAAACTTTTCAGTAAATTACAAAAAATGACGTTTGAAATCGTGCCAAATCTGCAATAAATATATTTATCCAAAACGGCTTAAAGGGAAAAATTATTTGCTTTACGGGTTAAATCAACTGGTATATAGGTAACAAAGCAAAACGTCAAACGCTCAAGATCAATTTAATTAGTTAGTGATAAAAATAAATAAATTAAATATATTTATTTAGATAAAAGAATTACATCAACTTACATCATACAGAATATTTTTTTTTGTTTTATCCATATTTTGCGATATGGAATGGCCGGTAAAAAACAAAACATTATAAAAAAGCAACAACAAACAATTATCTTTTTTATTTTTGTTGACCCTCCTTTTTAGTAAGGTAAATGGATTTACCTAATACACTGTTAAAAAGTAAATAAAACCAGCATTTACCTTGGATTTGGTCTGAAGCCAAAGAATAAGAAACAACGCTACAACCAAACCATAGAATACCTGTTGAAAAGAAGCCTACTATAAATTTAGGAAAAAGTGTTGAGATGCAAACACAATACAAAATAGCCAAACATTCTCACAGATCGTACAACAACGCGATTCAGAGGGAAATAAAGATGGTACCGATACCCCAATTTTTGAAAAGATTCTAAAAAGCATAGAAGCCTTAAACATTCTGCTTGTGAAACAAGAAAAAAGGACTAAAGCTCTTTAATAATCAAAATACAGTAAATGAAATCACTTAAAATACTTAAAATAGTCATCTAAAACTAGTCAGTAGAAACTAGTCAGTGACAATATCAATCTTTAAGTCCTAGTTAAGCATTCGGCACAATTGGAGGACCAATTGGAACAACTTAAAAATATTAATATTCAACTAGCTTAGTAATAAACTAAAAATTTTAATCAGAGAAAATAAAAATGGATCGATTCTTAATTACCTTACTGGCGTTACTGGGTATCTTTATAAAAGATACCGATTATTCCCACTAGAAAGCAACAAAAAGTCTAAAAAGACCTAAATGCCAGTACTTACATTTAAATGTGATGATGGAACTTGGGCCAGAAGCGCAAAGGAAAAAGCTGATTTGTTTGCATAATATCTTGGAGATACTGCAGATGAAAACATAACACTAGTTAACAAAATCGACAGCCAAAGCATAAAACCTGTACCTTTACAAGAGTTAATACTTGAAATCAGTAATAACTTAACCTCAATAAAATCTTTTGGCTATGATCTTATTACAGGAAAAATAGTTAAAAATACTATCTAAAAAACGATTAAGAAAGCTAATTCAAATAGTTAATACAGCGTTTAGAGTTAACTATGTTCTACCAATGGAAAGTGGCAGAAGTAAGATACCAAAAACCAAGCAAACCACCTAACGACAAAAAATCGTTAGGACGATTTCTTTGCTTTAAACTATTTCTAAATTATTCGACAAATTGCTGCTTAAGAGACTTAAATTAATCATAGAACAAAGTGATCAAATTCCTCTCCACCAATCGGTTTCAGAGAAAAACATTCGACTATAGAACAGGTTCACAGAATCACTTACATAATTGAAGATGGACTGGAAAGCAAACAAATTTGTTCAAGTATTTTCTTGGATGTAGCACAAGCCTTCAATAAAATATGGCACAGAGAACTAGAATAAAAACTGCATCGAAATTTACCAATGCAGTTTTATCAGATTCTTAAATCTTACTTAGCTGACCGACATTTTAGAGTACAATATGAAGATCAATACTCCTCATTGACGAAAATATCAGTAGGACTACCACAAGGTAGTGTGTTCGGTCCAATTCTGTACGTCCTATACACAAGAGATTTACCAAATACAGATGAAACTCACAAAACAACATTTGCTGATGACACTGCAATCTTAGCAATTAGTAATAATGTAGAAGAAGCAACTAGTCAGGTGCGAAGAACCCCTAACATATTGAGTAACTGGACAAAGAGATGGCGATTCTAGCTAAATGAAACCAAATCAATTCATGTTAACTTCACTAACAAAAAAATTAACTGGATATCAGTGGAAATCAACTGGAATAGCATGTTTCACATGCAAATACAGCCAAATTTCTAGGCATGACACTTGATGCTATGCTTAAGTGGAAAGAGTATGTCAAAAAGAAAACGAAGGGCACAACATCGAAAACAGAAAAAAGTACTGACTCATAGGTAGGAATTCTGAGCTATCACTTCTTAATAAACTGCTGCTATACATTCAAATTCTAAAACCAATGGACCTACGGTATTCAGCTTTGAGGAGCATCAAAAAGACCAATGCGAAAATAAATAATACAATCAATCCAAAACAAATGTTAACGAAGAAATCAGGAAGCACGTGACGCAAACACATACATCGTCTTTATGAACATGAAAATGTCGAGATTCGCCGTATGATAAATAAAACAAATTTAGTTAGACGGCTCCTAAGAACAATACCTCTAGAACTAGGATAGCCAGTAATAAAACAATAATAAAAAAGAAAATATTTGATCCCCTATTGGACAACAGAATCCATGTGCCGATCCATAGTCGATGCCAGTACAGGAGCAATGCAATGTGCAGATGGTTATTTAAAGAGAACCCAAATTTTCTCCAAATTTTTTGGAGAAGCCCCAAAAAAATGCATAAAAGAAAAAATTAAAATCCTAAATTAATTTAACTAACACCAACAAAAAAAGTTTGACTTTGGTTTTTATTAAACATTTGGATTTTGTTTATTATTTTGAACAACTGTTATTTTGCTTAATGGGCACAAAGGACTTCCATATTATTTAGTATATTTATGGTTTAATCCATTTTTTAAAAAAATTCGTTGAAAACTTTGTATGCGTACAGAAAAAGTCAAAACTTTTTCACCAACCCCATATTATGCAACAAATTAATAATTAATTTGAAAATTGAAAAAAAATATTAGCACATAATAAATTTTATAGTATGTAATTATTTTTCGCATATCTCATCTCGCATTAATCAAACTATTCCGAAAATAATTACCTAGCCAAAATTAATGGTTTCTAACCAAAAATTTGATATTTTCAACAAATAAATTGCGTGGGCTTAAAGATTACAATATGTATGTGTTTAATACTACTATGACTATACTCGCTTTATTGCAAAAATAACAGTAAATCAATCAGGAGGGTATACGAAATTGTCAATAATTATTTCTGGGCGACTCAATCAATTTATGACATATTTTGCAAATAATTACTTTGAACAATATTGATTGAGTTATATAAGTCACTGATTAAAAACTGAATAAATAGACTAAAAAAATTGTATGAAATATGTTTAAAATATTAAAAATGTATCTATGGTATAAAAGTTGTAGTCAAGGGTCGTATAGTTAAGATGATGGTTAAAGTTTGGTTTAAATTCTCATTCGTAGATGGCTATAGCGTAGGATGGGTATACTTATTCTTACGATTTCTATAGAGTTGAACCTAGAGACATTTATTAAGTAGCGCATTAGAGTCGCATTAGATCATACTGAATTTACTGTATATTCTAAATAACTGAATATACTGATGTGAATTAGCTGTTCGATTCGCACCTCATTACTTCAGTTAAAAGATTAAGCTACTGAATTATCTGATTGTATTTTTTGGTCGTGTAGTAAATTCATTTAGGTTGTTTTTGTTTTTATTTTATGTCATTTTTTGTTATTTTTCATTTATTTTAACGATCACCAATTGTAAAAATATGGTTTGAAAGATCTTGTAAAATATCTCAGTAAACGAATAACCTTGGCTTGTAATGCTGTTTATTTATTTATTTTTTCATTTATTTAATAAGGTGCTTACGGATTTATTTACTTTTTTTGTGAAAAACAAAAACATTAATAAAAAGGTTAAATAAAATAAGACAAAAATTACAAATAATTAGTATTAAAAAAAAAAATTACAAATTTCAATTTCATTAGTACAATGAATCTCTAACATAAGCTTTAAATATGATTTATTAATCTAAAGTAAAGAATGCCAATCAAATACCCAAATTCACTTTAGTAACTTAATTATCTGAAAATACCTCAATTTCAAATAGTAACTCAATATAAATTCAGAAAATTCAGGTAAATCGAAGGGCTCTTATGATATAATGACACAGGCTACTTTTAAAGTGCTATAAAGTGCTGCAAACCAATTTTAGAAAGACAGAGAAAGAAACAGGAGACAAACAAAAACAAAATAAAAATTAACAATATCACTATCACGTTGTGAAATTTTATTTATAATTGTTTTATATTTGAAGGTTATTGATCTTAAATTTAATTTTAGATTTTATTTTCAAAATGTCGCTATTCAAAATGTCGAAATGTCAAATAAACAGTGCGTATGTCAAAAAAAAGAATCAAAATGTAATTCTTTAGGGCTAGAATTGCCCACTTTATTTGCTAAAAAAATTGAGCTACGTTGGTCTTTGACACGTAACGATTTTGATATGTGCTATGCTGTAATCACTTACACATGTGTATATTTTGTATACCTGTTATTTTTCTCGCTCAGTTTGTCTTTTCTAGCAGCTAGAAAAATCGGAAAAAAGCCAGTGTCATAATACCATTAGAACTAGTAAAAATTGAGCAAATGTAAAAGAGTAGTGGCAGCTCGAAAGAAGTAGAATGAAATACTATAAAAATAGAATATCCGAGATACATGTTTAGATGAGTTAAACTTTAAACGCGAAAGAGTTAAGAGTTAAAGATAAGTGTCATAGCCCCATCAGTAGCAAGCGGCTAACCTAGTGAAATTAAAAGTGTTATTAGAAGTGAATTTTTATTGTTAAAATAAAGAATTCTTTAGTGTTGTAAAATAAAGAATAATCGTGTTATTATTGTGGAAATTATTGTATGTGAGAGTAAACGTTATTGGAAGCTGTTTTATAGTGTTTCTTTATTTGTAAAGTGTTGTGTACTTATTTGTGGACAGTGGTAATCAGTGGAAATTATTCACAATCCAGTGATATGAACCGGCAGTAGGGGAAAATATAACAATACTTTGTAATTTAAGTAATAAAATCGGTAGCGAGCATTACTACACAATCAAATTATTCAGATATTTCGTGCAAATTCATATAATTCGCTAACGCTACGTGCACACGGTACAACAAATATATAGAGAGTTAATTAGCAAAAATTAAAAAAAAATGCATAGAACTTTAAAAATGAGATGCATTTTAAAATGGACACCTTGACCTCTGGTTGCCCATTTAATTTCTCACTGATCTTTTTAAGTGGTACAGTTAAATGAATTTACATTTAGAAGCGACATATCTAATAGTGATGGTGAGAAAGGTTTCTTTTAATAGATTTTCGGCAATATATTGCCGGGGAACAAAAACCGAAATTAATAATTGAATTAAGGTTCTTAATCAAGTGTGTCTTGCTGCAAACATTATGCCATCAAGAATCATTCCACAAAATTAGATAGCATATATGTTAGTGTTTATATGTTTAAATTCTTAACTTTTGCCTTTCTCAGCAGGACAAGCACATTTAGCTTTGGTAATTGATAAACAGAATTAGAAAAAAAATTAGAAAATTTTAAAAAGCGAATAAAACATTTTTCTAGACGGCTGGTCATCTTTTCCAGATCCACGCTCCTTAACACAAACATATATTTTATTGAAGATCTAATATTCGACTTGATAGTAGTCTAGTTTTCCAGTACCTGCTAAGGTCCGTTATAAACGGTAAACCCCAGCTGACAATATAATGGTTTATCGTTATTTCGAAAATTACTTCTACGAACTTCCAAATTTTACCACAAACTTAACCAATAAAGAAGATTAATTTTGTTTTGTAGCTCTGATTTATTTTTCAAAGTTGTATAATGTATGTCCAAAAATTACATGAAATTTTTTGAATTGGTGCGGAAGAATTTTGAAATATATAACGTGTTGTAATAAAATTAAAAATTTTAAGTAAATAATAAGTACCATGTATTTCCAACAATCGAAACAAAAAATTTTATACATATCAAATTTGTACACAAAACAATAATATTTACACAATCGCGGCGGTGCTGCTACGCAAATAGCGGGAAAGATTGAACTATAAGCTGGACCATGCTTATCATAATTCATAACTATTAATTTTATTAACTTACAATTTTCATTCATAGATGGCAGTTAAGTTTTGTCAAATTGTCAATCCGGTCGTAGTTATAATATTATTTTAGTGATATATTTATTATTTATTTATTAATATTAGTTTCTTAAATTATTTTAACGAATAGTGTAATTGTGTTATGTGTATAAATGGGACAAACATTGTCAAGTGTGTGTAAAAATGAATAAAATAAAAGCCAAAATTAATTGTTCATGAGGTACGTAAATCATTTTTACATACATTCATATAAAGAAGCTGTACAACAATCTGCATATAACAAATTTTAAATGTTGCATCGTTATACGTTAGTTATACAGTACGCAGTTTCCTTGTTACATTTGAGATCATGTTCATATAATTAAAGTTATGTGTATCGTGTTGCGCTGCATTGGATATATTTTATGCATGTAATGAAATTTCGCCATGTTTTGTGCTAGAAATAACTTGTTGAGTAACAAATAAATGTCTTAAAACAATGTGAATCCAATTAGAATTACATTGCCAGTTTTTCTTCAATATTATCTTGATTATTAAAAGCCATAGGTGAATACTTACACAAAAACCAGCTAATATATTTAACTATATCTCGGATATAGTTAAATATATTTTAAATATTATATAAATATTTATATTTTAAATATATTGGAAATTTCACAACACACAATTTGGTCATATATATCAACATCAAATATACGGTAGGTCTCATCTAAGATCTCTAATATGTGGTAATGTCACATGCTATATTTCTGTAATTCTTTGATGTATACAAAAGCAATAACTTTTCGACTTCTTAACATTGGACAACAGGGTAGTCATTTTGTGGTGCTATGTCACACTTTTATATCGATAAAAGTGTGATATAGCGGGATAAATAAAAAGTGATATATTGACGTTTCTACATAACCTCAAAATTAATTATATGAAGTTTTTTATGAAGTGCTATCTTACCTAGTGATATATTTTTTTAATACTGTTGAAATTTAAGTTTTCGCTATTTTTTTCGTTAGTTTGAATATTATTTAATAATAAAATAAAACATTCAAAATAAGGAGAAAAATAATATAAAACATTTAAATTTCAACAGTTTGACAAATTTGTATATCACTAGGTAAGATAGCAATTCATATAAAACCTTCATATAATTAATTTTGAGGTTATGTAGAAACGATAACCAATTAATTTTTATAAAATTCGCGACATTTGTAATTCGTCTTGTTTCAAACTGAACTAAAATATTCAAATAAAATATTTACTTATAAATAATATGTAAATATTTTATATGAATATTTTAATTCAATTTTCAATCTTGTTTCATGACGAATTAAGAATGTCACGTGTGTAATCTAAAATTGTCTTGGGTAGATGCGAATATTGACAATTATTTACCAAACACAGGGCAGTTATGTTCAAATTAATAGTTAAGATAATTCTTCAACTAAATAACTATGGCATTTAAGTGTTTTTAGTTATTTCTAAGTTTTAATTTGAGTACGCATAAGTTTATTTATATTCAAAATTCGTGTTTTGTATGATCTATGAAAACGTCAAGTTGACAAAACAATTGGTTTTTCATACTAGTGTCAGTAAGACTTCAAATATTTTTGACAACAAAATTAGTTTTTTGTGCTAGTGTAAGTCGGACAGCAAATATCAAATTCAAATCAATAAGAGACGTGCATTAATTAATGCATAAAGCGCACGCATTAAGGACAGACTATTTTATTTTATCACAGTTTATATCACTAAATGTGATATAGCACTACAAAATGATCACCAAGTTCATTTTTAATGTCATCCCAGTTTGGATTTTCTGTAAATGTTATGAAGAAAGCTGGTTTGCTAAATTTACTATCGATATACATAAAATTTTGTGCATACTGCGGATTCTCCTAGATAAACTTCTGCTATAAGATTGGGTGGTTGGATTACAATAATCCATTTGCGAATGGAAACCTAAGCCGCAGGGGAAAATGTAAAACATAATGAAATGGATTTTATGATGGATGTATTCCACTTATTCGCGACAGTGGCCCCTCTGTAATTTTCAAAATAATAACCCTTGGAGCGTAATTCTCATTAACATCACCGAGATTTAAAATAGTTATTTGGCTGTATGAGCCTAAATGTGGTTTACAAATTACACACAAAATTTTTAATTTTTTGAACAAGCATTGCCACAAAAAAAAAGTATGAAATAAAAAATACAAAGAATAGAATTGGTGCGATATTTTGAAGAAAAGCTTTTTATGGATGAGGTTATGGCTCACCGAACTATACAAATTTGCAATGTAAACCGGAAATATATATATATATATATATATATATATATATATATATATATATATATATATATATATATATATATATATATATATATATATATATATATATATATATATATATGTATATATATCAAGCTTTAGAGCGTCACGGACATTATAACGGGTGGGTCATTTAAAAGTTTGACGCATTGAGTTTGGGTTTTCTGAGCCCCAAATACGCCAATTTTGCTTATTAACGTATCCATTAAGATGAAAATGAGCTTCATCCGAAAAGATGATTTTTTTGGCAAAATCGACATCATCGTGCAGTTTCTCGTTGGCCTATCTAGCGAAGTGAAAACGAGGCGGACGGTTATGCGGCTTTAACTCTTGAACCAATTGAACTTTGTAAGGCGTCATACCGAGATCTTTTCGCAAAATTCGGTAAACTGTGAATAGTTAAATTCTTGAGAACGATGACGACTTGATGTTGATGGATTCTCACGCACACTCCCAGCCACAGCTTCGATATTTTCGGATGTATGCACGAGTACGCTCAAGTCTTGGCGCATCAACAATGAAACCAGTTCCACGAACTTTAACTATAAACTTGCGTATACCGTGCACTGTTGGTTCTTCTCTGTGACCTAATTTTGCACGACATTTTCGGGCAATTTCCTACTAAGTTTGGTTCTTGGTTTTGGAAATAAATTTCCAATAAATCACAACGTTGCTCAAGCGTAAATCGATTCATTTCGTTCAGTGAAGATAATTTACTAAATTTTGTGGCAGAATAGAATGACATAAGTATTGTCAGATTCGAAATAACCGGTGGTTCAAATTTAAACCGATAGATGGCCCACCCTTTATAATTATATATAGATGTGTTTTACTGGTTCGGTCAAGGCCGTTTATGTAAAAGTTTTTCTGTTGCCTATTATGCGACACGGCATACTTTTTTGTTGCTGCTAACAATATTGCTAATGGTTAAGACTACTCCACATATGTTGTGTAATAGCAGTAATATTGTCTGGAATAATATGGTCATCAAAGTAATGTAGTTCGGAAGGGTTTGTTAGCGCAATTTTACAACAACTTTGTCTTTTTTCAAAAGAAGTGGGACGCATGGTTTATTTTCTGTTGCCGCTTGAGCCATACAATTGTACGGGAATTATTTCTTTTGCTTTTGCAGCTTAGTGGCTGCAAAATAATACATGTGGTCATTTTATCTTAAAAGCTGTTGTAACAACTTCGTTTCATAACCCTGTACTGTCAGCAGAAGCATTCATATTTGGCTATAAAATCAGTTAAATTAGCCATGTATGGCACTCTAGAATTATTTTCGTCGTATGTGCTAGTGCTCCATCTTGTTGAAAGCAATAATAATCCTCTTCTGCAAAACCTTCTCTAAGGAATATTTTGAATTTATTTTAACACCTTTATCAATAAAAACTAGTGGAAGGGTTTCTTTACTGGATATATGGCTCTCTGAATAATTACTGATGACACATTTTAGTACCTCGGTAAGTACCTTTTATATTTTGGTACATACTTTATTAAAACTACCTAAATTCGGTCGTTTTTTCGGAAATTGAAGCAAAAAACTTTTTCATTTACTAGGAATCTCATTTTCAACCAGTTTATAAAACGTTTCACTAGCAAAAAAATGGCCTGTTGTTTCCAAGATGATTTACATCTCGAAATATCACCACATTTCTAATCACTTTTGAATGTATTTACTGTTAGGGATCGTAAGTTTGGCATGGTCACAACAACTAGCTATTGGATGACTATTGGGACCTGTTGCAATTTCGGCAGTTCTTGCAATTTGTTGATTCCGCCTGTAGTTAGATAAATTCACCTAGGACGTAGTGATGTGATAATTTTTAATATAATCACTTCACTACAAAAAATATTGTATAATATTTGGTACTGCCGTTACTAAAAGGTACTACTACTAGTGAAAATTATATTATATGTTAGATCACATTATGTGCAAGTACGTAAACATCTAAAATGTTTCATATACAGTTTGAATAAAAAAATAGAATTATGCACTGTAAAAAAATAAATCGATTTGAACTAAAATATGGAGAAAAAAACATTGTTTCAAGTGACAGACGTTCTCGATTGTATTGACAACTGCGAAAGGTAGACACCATGAAAAGATACTGGAATTGAATGTAGTTGAGGCCAGAACAAGTGGCAGAGAAACCAACTAACCATAATATTTTTGATGTACATATACATACTACAGTCCAAGTTATGTAGAAACTTCTTGAATTTATATGTTGGAACAAATGTTGATAATGAACCCACTGTAAATCTGCTTTAATTCAGGAAGCTGCTTTCAAATTGGATATTTTCTGTAGGATTGGCTATAAAACTATGCTAATTTGAACAGTTTCGTTATTATTAAAATTATTTTCATTTTAATTACATGTTTACTTTTGTGTATAACACTTCAATTTGCTGATTTAAATAATTACTAGTTAACGTAACATTTATGTATGTATACACTTCTACGTACAAAACAAATTTAAATAAAATGTGCTTGAACTGTACAAAGAAGCAAAATAAATAAATATTATAATTACAAGTTAATTACTATTGGACTTACAGTTAAAGCTCCATGAATCAACATCATCATCATATTATGTGATACTTATATAAAAGTAAAAACACTTGAGGGACTCTTGAATTCTGTGTTTGTTTTACAATCCTCATTTCAAACTGCAAATATTTAATAAAATAAAATATGAAAATATTAAAATAAATAAAATAAGCAATAACTACGTTAACAATTTTGATTTATTTATTCAAAAATCATTAATTTTTATTCATTTTTTATACTTAGTAGCTTTATATTATATTAAATCAAACATTTAGTTTAAATAAAATTTGATTATAAAGAAAATTGATTTAAATTATTTTAGCCCATACATATTTAGAATTTATAATACCAAGAAATAGAAGTAAAAATAAAATAAATAAATTTGCCTACTAAAAGGGTTTACAAACCCATCATTTAGTAATTTAAATCAGTATCACTATTTTAAAATAAGTAAATGTCAGAAACTATTTTTTGGATTTGTTCTCATGTTTTGGTTAATCACCAGTCGGCAACCAAAATATAAAATATTTTTGCTTAAATTTACAAAATAATTATTGACAATCACCAGTTTACTATAATAAAATTCTAAATATGACAATATCTACTTATGGCTGGAAACTGTCTGTCTAATAAATAAATTCACCCAAAACAATTGAAAGCATACAAAATGAGCTGATGACATTTAAAGCAAACATAAATTTAACTAAAATAGCGGACCAATTTCATATACAATCCACCTTAGACGTTAATAATATTTTACAATTTCTCTAGAGTTAAACCTAGGGACATCTATGAAGTAATATTAGTACTAGCAAAAATTGAGTAAATAGAAAATAAAAAATGGCAAATTTTGTTTTTGAATTTTTAACGAATCGCATTGATACGATATAATTGCCGGTTTAGAGGTCGGTGCAAAAAATGCTATCTAAAGCAATATTATTTATTGCACAAAGGCGAATAATTTAAAGAGGGAAAATCAAGTAAAGGTACTGATCCATCAGTTTTGAATGATGCAACTATTCTACATGGTAAAAAACCGATAATGTATGTATCCAACAGAAATATATGGGTAAACCAAGGGCTTGGTAAATATAAATATCTCGAACGACGACAAGACATATCAGACAGATGTAAACGTGTACATTGTACATTGGCAGGTCCTGATTGCTTATGTAGTGGTGAAGTCGACTTCTTCATTAAAGCGGAGATTTTCTTCTGTATCTTAAGTAATGAAATTTATTGTATATTATGTTAAATAAACCCAAAGATGTTTAATATTTTACTCGATCTTTATTCTATCACTCCGATACATCCGAATGGCGATTTTCGACCTATTTTCGATATTATCTAACTCATTACCGGCTGACATCTCATTTTGTCGTTTAATGCTGCTTTTTCGTTTTTCTCCCTACCACATATTGATGAGGATTGTAGTTCCAAATTTTCTGGTATCTCATTTTGACATATAACATTGTCCCCAATTTTGATATCTCCTTCGAATGCACCTCGTTTATTGTCAATATACTCCTTACGTTTCAGTTTCACTTCTATATCTCGTTTCCTTAAACATAAGTTTTGCAGGGCTCTCGTTTGTTGATTGGTGAATCAAATTCGAATACATTAATAAATAATTATTCAATTCGTCTCTATAATTTTTTTTCCAATTGCGCAATTCTCAGTCGTTTTAAAATTGACCGGTTCTGTCTTTCGACCTCTCCGTTGGATGATGGTGAGTATGGTAAAGTATGCTTCAGTTTTATTCCTATAGTGTTTCACAAAATTGTTCAAATTCGTTACTGGTAAATTGTGGTCCATTATCGGTTATTACTATTCCAGGAAGACCAAACCGTGTAAATATAGGTTTTAGTACTTCGATCGTCCTTTCACTTGTACATGTCTTCATTACTTCCTACAAGCACAAATCGACTGTAATCATCGGTTTTCAACAAAATATAATCCCTGTTGGGCAGTAGGCCAAGAAAATCGATCCGTATTTGGTTCCATAGACCCTCATGTAATTGCGTTATATACAACGGCTCTGGGTTTTTTTTAGATACCACTTGACAGCTATTGCAAGCTTTGACATAATTCGTTATAACTCACCCGACTGATAAATCGTCTGAATACCGCTTATAGTGTGACATCTGCTGTGGCCACTTGCCGTATTTCAAACAACACTTTAAATCTGTTATTTCTTCTTTAATTTCATCCATTGTAATAGCTTTTGGTGTTGCTAATCTGACCACTTCATGTAGATATTTCTCCCCTTTTTCGTCATACGTTTCGAAATTTTGCTGATATAGCCTTAACAATGGATCGGCTATATTCGTTTTTCCGAGTTTATATACTACGTTCATGTCATATGATTGTAAATGCATTACCCATCTTTCTATTCTCGGGCACGGTTTTGAGACAGGTTTAAATAATACCTCTAACGGTTTATGGTCAGTTATCAAATTTTTTTCCCATTAGATACATTTTAAAACGTTTCACTGCCCAGACCAAAGCTAACGCCTCCTTTTCGGTCTGAGAATATCGCTTTTCGACATCCGACCAACCTATGGATGCAAAAGCTATTATTCTTGCCTTCCCTCTGTCATCCTCTTGCATCAACACACCAACTACACCATATAGACAAGCATCCGCTACTACAATTGTCCGATCTTTCGACTCGAAATATCCCAATATCGTTTCCCGAACTATAATTCCTTTAAGCTTCTGAAATGAATTCTCTTGTTCAGACGTCCACTCAAATTTGTTACCCTTTCTTGTCAGAATTTTTAACGTTAGATCTGGGACAAATCTGCCTACATAATTAAGTTTACCTAGAAAACTGCGAATTTTTTCCTTCGTTTTTGGTTGCCTAAAATTTTTGATATCACTAACCTTGTCTGATTCTATTAGCATTTAATAAATGTCCCATAAAAACAATTTCGTTTTTTCTATATTGACACTTTTCTCTATTCAAAACTATTCCATTATCTTTTAACTTTCCTACTACCTCTTCTAATATTCTGTCATGTTCCTTAAAATCTCTTGCAAAAATTAAAATATCATCGATATATATCACGATTTTCTGGATTCCCACTAGCAAGTTTTCCATTGTTTTCTGAAAAATTTCGCTGGCACATGCCATTCGGAACATTAACCTTTTAAACCTTTAAACCCCCTCGTGTGAAATAAATGTTGTTATTTCCCTAGACCTAGACGTTATTTCTATTTGATGGAATGCGCTCTTCACATTTGCAAACTTTTTCAAAATGGTTGAACTTTTTACATTTGCTACACTGCCTCCCTATCGCTGGACAACTTTTGTCACTACTTATGTGACCTATTCTACCTCGCGTCAATTTTATTTCCTCTTTTCGATTACTTTTCTCTCTAATTGGCTATGTTTGAAGTTGTATACGATTTGATCTTGGACATACTCTTTTTTATTCTTAAATTCACATTTTGCAGCTTGTCGCCTCAGTCTTACTACAAACTGGTTGATGTTTTCTTCTGGCTCCTGTTTTCTTCTGGCTCCTGTCTCATTGCACGAAAATACCTACGTTCTAATGCAGAACTTGTCTTTGGCAAGAAATAAGCATCCAAATCGTCTAGCATTGATTGAAACTCGTTTTCTTTCTTTTTTCTTCGTTTTCAGTATCTTGCGGCAAATTATAATAAATGTTCTGTAATTCTATACCATCATTAAACAATACCTTAATTTTGTTATCCTTTATTTCATTTGCCTCCACCATTACGTTAAATACTCGCTTCCACTTTTCCCAGTTTACAGCGATGTTTCCCTCTAAACTCAATTTTTGCATTGTGCCACTCCCGTTTTCCACTTTTTTTTAAATTCTTTTCTTGTTTCGGATTCAGCCTCACCTAGGTTTTTTTTGCTTTTGATTTAATTATTATAACCACGATGATTTCGGATTTAACCTCACTTTTTTTTATTTTCTTTCTTCTTGGGATTTAACCATTAATTATCATTTTGTATTTGCTTTGCTATTTCTTTTCTTTTAACCTCGTCGCAACGATAACCCTCGTTATCGTTACTACAGATTCAAGTAGGGAAAATAAACGCCAAAGCTGGTTTTGTATCCTCAGTCAATTTAAACGACATGCTGAATGTTGTGATTCTACGTTAAAAAGGTTCTGGGAAAAGTTGTTCCCAAATGTGAAAAGTTGTTCCCGTCGAAAATTCCACCCGATGGTAAATTCATTGTGAGGTTACCATTTAAGATCTAATCCAAACATTTAGGATCCAGTTATAATGAAACGTCGCTTTTAAACGAGACGGTACTTTATAAAGAATTTATGTCGGATTATGAAAATCTCGGACATATGAAACTAATTAAAGTTTAACTCGTCTAAGAGTCATTTTTGATGGGGCAACCAAATCTACAAATTTATCATTAAATTAATACTTGGGGTAGTCGCTACAATTCAGTCGACATTAATTGGGATTTTCCGGCCTCATTTTTCCCAACAAGGTGCATTAATAGTTAGCCAATAGAATTGCATCATGACCAATGTGTATTAGAGCCAGTACAGACAACGAATTAATCGATAAAAAATTATTATAGTAACAACATTAAAAGAGTTGGATTTTAATCTCCGAAAATTTATATCGAATAATCTAGACGTTATAGCAATTCTAACCGAAGCGAGTGAGCTAAATAATACAAAGGAGTTCCCAAATGATAATAAAATAGCAAAGATGCTTGGGCAAATTTGGGATCCGTACTAGGACGCGGATTGCTGTTAGATGCCAGTAAAATATTTGACCCGTTAGTCTGGTTTTTGCTCTTAGACCACAAAGTTGAACTATGGATCAATTGAACAATTGAACAATTCTGCTGACATCACTGTCAAAACGAAGACATTCGTTGCAAATAGGACATAGTATATATTGTAAATTGTTTCATTACAAGAGAAATTATTGGTAACGTGGCGCGTCCAAAGATAACCCAGCTGATTGTGCCCCGTGCTAATTATGTTTAAAGGAATTGGAAACTTTTCTTTTCTTTTTTAAATATTTTATTCATTTTAATTGTTTCATTCAATAATAATGTTAATAATGCAAAATATAAAAAGAAAAGAAAAAAAAATTTCATAACATTACATAATATTTTTTAAAATTAGTTTCAATTCTGATATTTGCAGGCAGCTGATTGTAAATTGTTGGAGCAGTAACGAGGAAATATTTGCGGAAATGTGTTGTATTAAATCTTGGGATAACATTAAAGCTTCGATAATTCTTTCGTAGTGAGTAAACCAACGCCTGAGACGATAACATACGATTACCACAAATCATGGTAAAACATTTTAAGAACACGTGGTGGGCAGTGTTTTTGAATTGCTTCGACATGTAATTACCAATTTAAACAATAATCTACTGTTATACCTAGATATTTGATACTATGAACACTATCAATAATGAAACATTTATTAGGGCAATTATGTGTTCCAGGAAAGACTATCGTGATAAAAAATATCATTATTTAACCTAGGGGGCCTAGTTAAATTAAAAAACATGGCTTTAGTTTTCAGATTCAGCACTAAATGATGGCTATTAAACCATTGACTAAGCATTTTTAGATCCCAATTAATGTCAGAAAGAGTAGTGGCATAAGTGTCAGTACTATAAGCAAAAGCCATGCCATCAGCAAAAGCCACTACATTACTATGAAATTTTTGAGAAAAAATAGAATTAGTATAAATAAGGAATAAAATTGGCCAAGAACTGACCTTTAAAGGGACACCAGCAGAAAGAACCGAATAACTACTTAAGTTCCCATTTACGCGAACTCGTTGGATACGATTAGCCAGATACGATTCAAACCATGAAAGAATGAACCCTCTCAAGCATAAGTTTCTTAAGAAGTCATTGTTGATTGACCATATCAAATGCTTTAGTAACGTCAACATATGAAGCAGCAAACGATTGATTTTGGTTTAAGCCTACAAAAAGGGAATTAAAAAATGATAATAAAGCATCTTCCGTACCCATACCAGATCGAAAACCGAATTGCGAATCACTAAAGAAATGTTTACTTACTAAAAGAATAATGACGCGAGTTTTAATGGCCTTCTCAAACACCTTGGAGATTACTGGTAATAGTGAAATAGGCCTGTAATTATTAATGTTCGACCAACTGCCTTTTTTATGTAGTGGAATAACAATTGCCGATTTAAGCGAATTCGGAAATATACTACGAGAGATACTGACTGTTGTTATAAAGGAGACACAAGATATCAATATCAATATTAAATTTAATTTGTTTTATTAATGCACTACTTAAACCAAATTCATCGACGGTACACTTGTTTGGAAGTGAATTAATAACGCACAATATTTCACGAGATGAAAACGGTTGAAAAAAGAAACTAGAACTACACGAGTTGTCTTGAACTAATATCTACATCTCAGGTAATCATTGTATGCTAGTTTGACTTACAGTGAAATAAGAATTGAAACCATTAGCAATATCACATGATGAAGTTAATTTTATATTAGAATCATCAAAAATTTCATTAAAATATTCTGATATTGGCGGTTAAGCTTCGTTAGATAGTACTTGGTCTTGGCATTTGTAATGTCATGTTTTACATGACTAGAATATTTAATATACTAATTAAGTAGACTAGAATTTAAGGGTTGGTTTCTAACTATTCTACCAAGATGTTTTATTTTATTAATTCGGCGTAACAATGAAGAACTGATCCAAGGTTTTATTTTCCAAATCCTACTAGAAACTGAGTACAAAGAAGTATACTCAGAAATATAGTAGGGTAATCTAGAAAAAAAAACCTGCAAATGCTTCAGTAGGATTATGAATGGAATAATATGAGCCCAATCTTCAAACAATAAAATGGTGTTCAGTTTTTCATAATCTCACACGGTCACCATAACCCAAGCATTAGATACAAAATTGGCAGTTCTGCAAAACATATGATCAATGTTGCAGAATTACCAATAACTCTAGTCGGACTATTAGTTATAGATTTAAGTTCATGACTGGCCATCATAAATTTATATTCATTAATTAAACTTGAGTTAGATTCGGTTTATAAAAGGTTGCCCAATGGGAGTGCCATTTACTGATTAGGTAATCCAATAGCTCGTTTTGGCTTTTGGAATCCTGATCCCTGGTTTTACTGTAAGAATATTATCTTTGCCGATTAATGCTTTCAAATTTTTTGGAGTGTCTTATATTTCAAGTAGTCATGTCGGGTGGTACAGTTAAGTGTTGATTTGTTAGTTTTTGTGTACATGTTGTTTTACGAACATAGATATATACATATGACGATATTATACAAATTTAATATTTGTCATGGTATAGGATATATGTTATATGTATATATTTTATATGTATATAAAGTTCTAAAAACCTTAAGAATATTCTAGATGTTATATTAGTACATACTGTACTAAATTGTGTCTTTTTTCTTTATATCATTTGTATCTGATTGAATATGTTTGTTGTTGTTTGGTTATTTATTTCTTATTTTAGGATCCTATTAGAATGTTCCTATTGATTCCATCAATTGTGTGAAAGTATCAACGTGTGTTCCCAGTTTGAGGTACTTGCGTTAGGTATGCACATGCTAGTGGTAGGGTCGATTCGGATTATTCGAGAAGGGGTTTGACAAAGGGACTTGGTTTGGATTGGCTTTTTGATAAGGGCTGTAAATGTTTACAAATATTTGTGATCGGTTGATGGGTATTTGGGTTTTAGTCATTGGATATCGTGGGTATTATTTGTTTTGTTGGGAGAGAGCCATTTAAAGGTTTTTCTGGAAGTGGAGGCAGGCTGATTTGCCGATGACCGGACACTTAAAGGATGATGTTTGGTTAAGTGTATAAAAATAACTTTGGTATGTTCCTACGAGGGAGCGGGGAGGTGTAAATGTAATGGTTTTATTTTGTATTTAATATTTGTGTATTTTACATTTACATTTATGAGGTTTAATTAAATTCTTCGTTAAATATAAAATTATTTTTAAATTTATTACTAAAATGTACTTTTATTCTTTATTAAAGTTGGTTAATATAGGTTTTTCAGGTTCAAAAATAGTAAAATCCTTAACATTTTTTGAAAGAACTGCAACTCCACCCGCACGATATTTATTATTACAGTCCGCTTGCAATTTATAACGATCAATTCCATAGAGAGAAAGTTCATCATTCGAAATCCAAATTTCGGATAAAAATATTAAATTAGGTAAATCCTGAAAAGATTGCAAATTACATATTAGAGTATCAAAATTCTGCCGTATGCTATGTATGTTTTGATGCATTACTAAAAACTTAGAATCAACTGCACTGTTCATTACACAACTATTAGAAGAAAGAAGATCATCAAAAACTCTAGAACCCCAATTACAATGAATCATTAATGAAAAAAAAAAGTTTTGTAAAGCTTCGAGATCAGATAAGTTATCGGTGATCTTGGCTTCCTCCACCTCAGATTTCCTTAACATAATTTTACTATTGCGTAACCACAAGTACTTATAATGTTTAGACTTTTTAATTTCTTTAGCTTTTTTAAATAAATCATACTTAAATTTAGTTAAACATTCATTAATAAAAATTAAGTTTTCAACATTCAAGTTTATGCATTTTGAAGATAAATTTTTGATTTTCCGCTTGCCTTGTAAAACAACGTTACGAGTAATGTAATTCGACAACTATTTTCCCTGTTTTATAAGCATCACTTGATTTATATTGAACAACAGACACTATATCTGTATCGTTGACAGCTACGTTTAAACCACATGAAAACAGCTGTGAAGTAGTATTAATCACGTCAATGTTGTTATGCAGAATCGGTAAACGAATTATATCCAATGATTTATTTTTAGTCATTTATCATAATCTCATAATCTATGATGGTAAGTTTCAATTTGGTGGTGCCAATTAAAATTGCATCCAGTTTCTATCGAATGTGCTACAACTTTGCGATTATCATCAAATGTATGGAATTCTTAAAGCATAAATTCAAAAATAAAAATTCAAACTTGTATCGTAGTGAAGAGAAAACCAATATTGAATTCCAGCAAATCTAAAACGTTAACTCATTTTATTTACACCGATAAACTAATTCGAGTAAGTGGTCGAAATTCTGACTGTAATTTCAATGTGAAACTTCCAATATTATTAATAACTAAGTCAATGATCAGCAAACTATTAGTAAGTGATTTAACCTATTTTACAATCACGCTGGTGCTGACTTTTGCGCTTATTGTAATTACGTTGCAAATACTGGATACTAAGTGCAAAAATTTTATCAGGTTAGTTGCCCACAAGTGTATTAAATCTTTTCGTGTCAGTCCTAGAAATTAAAATCAACTTATGGATGATCTACCAGACTTTTGAGTACAATATCCACACGCATTTGCCAATACGGGGATTAATTACAGTGGAGGCCATTTAAAGTACGAATTTTAATTCGTTGTGGTCAACCAACAACTAAAGTATATATGTGTTTGTTCGGGTACCAAGCAACCAAGGACGAGCATGTCAAGGCTGTTATAACTATCAACCGAAGGTTTTATAGCAGCGATTTATATCGAGACCTGGCATATGCAAAAATATTTACATTGATAATTTATGACACTTGCCACCATTGAAACATTTAAACACTCTCGCCCGTTGTATATTGAATTGAGTGATGACTGCGATGTGATCACTCCAATATACTTTATGGTTAGACGGGCGTTGGCGCATGTAGCAGAACACATCGTTAAACAAATGTTTTAACCCATTTCGCAACGATGGCACGGAGCTTATACCACAACGTTACAACGGCCAACCAAATGTCATCAAAAGGCACAAAATATGAAAGTTGATGATGTGGTGTTCGGACAAGATGATGAGATAGTAATCAATATTCATCTAGTCCCCGAGAATATTTAGTTCGTGTCATCGCAGTTAAGCCGGCCAGATCACCAAACTTGGTAGATCGACCAAGAATGTGCACATAATCACCAAGAAGAACTGTTTCATAGTGTTTCAGGAAGACCGGGATAAAAAACAACAACTGTTGACATTTCCAACATCCAACTAGAAAACGGAAAGCTGACCATGAAAAATGATAAAAATCACTAAAAATTGGTTATTTGCGTAGCTTCATAAATCGACAAAATGACTGCAATTCGATAACATTGACCTAGAGTCAATTTTAAACTGGTACAAATTAAAGTAAAATTTACACTCTGCAAATTTATAATTATAGTAGATAATGTTGTTATTTTTGAAAAATATTAAAGATTATTATGTGCAAATCAAGTAATTTATAGTTTCCAAAGTTCACTTTTAATAAAGACAATATACCAAGCACACGAGCGTTGGTGGGAATAAATTGATTTATATTGACGATAAATAATATGTGCAAAAATGTACAGTAAATTAATTCAATAGTTAATGAATACATATAAATGCATAAAGCATATTACATATAAGCGATGTTTCAAGGTTTTGACGTTCCAAAATTTATAAAATTAATAGTTTTGATTTCGTTTTTGATAAATTTAAATAGTAAATGAGATAAACGAAAAAACAAGGACATCCATTATCGGTTACATCAATAAAAATTTGTTTTGCTTGAATTTATCATTTAATTTGTAATCATTAGATGCAATGTCAATTTGTTACAATGTGCAGACACTAATCTTATACGACGTTTACACCAGTAAATCAATTAGGTTTGATAGCAATTAAGTATCGTAGTGTTGCAAATAAGTATTGGTATAATATTTTGCGTTTGTCATAGCAATAAAGTATTATAATTTGCATAATCGCATACAAACTTGTATATTTTCAACAACATATAGTTTATAGGTCAAAATGAATAAATAGATTCGATTTGAACTTTACAAAGGAGTATTTATGGAAGTATAGATTTAATAAATTTATTCATTAATAGTTGACTAAGACTGTGTTCGAAACTCATGATAAATATTTATGAATACAATTTTTGACATTTATTTGAAAAATATTTCCCTACATTCCTAATTTTTTATTACGTCGAAAAGTATAATAATTGATTGAAATATTTCCCCTCTTTATATGTTTCTAAATTCACTTTTTGTGAGGTATAACAATTCTGAAGAAAAATTACAATTAATTGTGTGCATTGTTTTTTGAAATTGTCATGGCAACGAAACAATTAAAATTTTTCTTATACGGCTTTTAAATGGTACTATTACAAAACCAAGTAGTGAATTTTATTTTTTATTGTAACACGATGAGTTTGGTTTTATTATAGAAAGACCATCACAGTGTATTATTCAACTATAAAAGTCTTTTATAGAAAAAGAAGATGTAATAAAAAAGGAGAAGAGTGAGAGTCATGGAGAGGAACGCGTGTGTTTTATTAATGAAAAGAACGAACATAAAAGTGGCGACTATTAGAAAATAAAAAATATATAAATTGAAAAAAAAAAAAAAAAAAAAAAAGGAATCCAGAAATATCGGCGTAATTATAGTTTTAAAAATTAAATGAAATGGATTAAAAAGTGTAATAATTGAGTTGTAGTTCCTTTTTGTAAGAAGATTAGTGAAATTTTGAATTGCAAGAACAAAAAGTAAATCGTACATGTTCATAGTATGAAAATGGCGCCGACACAAAAAAAAAAAATAGTGAGCAAAATGGAAATAAAGAGGCGGATAAAAACCGAGATCAGGATATTATTGTTAAACAATTTAATTGGCCGAGACGCGAGCGTAAAGCTTACCAAAGCATGTAAACCACGTAAGCCAAATGAATTTACTTACGAGGAGATCATACAACGATGTAGGGATTTGTTCGCACTGTAAACAAAAACTTGCACCAACCCTGTTATGTTTGGCAAACGAGTACAAAAAAGGGCGGAAACTGTTAACGATTTTGCAGTGTAGTTGATTTCGTTAGCGGAGGAATGTAATTTTGGTTCGTATAAGGACAGAGCGTTGCGAACCCAATTTATTTCCCGTCTTCATTGAATATCGAGAAACAGAGGAAATCGAAGTATTTCGCAGGGTAGAAAGGTCAAATGTTTCAATTGTGGAGGGTTGAGGCATATGGCGAAGCAGTGTTCATCACAGCGAGCAGGATCATGGGGCAATTCTAGAGATAGGTATAATAGAAATAAAAATCTGGATAGGTCATCGAAGGGTTATAGAAGTAATGTTAATAAATCGTCGGGGAGAAGTGGCGAACATTTTTTTGATAATCATGTTGATTCAAGTTAACTTCGGCAACCTATCATTGAGAGATATAGAAAATAGTTCAGAGATAAATAATATTACGGTTATGGAAAAAAATGAGATTAACGGCAAATTTAAAGTTTCCAGTGTTAAAGATTCAAGTCACTTAATGAATAAGATAGACAGTAGATTCAAAGTTTCAAATGTGGAATTTTTATATTTAATAATTGAAAGTCAAAAAGTTAAATTGGAAATTGTGTTTCGTTGTGGATTATGAGAAATATTTTGCTCATTTGCCATTGAATAGCATTGATTCACCTTTATCGGTTCTAATTGGTAATGAGGTTGAACTAGTAGGGCGAATTAAAGTCAAAGTGAAACAAGAAGGGAAAAAGGTCGTTTATGATTTAGATCTAGTGATTGATACAAAAAAATATACATCCATTATGTGGAAGAAATTGGTTCAATGTCCAACCAGAGTCAACCAGAGTCAAGAGATTCATTTCGAATAAATCAAATAAACGTGTGTGATGATTTTTGTAAGAAAATGTTACCCGAATACAACAGGAATTTCGTTCGGTTTTTGATGGAGATTTAAGTGGATGTATTCTAAATTTTGAGGTTAATATTCAATTGATAGATGATGTTGTCCCTATATTTCATAAAGCATAGACATTATCCTTTAGTGTACGGGAAAAAGTTGAAAGAGAACTAGATGACATGATTCGAAAAGATATAATATCACAAGTTACAACTTCAGATTGGGCCTCACCCATAGTAGTGGTGCCAAAGTCAGGCGATGAATTACGCATCTGTATCGATTGTTCGATTACGGTAAATAAATATGTCCGGTCTCAACACTATCCTTTACCTATAGTGGACAAAGCATCGATTTGAATTTGGCAGTAAAAGAGTTTTTAAGAAATTATAACAATCTCCCATGTACGGAAGAAAATTTAATTCCACCTCACCGTATATTTACTTATAAATCAAGAACCAAGTTAGATTTCTTAAGGATGGATAAAGAAAGAGATATTGCAAATAAAAGTCAAGAAAATTCAAATAAAAAAGTAAAGTTTAACGATTGTAATAATAACAGAACAAACATATTGTTAGAAAAAAAAGTTGATGAATTTAAGAGTGGAGAAATTATTCTGTATTTTGATAAAAGAAATAAGGATGATTAAATAAATTGGATTAAAGCAAAAATATTGGAAAAAAATGTTCAGTGGTTTATAGTATTTTAGTTACTAATAAAATAAAAACTGCACATGTGAATCAATTAAGGAAAACAATCTCAAAAAATTATTATGATTGTACGAGTGGTTGTATTCCGATACTTTCTATGGAAGAAGATTACAGTAGTCAAAATGAAAGCTTGAATGAAGCACTTTCTGGTAATGGTAATGTATAGTAAATGATCATAATAACATGAATGACAATACGGAATTAACTAAAGTATCAGATGGTGTTCCACGTAAGTCAAGCCGAATACGTCAACCACCAGGTAAATTTAAAGATTACAATATGAACACATTAATTCTATAAATTTTATTTATTGATTGATTGATTAAATTGAAATGTAACTTTGAATTGAAAAATCACCATTTTTGTAATTAGTTTTAAATTCTTTGGAATGTATAAAATTTTTTAGTTTTAACTTAAAAAGGGAGATGTCGTGTACGAATACTTTGTTCAACTATAAAAGTCTTTTTAGACGTTATAGCATAATGTACGTAGTTATAGATGAAGAAGATGTAATAAAGAAGGATAAGAGTGAGAGTCATGGAGAGGAACGAGTGTGTTTTATTAATGAAAAGAACGAACATAAAAATTTCTAAATATCCGACTACTGCCTGTAGTATTGGTTTCAATATCAACCCTGTATTTCTTTTATTTATTTTGGTTTAATTTATACCAATAGCTATTTACATTTTATACAAAGCCAAATACATTTCACTAGTGTGGGTTACTACATTTCACTAGTGTTGCGTTTACACTGTCATAAAAATAATGCCATTAAAATGTATTATAATTTATATTAATAGAACATTTGCGCATCTGGTCCAAACTGATTGGTCTAGTTTCATTGAAATTAAGTGTAGTAGACATTAAAAATTACAGACAAGACTAAACAACAAGAAAATACAGTTTATCCAGTATCCAGAACTTCACTTTACACAGCCAACAATGATCGACAATGATCGACATCGACAATGATGAGAAAAAATAGAAACGTTTCTATTTTTCAAAAAGATGATGGCAGGCCATGATAAAAAATAGTATATTATTCAACGAGCATATAATGATAGCTGTTATTCACGAAGATGAAGTTTACCGACACGAGCCGATAGGCGAGTGTCGTAAATCATCTGAGTGAATAACAGCCGTTATATGCGAGTAGAATACGATATTTTGTCCACGATATTTTATTTCTGGTGGTGTTGAACAAATATCAATATCCATTTATATTTTTGCCATTTAAGTATTTTGCTTCCTGTTTATATGTATTTCAATTTAATTATAATGAAAATGACGTGTTGCTATTATAGACTAATAGTTTAGAAAAGACTACTAGATAAAATTTCAAAAATTAAATTTAATTGAATAATTTACTAATGGTAGTTACTGAATAATTAAAGAAAATACTACTAGATTAAACTTCAATAATAAATAACAGTGATTAATGATTAATCACTGCTAGCAATGAATATTGGATATCATTATAATTAAAGAAACAAAAGTATAATGAGTACTATTATACGATAGTCGTGGACAAAAATTATTATCGTTTTTTATGTTTACACTATAATATCTGTCAAAATCAAATCTTTTTTTTTTTCGTATCATCGGAAGAAGATGATAATGTAAAGGGACTTTTAATAGCATGTTGACATAATAGAAATGTTATTGTTTGCTATATATATTTTTTATTTTTGTTTTATTCATACTACATAGTAAAAAATCGAAAAAAACTTTATAAGTTTTGGTTTGTTTTTAAATTTGACTGTATATGAATATAACGAATACTAATATCAGTAGTCGCTTTGGCCCTTTAAATTTAGAATAATCGGTCTTGGTAATATAGACGTCTTTGGTTCCACTATTGTAATGCAAGTTGCTGCGTATGGGACCGTTTGAGATGTTTCCCGTTTGTTGACCTTTTTTTACAAACAATTTAAGCACGGCTTGTAACAATAATTACAAGGGGTTTTATCTATATTTGCGAAAAATGTAAATTACTTGGGAATAATTTACTTGGTTTTCACCATCGTATGAGTTGGCTTTGTTAGAGTTTTTGGATAATATTTATAATAGGCTTAATTAGGGTGATCCGTGGATGTTGAGGTCCCACACGGTTCAGTGTTAGGTTCTATATTGTTTCTAATCTACACTAATTCTATGTTCAAACTCGAATTGAAAGGCAACTGTACTGGGTTTTCTGGTGATACATCTTTAGCTTATGCTGCTAAATATACCACTAAAATTGTTTCAATTATTAATCCAGATCTTGAGATTCTAAATAAATAGTTTCACACACATTACCTAATTCTAAGTGACAAAACTAAGTTTATGCTGTTTAAAATTTCTAGAACCATAAATACACATAATTTACATATTAAAGCTCATTTAAGTACCTTGGAATTCATTTTAATTCTAACTTAAATTGCAATACTCATGTCACCAATTTGAAACATTATTTTACATCAGCATCTAGAATTTTCTACCTCCTTCCTCCGCTAAGTTTGTCTTGTTTCTATGCTGAAGATAACGTATATCACGCATTGGTTATGGCATAAATGGAAAACGATTTATTTTGTTAGGGAACTTATCCAACTTTTTTAAAACTATTATATGTGCAACAGAAAATAATGTTGCGATCATTATTGCGAAAGAAGAGGTCTGAATCATCTTGACCTTTATTCACATATATTTTGTTTGTCCAGAGTTAAAGATTGGTTGGTTGAAACGCAGGCCCTCTCAAATTTATTTCGCGTCGTTATTTGAAAATTGTTGCTATTTGATGTTGGTATTAAGTGCGGTTGTCACATGCAACATCTGATAAAATTTCATTCAAAATAAGCCATATTTATGTTTTGCTGTTCGACAAAACGAAATCTGTCCAATAAAATTCTAAAGGGTATAATTTTTGCTAGATTTTAAACGAGTTTTTGCTGTTTTACGAACGCATCATTTTTCAACAGATTTTTTTGCTGTTTCGAGGTTTCGTTTTCAATTTTTTATATTGTTGTTATTTGCTAAAATTAAAATATGTAACTATTTATAATACTACAACTGACTAGGTAACTTTTTTTCAATGTGTTGAACTTATCAGCAAGTCCTATAATGAAGTAGTCTTAGCTGATGACTTGACGACTACTAATCCTTAATATTCTCACAATCGTAAAAAAGACATCCTAATAAATCACCTCGGCGAAACTTAATATTTATGTTTTCTATAGTAGGAATTATTCAACTAAAGACTATGTCTTGCTCTGAAACACATCCCGAGGAATAACTGTAGCCAAACTGCTTTATCTGATGATCTATAACATTAGTCACCAGGCTTAGATAATTTACGTTAAGTGGTGATTGTCACGTTAGAATAACTTTTGAAACATTTTTAAAAATGTTTAGCAATTTGCCAGTGTATAACAATAGTAGTATCGCGTTCAAAGCATTGTTTATAAACTTTTATAAAATAACGGGTTTTCCAATAAGAGGTTTCATCTTGATATTAAAAAAACGAGTATTTTTTAAGAGAAATCAATGAATGTTTATTTCATTATAAAGAGAAAGGTATGCCATTATCATTTAAAAATGATATCAGCCAAATGGCCGCCACGGCTACGCTTGCAGTACCATATCCTTTTCATGAAATTTTCCATGACCAATTCGCACATTTGCGGCTGTATGTCCTCGATAACTTCACGAACTCCATTGTTTCGTACCAAGGTCTCGGGTGCCTCGAACAATAATAGACCTGGTACAAAAATGATGGTACGAATCAACTTGGTTTGGTTTAGTTGCTTCGCCTTGATAAATAATTACACTTATTGTAGATACTGTATGTGTTTTATTTATTTATTTTGTTTCTGTTGTCTTTATGTTTTTTTTGATCTTTACGCTTTGGTAGTTGGTGTATAAGAGACTTTACAATACATTTTTTTTATATTAAGTGTTGGTTTTTTACAATTTTGATACCAGATGTCTCAAAATTGGCCTTTGACAGGTTTACATAGTATAAAACATTCATAAGGTTTTGATCTGACATTTTGTGTTCTGTCACAAGCATAATGTAAACAAACAGAGGTAAATACTATATATGATATGAATTTAAATTAATTTGAATTAATTAACTAAAACTATAATTGTTCTTTCAGATAAATAATTAGATTGTTAAGCTTTGAATCTACATACAATAAGATAAGTATTAACATTGAAATATAAATTTATCTAAATATTATTCTAAATTTAGATATTATTTATTTTAGGTTGATGACTTGATGTGCTGTGAGTCGCTGTCTCCAACACCATCTTTAAGGTTTTGAGTCGATTGTGGAGCATTGGCATAGGCCTTTACCTTTCACGTGGCCCAAAGCAAAACGTCTAAAGGTATTAAATTACAAGACCTCGGTTACCAATTGTGATCACCTCTTCGAGAAATAACACGGTCATGAAACTTTTCATGCAAAATTGCGATTGTTTCGTTGCTTGTGTGGCACATAGCGCCGTCTTGCTGGAAATAAACTTTGTTCACATCAATATATTCCAATTCCGGCCATAAAAAATCATTAATCATAGCTCGATAGCGCAATCCATTCACCGTAACATTTTTTGTACCATTTTTAGTAATGGCGTAGTTTTTACTTGTCAAATGTCAAAAGATGACAGCTTCAAAATTGACAGCTGCCCAAATAGCAGGCTATTCAAAATGAAACTTCTTATTGGGTAACCCTATATATTAATATAGATACTTCGAAATTTTTAAAAAAATTTAAAAAATTTTTTCGAAATTTTAATTTTTTTTGATCCGAATTTTTAATTGTAAAAAATATAAGCGAGTTTAAAACTTACTGACCTATTCTATCTATTTTTGATAAATAATTTGTTCTCGACTTCGAAACCATTCCTCGAACTCTTGTGGTAGGTAGTATAGTTAAGATTTCGTCATTTGAATGTCTAATACTCTATAATTATTTCTATAATTTTGAGACTGATTTAATTTAAATACATCAATACAGCTGTTCAAACAAGAGTTCTTGTTAAGTTCAAACAAGAATTCAGCTTTTTATTACTAAGAAAACGATGTTTAAATAAAACTTTACATTAGCGTCATTTTGATTGAGGTGAAATTCTTCGTTTCAAAATAATACAAACAAATTTAGAGAATTACTAACTCTGGTTTTAATATTTTTATAAGTTTACTGTCGCAATTAATTTTTACTATACAAAATTAAAATTGTACTACTTTCTAATAAAACAAAAAAGCTTACGTCATTTGTAAATACGTCACTTATACAATTACACATTGCTGACATCTAGGCGTCACTTTTGGATGGCCCTTATAATTTTTTATTTTCTATAGTTATAGCCGTGTTTTATTTGATTATAGGCTCTTTTGCTTGGGTTTAAAAATATTCTAAATAACTCAATATACTGATGTGATCGACAGTTTGATTTGCACCTCTTCATTTCTATATATTTTTTTAGTTCAAAAATTTAGCTACAGAATTTTCTGACTGTATTTTTTGCTCGTGTAGTAAATTCAAACGAGTTGCTTTTGTTGTTTTTTTGATAGTTATTTGTTTGTTTATGGATTTGTTAACTTTTGTTTTTGTGTGAAACAAAAACTTTAATTAACATTTGTTTAAAAATAAAAATTATAAATAATTAGTTTAAAAATATAAATTTTAAAAACTTTTTAAATGGACAACAACAGTGATGAACTAATGGAATTAATCCAGTTTAACAACGAGAAAGATTTTTAAGACGAAAAATGATTTTTGGACGAATACAGAAACTCTTAAATTAATCAATGCATACGATGAGTTTAAGGATAGTTTTACTCACGTAAAAAGTCGAAAGCATGCCTGGGAGATAATTTCAACAGGCATTCTATGTGATGGGAAGCAGAACAACCATATATCGATTGAAGAATTTGCACAAAATTAATTGTTTTGCATTTAATTATATTTGTGTAGAAATCAGCTAAAGATAGCTCATTAAAATAGAGCAGTTTGTTAATAACATATACAAAAGAGAAAAGGATAACAAAAGAAAACAGGACGAGGGCCAAAGCGCGCCGAATATTTCGATATTATTATGGAGGGAAAAACAGCAATGCTCTAGATGGAGTTGGATAAATATAGAGTACATTCGCAGTACGGCGAATGTTGATGAATGAGCTTCATAGAAAAATATTATAAAATGAAAAAGGAACATCTTGAAAAGAAGGAAAAGGGGGAGAAGGAAATGATTAAATAGCGCCATTATTATTAAAAAGCGGTACTGGTTAATTCTGGCACCTTTAATTTTAACAACGCAGTCGTTGTGTAATTATTAATTTCATCTTCGAATCACTGGAGCCGGAGGATGAATTTTTTTAAATTTTCGATGACTGGTATCTTGTAAAAGCTGCATTATTTTTATATTACAATTTTTTTGCGTTAATATAAAAATATATAACTGTATAAATTACCATTTCAGCTTTTGTTAGCAGAATTTTCCATTGTGTATCACTTTTTAAACACGCTGAAGTGAAAAATTTCATTTGAATATCCAATTCACTTGAGTAGCTCAATTATTTGAGTATAATTCTATTTCTAAATAGTAGGTAGCTCAAGAACTGAATTTATCAGTAAATTCAGGTAAATCGAAGAACCCTTATTGAAATTGGATTTGGAATTCAAATAAAATAAATTTTAAGTTCTTTTTTTTAATTAAATTTTCAAACGAATAAATTGAAAATATATATGACAAACAATTCAATTTAATTGCAATTTGGCTACCGTCAAGTGAACATTAAAAAAAAAAATTAAATTCAATAAATAAAATAGTTTCAGTGTGAAATGAGGATATTATCTATTTACATAAAATTATGTTAAAATATGTGAAAAATATATAAATATAATGCTCAGTTGTGGGAAAAATGGGTAAAATATCGCATAGCCCAATAATACACGAAAGGGCACTCGAAATCATACGGCAAACTATAGAGAGTGCCCAGTATATATAGACCTGAAAAGAAGAATCAATCTTAGGCAGAGGGCTGAACAACGCATCTTTAAGCTATATCACACTAATTTTGAAGTGAAACTAGAAGAAGTTTACACTAATAGAAACCAAAAGAACAAAACTAATAGAAGCCAATAGTGCTGTGTATCCAATTTTTTTATATGCACATAAAGACATATCTCCAACAGTTCAGACTAGTGAAGAACCATCTCAACTGCGTTAAACCAGCTTACAGATATGATGCTTTTTAAAGAAAAACCAAAAATGACTGTCCATAGCCATATGGAATGCAAACGGCCTTGCCCAACAAAAAACAGAGGTGAATTCCTTTTCACAATATTGACATACCATAAATCAGAAACACACTTCATATTTTGAAATTTTTTCAAAATTAATGGGTATTCAATATACGACACTAAACATCGTAATGGTAAAGCACATGGTGGTACAGCTGTATTGATTAAGAGAAGACTAAACCAATTTTAACTTGAGAAATATGACAAAGATCATATCTAAGCTACGTACAAATATTTGTCTGGATCAATGGTTTGGAAACTGTGTAATATCATCAGTGTATTGCCCTCCAAAACGCAAATAAGCAATAAATAAGAAGCAATTCATAGATTATTTTAACCACCTAGGCAATAAATTCATTGCGATAGGTGATTATAATGCAGAACATAATCAATGGGGTTCCTAAATTTAATTTTAGATTTTATTTTTAAAATAGGATCATAAAATTCAAAATTTTGAAATGTCAAATAAAAAGTGCATATGTCAAAAATAAGATTTAGAATGTAATTCTTTTCTGCTAGAATTGCCCACTTTATGTGCTATAGAAAAATTGAGCTACGCTAGTTTATTGAAATGTAACGATTTTGATATGTACTATGCTGTATTCACTTACACATGTATATACTTTGCATACCTGTTATTTTTCTCGTTCAGTTTGTCTTTTCTAGCCGCTAGAAAAGTCGGAAAAAAGCCAGTGACATAATACCAAAACCCTCTTTACTACAAGTCGTATTCATTGCATACTTATGCTATTTAATCATATACACATGAGAAAGTATTGTAAGTAACAAACATGTCGATATATGATTAAGAATATAGTGTAAAATAAAATGAACATTCCAAGAGAGTAAAAAGTGTCAAAAAAAAAAAATTAAAAGGCAAAATTGATGATATCTTGTTCCTATACAAAACGCAAATAACAAAAAAAGAGAAAAAATTATCATTTATCCATACACATTAAATAGTGTGCGTAACTTAGAGATAAAAATGTTAAATAGTGGTAGTAGGAATAGGAAAATTATACATTTTTTGGTATGGATTTTCATAGCACCAATACACTCAATTGTGTATATAGGTTTTGTTTAACTGTGTCAACGAAACTTACAAGACGGCTTTGCATAATACCATAATTTACGCACACTATTTTATGTGTATGGATAATTGATAATTTTTTCGTCTCGTTTTTTGGTATTTGCGTTTTGTATAGGAAAGAGATAACATCAATTTTGCATTTTAATTTTTTTTTTTTACACTTTTTACTCTCTTTTGTTTTATAGTATGAGAATGTTTATTTTATTTTACACTATATTCTAAATCATATATCGACACGTTTTTTAGTTCCAATACATTCTCATGTGTATATGATTATATACCATTAGTATGCAATGAACACGAATTGTATAATAGAGGGGGCTTTGCTCGACAATAAAGTTTTACTATACAAAGCGATACTTATGTCCATATACATGGGGACATATGGTATTCAGTTACGGTGATCCACCAGCGCATCAAATAGAGAATTTTTGCATCGTACACAGAAAAATACTACGTAGGACCACGAATGCTTTCTGGTATATTCAAAACACCAACATACACGATGACCTCAGTATATTTTAACCATTAAAGATACAATTAGAGCCTATATAGTTCGAGATATTGTTCAAAACTAGAGACAGATTCTAATGCTTTGGCCCGGGACATTCTAAAAGAGACGATATACCGACGACTGAGAAGTCCACTTGAATAGTTGAATTTATAAATTAAGTAAATGATGCACACTAATAATAAGTAAACATTAGTTAAAGCGTCCCATACTGGGTTTCCTAAGAGATCTTTTAATCCACTTGTTACGAATTGGTGAATGATATAGGTGGTTGCCTAACACACAATTAGTTACAAGAGGTAACTATTCATTTTCTATTCATTAAGTTTTGGTCAATGGCGCGTGTTGCGAACTGTGGACCGTGACGTTTTAATCAAGTATCTTCCACTTCGTTAAACGACAAGTGATTTTTAATGATTGTAAAACTTAATTGAACTTTACCCACAATTTAGTCTATAATTTTATTTTTATATAATAGGAGCACAAACAAATTATTTTGCTAAACCTAATCTTACTCATCGATTGTATTATTTGTCCATAACCGAAATCGATCGATTACAATCAACCTCGTTAATTTTCCAATGTACAATATTGGTACGATATATTATACCAAAATAAAACTATATAATGTATATATATATATATATATATATATATATATATATATATATATATATATATATATATATATATATATATATATATAATATATAATAAAATGAACGATAGATAAGAAAAAATACTAGCAAATATGTATTAGAAATTCGTAATATATATATATATATATATATATATATATATATATATATATATATATATAACATAAATCAGCTTGCAGTCGACGTCATAAGTCCAAAAGTGGTTTTCGATATTTCGCGTTAAATCGATAAAATTTTAGCCATAGGGTGCAAAGTGTATAAAACAAAAAAATAAAAAAAAATTAGGTTAGATTTCGATTTATATTTTTAGACTAATTGAATTCAATTGTGTACTTCAAATAACAATTGAGTGAAAATAACTCGCCAATGTATATACTTGAAATGTGATGTGCTTGAGATGTGAATTTGATAAAAAATATTATGATAATTGAGAAATGTAATGAAAACTTAAGATAACTATGGTTAGCATTTGTGGGAAATTTAATTTTCTCGTAAATAATTGATCTATATTACTGAATTTCATTATAACCCTAAAGTATTTAATAATGCTAACAGAATCTAAAATGAATATAGTATTACAATTTTTAATTAAACAAAAAATTAAAACAATTGGAAAAGTACACAAAACAAATTCTGTATCAAAATACAAATCGATTAATTGCTCGTTAAAAAAATCTTCATTTTAAATAAACCACACAACAATTAAAACAAAATTAAAATTTAATTTAATTAATTTATTTAGTTATAAAATTTATGAGTTTTAATGATTATTTAGATACTTCAAATTGAAATTTTTAATCAACACAAAAAAAATAATCGAAAAATCGCTATTTAAAGAAATCTTAACTTAAAATATTAACTCACTAACTCCATTGTGAGCCGTTGAAATGTTTACTTTCCGACAGTAAATGAACGCGCTTGAAATTATATTTCTAATGAAGAACATGATACACATTATGTACTACATATTTCGCATGCAAACATTTGGAAAGTAAATATATTTTAATTTTTGTAGATTATAAAAAATTGTTTAGTGTGGGTTTGTTCTTGAAATGTGTTTTAAGTGTTAATGATTTACACGACGCACAGCAGTTTTGTATATTCCTGCGAAATATAGTGAAAATATTTGTTCATTGAGATATAAAGCATTGAAATGACCAAGATAAAAAATAGTTAGAACTAAAGGTGTATTTGACTAACGTTATATTTTGACGTTATATATATATTTTTTTATAACTTTTTATTTTTTATTTTAAAAAGATTTTTAAAAAGTAACAAGTCATTTTTGACTAACAGCGTTTAAATCTAACAATATAATAATAAAGTTATGTATTCTTTCCATAAAGTGTTGTTTTGGTTGATTTTGCATTATACGCACTACTCAGGTAACTCAAAAGGTTTTAGACTTTCGAGTCTTCTTATAATACCCTCTTGATGAAGAAGTCGTACAGCTTCAATATAAGAGTGATGATGGAGCCTCTCCTGGTGTGTTTGAGCACGTTTCTTTATTCCACTTGCGACTAGGCTTGCCACCTTTGCAAAAAGCCAGAGGAGGACAGTTAAACTTTTGCTTTAAAACACTGCTAGCGACAAAAACATCTATTTTTGTCGACGTTAAAAACGTGGTTGAAAACGTTTCATAAAAATAAACTTTCATTAAAAATCTATCCTCAGTCCCTCGTAATAGTTCCATATCACTCTCGTTATAGTTCCTTTGTTTCCGGTGTTTACAATCGAATAATTTCGAAATCCCATTTGTTGTCTTCTTCGCATATAGTAGCCCTCAGCATAGATAGTATTGTGCGGTTATATTTTCTTTCAATTGGACTTTCGCTCATGCTTTATAACATTATCTTCACAAAAGCTTTGAAACAACTTACACTTATAAGGAAATGGTCCATGCTAAAAATTTCCCTGGAGCATCTTCATTACCTTCTAAACTTCACATATCCCATACAGTCGTGAATTGGTTAGGCGAATCTCCTCTTGATCATTCTAGGAATGACTCATTTATGCGCCTTGCGGTAGTCTTACAAATAAGTTGGCATTTATCCGCCAAATAAACGAGGTGCATCTGACATTATTCTGCAATCTGAGGTAGTCGTTCCGACTACCTCAGATTGTAGAATAACGTCATTATAAACATGGTCGGATTTATCAGTTCTTCCGTACCGTTTGTATTCCATTTCAGCACCACCACATGCTTCATTTGTACTCCTGGCCGGTATTTCATGACAAAATCGTAATCTGCAAATTTTAGCCTCCATATTAAAATTCTTGGTATTAAATTTTTTTTGGTGAACAACTTTGTAATGACGCACAATCGGTTATCATCGCGACTAAGGCTAAGGATTACAATTCGGATGAATGGTACTTTTGTTCACATTGGGTGGTCTGTCTGTTTAAATAGACCACATGTCGTCTTTTTTATACTGATTGATTTGCAACAAAACTCCTCCTAATCCTTTCGATCAAGCATTGGTAACCACTTCATGTTCTAAATTGGGATCATATATGGTAACGATTTGCGATTCACTAATTTAGCATATAAACGCGGTTCGTGCTTCCAAAGTTTAGCAACATTAATAAGTTTTTCATGAACTTTCGAAATAATCCCGTCAATCCCATAAACTGTAGTCGTATCTGAGTTCTGTTTTTCGGCTGTAGAAAATTTACATCTGCGATCCTGACACTTCATGTCCCTTAAATTCTGCTTTTCTTTTGAAAAAATTGCTATTTTCGAGGTTAGCAACATACCATGGCATATTATTAAAAATAACAACCGCTATAATTTTACCATTCTCTCTGCGATCGTCTTACGTGGGATTTTTGTAGCATCTAAATATACCACTATTTCCTCATTAGTCTGGAAAACCATTAAATTCATAGTTTAACTCATAATATCCATCAGCAGTACGAAAAACGGTTATGGGTATTGAATCTGGAGTATTTTGGACTCATCGCTACCTGTGGTAATATCCTGATAATCAATCGAAGTAGATCTTCCATAATCGCTAAAGAGAATCATTCTTTCACCATTATAGCGTTTACTCGTCGACATTCTTTCCTCTCCTGTTTTCTTTTTGTAATTATTAGTTTTCTTTTAACATAACCATTCGACTATTTTTACTCGTTCACGTTCACCACCGTACTGTAGTTCTTTTCCAGTCCTTCTCTTTGTTATTTACATTCCAGGGTCGAACTCTATAAAATATGATATTTATTTTTGTGGTGAAGGACATTTTTGTGTTTGTGGAGGATGGAAATTTCTTCCGAAAAGAGGACTGTCCTTCACAAAGGAGGACGAGTGGCAATCCTACTTGCGACTGTGTGTATTCCGAGATCTCTATGAAGGTCACTATTACGAGTGTACCAAGGGGCGTTTACAATCCCGCTAAGAACTTTATTTTGGAATCGTTGAACTATCTGTTGATTGCTGGTTTTGGTGCATCCCCATAGTTGGATACCATAAGTCCAGACCGGCTTGAGAATTTGTTTATAAAGCATAACTTTATTATGAATGGACAACTGAGAGTTTCTTCCAATTAACCAGTACATTTTTCTATATTTTAGCTGAAGCTCTTCTGCTTTCTTTTTTACATGTACTTTCTACTTTAACTTTGCATCAAGGTTCATACCAAGGTATTTTGCTTGATTTGCATGTGGTACAGGGATATTATTGAGAGTCACAGGTAGTGGTTCTATTATATATGAATCAAAGTCTACTCACATTAACTTCAAATTGCTACAAGCCATATGCTGTAAGAAATTGTGTTAGCTTTTGCCCGAAAATAACTAATGACTCTGAAAATATTAACTAATTAATTTAAATTATAATAATATAATTTCTGCAAACCGCAGGCTGTAATAAATTGGATTATAATATAAATTAATATAATATAAATTAGATTTTATAAAATTTGATTAAATATTACAAATCAATTAAATTTACCGCTTTACGACATATACGTCATATAATCGCCGAAAATCTAGTTTATATACACTTTATTTGACATAAAACTTTAACATTTACACAAATTAGATTAAAAAAAAATTGATTAAACATTACAATTCAATTACATTAACCGGTTTACGGCAAATACGTTATCATTAAAAAAAAAAAGAACTGTGAGTTGAAATAAACATTTTTAGAACTCCTCTTCATACACAAAATTTGAGTTACACTTGACTATTAAAATGTCGTTGATTGAATTTGCTGATAATCGGCTACGTTGATCAGATAATAAAAGTTTTAATGATGAAAAGCATCTTTCAATACTACATTGAGAAGCCGGGACTGGATGCATTATTTTGGCTAATTTACTTAACACAGGCAACTCCATTTCCATAATCATTCAATAGTCCGTAATCATTCAATAGTCCGTAATCATTCAATAATACGTTATTATTTATGTCTAAACGCCGGGGATTATAATTTTCTATTTCTCGGTACGCTGTATCTTTTGCAATATTTGTTGGATGGTTTATTTCCATTTGTGTTGAAATATAGTTATTTAATAGTTGGGTCATATCGAAGGGTCATATATTGGGTCATATCTATTTTTCGCATAGATTTTGTGATTTTTGTATTATTGGTATTTAATAAATTCATTTGATACTGAGCATAAGTATCACGATGTGTAGTTTTGAGATGGCGTCGCATATTCCACAATTTATCATTTAAAATTCCGATATTGCAATTGTCAATATTACATGTTTGTAAATTCGTATCCTTATTTAAATTGAAATAAATTTTAATTGGATATACTTTTTTTTTTAACCTATTTTTGATTAACTTAAGAAAAATTTAAAATTCAAAATAAATAAAATCGTTAAAAAACAAAACAACTTGTACTCATTTACACATTAAATGACTATACATACTAAGTAATATCAACAACCAAAACCAACATTATTGTATAATTATACAAGTCATGAAGCTTGGTTAAATAAAACATATTATGACTACTACTTGGCTATGTGTTAGTGAATTTGACTACAGTAAAAATCGAAATAAAAAATTATATTTCGAACTGTCCATACTCCTCTAAATTCAAAGTACATAACATTTCTACAAAAAAAAAAACGAAACAAAAAATATATTTTGCACTTTTCATTCTGATCTAATTTCATAGTATATAGTATAGTATATAATGAAGTAAATAATAATAACAATACTTCTCTCTCTCGTTAAATAATAAATTTGTTTTTTGCTTTGTCATAAAGAGCGCCTCATACTGTTGTTCCATCATTCGTATTCATTTTTTATTTGCATCAAAGCATATAATAAAAGTATATACAAATTATACTACGTCACAACACTAATACTTAGGTATAGTAGTCACTTTCTGGCATAAGTATCGCAACTTCATCGCTTGTATATACATTTGTGTTGGTTTTGTCGACAACAAAGAAATTGTGAAAACAAAATTTAATATAAGGTAACGGTAAAAGCAAGAGAAAGAGCAATATATTATCTATATGATTTTATTTATTAGAGCGATATTTTTTTTATGCAGCTGAATATCAAAGAGGAACATATGATAATATAAACAAAATACTAGAAAGAGCGAGAGCCATACAATAAAAACATCGTTCCTGATGTTGAGAGTGATATTTTATTTTATATATTATATTATCGCTCTCAACAAAAAGTAAGAGTAAAGAGCGATATGGTATAATATTTTAAACTTAAAAATACCAATAAACATAGAGTTTTTCATCAAACGGTTTAACTATTTAAGAAAGGTAAAGATCTACCGAACCAAGTTCCTCAACCTTATATCTCCTATTTGCTGAAATCTGAAAAGCAAAAAAATTTTGTTGTCAAAAAATTGCCTGGGATAAGATCACAATTATTGATGTCATCTCACAATGCAAGAACTGTCAACGCTTTGGTCACATAGCAAGTAACTGCGCCATCTACAATATCGCTGTGTCAAATATGAATCTGAACATAATCCAGGGGAATGTTTAATGATTGATAAATCTACATCTACATCTTCTACAGATCGAACTACTGGGACTGCTCGAGGTAGTACAGCAATAATATGTTAAAAATCAATTAACATTTCCGTTATAAGTTGTTTCAACCAACGATTAACTAGTATTGAATCTACTTTTATAGAAATAAATTTAAACAATAGTAATGATAGGCTGATTATTGGATACATAATGATCGGCATATATAGTTGAAATAATATCCGATTTAAAGTTTCGTCAAGAATTATAGATAACATTTTACAACAATCTTTATTACAGTCAAATGCTCCTGATCTTGAATCGTCAAATCATATAAACATCAACGGGTTAAACTGGAATCGATTTAGTTATAAAATTAAAAAGCAATTCTCACATTTATTTTAGCAATCGGGAACTATGTTATATTCCGAATAATATGAACTTAAGCAACCAGAAAACCGATGACTTCTTGGTTCTTCTGTGCAAAACGATTCTATCTTCTTTAAGAAGAATTTCACCTAAGGTCGATAAAAGCAAATAATCCATTAAAGACTTATATGGAAACTCAATAATCTCTTGATCTCAATAATCAATTGATCAAATCAAAAACCATGTTTCCTGACATAAATAAGATTTTTCGCAACAAATCTAATTCGAGCTTAGAAAAGTTAGTGATTGATAAATCAGATAGTATTGGTGTATCTTTATGTCATGATAAGGGTATTAGTATTCCTAATTGTAACTTATAATTTCTTGAAAATAAAATTGAAATTACGAATTCCTTTGATAAACTCAAACTTATTGGTGCTTTTATTAAATCACAATTAAAATCAACAATCACCTCGCCTAGGAATTACAATATTGAAAATCATATGTTATAGCTAAACTAATAATAATAAAAATAATTGGTTATATAACAACAACCAAAATTTCAAAGAAAAACTTTTAAATAAGGTCACAGCCGATCAAGATGCTTATGGGCATAATATAAATAAATATAGTACTACCATCAAAGGAAAAAACAGTTTACCCATTGAAGTTCCAGATGTCGGATCGATAGAATTTCATCAACATTTAGAATAAATATATGACATTTAGGCGATTATCCATATACAAATATTTTGATTATTTTAAAAACGATACCAGTAGCGACATCTAGTACGTCAATGGACTAATATACTATGTGTATTTATATTATGCTATGAGGCAAATATTAACCATTCTTTTAAAACTCCTGCCAAGCTTGAAGATATCTTTAAATGTTTAAGAAATAAAAGATCATCAGGACCTGATTAAATATCTAGTGTCGCGCTAAAACATATACCTCCTATAGTTATAAAGCAATACTGCATTTTGTTCAATAACATTCTAAACAATAACTATTTTCCCAGTAATTATTCTGCGCAATTAATCTGGTATCCAATATTACCAAAAAAAATTCGAAATCATTATATACGATGAAATAATGAGTGACCGAGCACTTGGCGCAGTGGTTAAAAGTGCGGTGATTGGGACGGGAGGTACCGGGTTCAAATCCCAACAGGGGAGGGTTGCAAAAGGGATTTTTCATCATCTGATTACGATCGTTGATGACGAAGAACACTACTATGACATCCTGTTGGAGTGCAGAATCCATGGGCCGAACCATCAGCCATGTCAGTACAGGCTGACTGGAGCAATGCAATGTGCAGATGGATTAAAAATCGAACTTGTATTTGTGCGTCCTCGATTTGGCTGGTGACGGCCGGTAAAAATAGGTAGGACATTAAAAATGAACCACGAAAGAGTTGGGAGAGCTCCGGCTCCAGAAAAAGGTAAAAAAAAAAATTAAAAAAAAAATTAAAACAAATGAGTCATTCTAGAAAAAATAATCTTTTACCAGATATACAATTCAAATTTAGACATGGCCATCACACAGTACATGCGATTAATAAACTGGTATCGGATGTAACTATTTGGTTTAATGTCTCTCAAGCTACAGGAGAAGTATGTATAGACTTAGAGCGCGCATTCGAGCAAAAAATTACGTTTCAACAAACAAATAATCCATATGCTATCTTCCTTACAGATGAAAAAATCACATCGAAATCGCATGTTGCATTATCCGATGGTCTTCAACAAGGAACAGTATTAGTGCCAATATTATTTAGCCTGTATATTTCATCAGTTCTTCATTATAATCAATTAAATAGTCCAAAATCGTCATCCTATAGCAAAAAAGATCGGAGTAAAATAGGTGTACTATTAGACCAATATTTATACTTTTAACAAACACATTGACATTCAACTCAAAAAAGCTTGGAAATTAAACTGTTACCAAGTATTAATACGACCCATCATCACATACGCCTTACCAATTTTCCGCCTGCATGATTAATGCCACTAAAATTTGTGGTGCAGTTGTCATCGCCAAAAGGAATACACTAAATTTTTAGATTAAATTTAACAGGTTTTTAATTGTTTCGGCCCAGAGTTTTCGAAAAGTTGTCAACCCAGATGTAATACTAAAATATTGGATCAACACAGCTGGGAATGTTTTTATCGATTCGTGGTTGCTACCATTGCTACAGACCCCTATGTTTTTTAGAGAACCATTTTCGATTTCGGTTTTAATATTTTTTGTCGCCAACGGAAATAAGACATTACGCACAATCGCTTAAGTTTTTGTCCGAGCACTAGAAAGTTTGGACGACATTTAAGAGTTTTTAAACAGCATTTTGAAAAACTTAGTTTGTTGACCGAAAGATAAAAAAATATGCTGTACTGTATGGCAAGCTAATGTAACTTCGCAAGTTTATATAAAATCCTCTTTTTTTTTTGATTCTACAAAAAATTGTGTCAACGACTTAGAAATCTTTATTGAGCCTACATTTTTCTTGTGTTTGTTCGATAAAAGGTGTTGCACCAAATCTAGTTTATCAGTTACAAATTTAGTACGCATTTATAGTACTATAGATCAAGTCGAACTGTCAACATTACAAACGAAAATGCTGCCATCTTTTGGAAAGTGGTATGTTTTACACGTATGCCCTTGTGCATTGATTATGCCACTAGATGTCAGTTAAAGTGTCAAAAATATGAATAATATATTTTATGGCGAATAATTCTAACTGTATATAAATACACTAAACAACGAACATAATTCCTGTTGGAATTATCTCAACAACAAATTTAAAACAAGAAAAAAATCATGGCCGACTATCATTTTTAATCAAACAATCTGTTGCTTTAAAATATTATATTTTTTTATGTAAGATTTAGTGTTTTTTTCTGTTATTTTGAGCTATCTTGTTGATTTGTAATATTTTATATTTTCCGTTTGACATGAAATGATTCAACATAACGAAAAAATCTTTCAGCAATATTTGGTACTATATTAATCGTGCTGCCTCTTTCGGTAAACATAGGGAACTACATACTTTGGTCGTGCTGCCTCTTGCGAAAAATTTGATATACTAAACACTTTGATCGTGGCGCCTCTTTCGGAAAACATGATCTATGGCGATGGTGAAAATTAACGTTGACATAAAATGTCAAATTTTACCCGACCAACATTAAAATTAAGTTTTTCCTTATGAGCAATTCTAATGTCAATACAAAAATGATTTTTAAAATAAAAATCGACGAACTTAAATTAGAGGGATAAAAAGTGTATCTAGTAAAAAAGGAAAAAAGGAATAGTACAAAAAGAGCAGGTCCCTAAAAGAGAACTTGTTCTCTATGAAGAGGACGGGTGGTCACTCTGGTTTACATACAATTCGATCACCGAATTGTAATGACACTTTAATTCAATTTTAATTATTTTAGTTAAACTTGAACATCTAACTCGGGACCGCAGCCCTGGTTTTTTATTAACTATAAAAGTGCTGGGCACCAATATTCTAAGATTTGCTATTTGTACTACAATTCAATAGACTCGTATTTGGATATTTCAATACGAGATAAGGTACAAAACGAGATATGGTACAAAACTGGATATTTCAAAACAGGATATTTCGACATGTGATTTAAACTTAAAATGATTTTTTCGGAAAGTTCTGGAATATGGCCAATTAGAGAGGAACTCGGTGAGTTCTTAACCGATTTTGATGAAATTCGATACGTAGGATGAAAATGGAATTTTAAGATGATTTTTTGGGAAAGTTCTGGATCAAATTAGGAAGGCCAATTAGGAAGGAAATCGGTGATTTCTTAACCGATTTTGATGAAATTCGATATGTAAGATGAAAATGGGATTTTAAAACGATTTTTTGGGAAAGTTCTGGAATGTGGCCAGTTAGGAAGAAACTCGGCGAGTTCTTAACCGATTATGATGAAATTAATTAATTTTCATCAACATTTGCATCCTACAAATCGAATTTCATCATAATCGGTTAAGAACTCACCGAGTTCCTTCTTAAATGGCCATATTCCAGAACTTACCCAAAAAATCATTTTAAGTTTAAATCACATGTTGAAATATCCTGGTTTGAAATATCCAGTTTTGTACCATATCTCGTTTTAAAATAGTTTTGAATTATCCAGTTTTGTACTATATCTCGTTTTGTAGCATATCTCGTTTTAAAATATCCAGTTTTGAATTATCCTGTTTCGTCAAATCCAGTTGTAAAATATCCAGTTTCGACCGGTACCTAATTTTAATATAACATCAATACATAGTCTTAATACTAACTGAGCAATAAATGCCTGCTATCGTGTTAAAAGTAATAAAAACATTTAGTTTAAAATAAAACCTAAAAGCAATCAATTAAATAGTTTAACAACATTTCGCATTTTTTATTGTACTGTGATATTTTTTTTTGGAGTGTGTCAGAAGGTCAGAAAAATATAATTGGGATTTACCGTCTTAATGATATACACATGCAAACATATTTAAACCAGAAGCTTTGTTTAAATTGAACTATGCAAATACTTTTGTAAAGTTAGACAAATGGTTTTGTCGTTTAGAATACTTATAAAGCAAAATAATTTGGAACAAAACCAAATCTAAGGTTTTGGGGTTCGTTTTTTTTTCTATCAGTTATATTATATTTCCGAGGAGAATTTTTGAAAACAAATTTTTGGGTTTTTTAGTTAATTGACATTTCGTTAAGACTATCTGAATAATCAATAGAAAACAGATATTTCTTTAACACCAACCTGCAGCTTTTAATAATATGTGTTATAATATCATAGATCCGAACCGTACACATTCTATTTTGTATCCAGCTTATATTTAACTTATCATATTTTGTATCTTGTAGAGTTTCGATATAATAAAGCAAAAGTTAAATAAGACGAAAAAATTTAAAATCTGTCTGTCGATAAAATATCTTGGCGAATATTTCGTTGTTTTTACTCGTTCATATTATGTAAAAAAAAATGCAATTATGTCTGTGTTCTGAGTTGCAGTTTCCGGTTTTGATTATAAACATAAATGAATAAAACATCTTATAATTTTTTAACTTGCTTAAGACGATTAATCATTTTTATGCTTCTTCAACGCGACACCATAACTATTTATGAAATATTTAATGTATTTAATTTTTAGTCTGAGATTTACAATATGTGATGGTACTTAAAAAATTTAATCTACATATTTCCGTTCAAAATATGTTTAGCAGTTATAATTTATACATCTTATACATTGTGAAATTTCTACTTTATAAACAGTATTATTCCTTATAAATATGCAAAAGTAGAAAAATAGTAAAAAAACTGTAAAATGTTAATTTAGTAGGATGTAGCTATTATTGGTAGAAACAATCAAACTCAATTGATGGATGATGTGTAATGAAGTTATCTGTAATGTTGTTGTTTATGTATTTAATTGCAGATGGATTGTGATGAATCATAGCTCTAGTGGAATCTAGAAAAGAAAACAAAGAACTAAATTCTACCATTAAATGGATCACCTGTGTGGGGTTTGTCAGTTCCTCCATCAGGCGCCTCCCCAGGTGGCGGATAGGGGAAGGCTTGCCAGATATGGCAGATACCGGGGACATCAAATACTCGCACACCCAAGCTAGGTTGGCACTACATTCACCGATGGCTGCGTGGCTAAGAGGGTGATTAGTCGTTATTATGAGAACTGCGAATTTGGTGACATTCGGTTTTAACACATAGCCTTCCTATGATAATGCAGAGCTCTTTCATGGGTGGCGGTTACTTCTCGTGCCACTCGTGGGAATTAAAAAGCTAAGAAATAATTACCTAATAAAATTAGAAAACGAAACGGATGTGTCTCTAGTAACATCAAATCAATCTTCTTTGGTTGCCGATGCCAATGATCCTGAGTGGAACCATCCATTGCCAAATAAAAGGAACAATATTCCTAAGAGCACGATAATGTTGAAATGACCAACTCTAAAGGTTCCAAGTAATTATTAATAACTCCCAATATGAGGAAGTAATCAAAGCTCTAGACGTGTGTAGACAAGAAAATAGAAAATTAAATCAGGCAATTCAATGGATGCAGCACCATAAACAACTTCTTGAAGATGCGGTTAAAAACCTTAAACATAACATAAAATGGACTCCCAAACTGATCCTGCAGTTCCGTTCGAAGTGGAAACCCTACACCAGGAAAACATCAACAAAGAATCTAAAGGTGGTAATCCAATCGAGTACCAAACCGACAATGAAGAGTTAGAAAGATAAACCAGTGGATAATGAGAAAATCAAAAAGAGCTTTAAAAAGGCAAAAAACACAAGAAGTAAATTCTTCCAGTAAAAAGAAACCTGTGTCGTCTCCAAAAGATCAAGAAAAAAAAAACCATTACCACTAATGAAGATCACACATGTCTATAAATTTAGCGTTATCCAAGCGTTAATGAAAGAAGTGACAAAAAAGGAGTATAAGCTTGTGTCTCTAAACAACAACGTCTGAAGTAAATATGCCTGATCCGAACGGTTATAGAAAACTTTCAACTGCATTGAATAATAAAGGTCTACAATGTTATACATATGAAGACAAAAATTCCAGACTCATTAGCGTATTTGCTAGGTAGGGGTCTACATCAAACATACACACCAGATGAGATAATTGAAGATCTTAAAAGAAAAAATTTAACGGTCTTAGATGTAGTTAATATGTTTATAACTGAAGAAAGCCTTCCGGCAACGGAGGGAGTACTGTTAACAAAATTAAGGTACTACTATTCACTCTGACCTTTGCAAACTCAGAGAAAATTGAAAACATATTCAACCTTGGGAATTCGGTTGTCCGAATGACGCCATTGAAAAAGGCGACAGGAATCATACCACAATGCAAAAAGTGTCAGGCATACAACCACCCGCAAAAATACTGGAATCATGAAACCAGATGTTTAAAATGTGCGGGAAAGCATGATACAAAAACAGCGTGATAGATAGAAACACTCCATCAAAATGTGCTAACTGTCAAGGAACCCACTCTGCTGGCTATAGAGAGTGTGTAGTAGCCAAAACATGCGAAATACGGCAAACAAAAACCAGTCAATGAGAGCAACGAAAGAAAAAGAAATCTTGACAAAAACTGTCACTACGTTCCATAGTGCGAAAGTGACCGGGGGATTCTCATACTGACAAGCAGCAAGATAAGCACTACCTGGGTCTTCAGATCAAAATGTTGGAATTCAACAAGTTATGCCAACAATGCAAAACACCTTAAATGCTATTGTCAATCGTCTCTCTAAAATAGAAAAGAATATATCATTTCTAAAAAAAAGACAAGTTAATCTTGAACAGCAAGTAGGACATCAAGGAATAATTAACCAGATTTGTAGTAAACAAATTACTTTATCTGATCCCTCACTAAACAACAAAAATTAGAAAAACACTAAGACTACTAATCTGGAATGCTAATAGACTTCTACAGCATCTTCCAGAGCTAGAAATCTATATCAATTCTGAAAAAATTGATATATGCTTGATAGCAGAGAGCCATTTCACTAGAAAGTCTTATGCAAAAATAAAAGGTTACTCCTGTTAGCATTCTATATATCCATCAGAAAGAGCTAGGGCTGGAGGAACTATCTTTATCAGAGAAAACGTCAAACACTTCGAAGATGTCAAACTCGAAATAGAGACAATGCAAACTGTATCATTTGGCGTGTAACTAAATAATTACAAGAAGCTGCGGGTTGCTATGATATATTGTCCACCTTAAAAAGGATTAAAATGATGGGCTCAAATTTCGTCATGGGAAAAAATTTAACTGCATAACATACACATTGTAGGTTAACAAGCACAATGGTCAATTGGAAAACCTTCGCACTGTTAATTGAGGGAATTATTGATCTTCAAGTCCCAATCAAAAACCAAACACAACATGAAAGAGAAGTAGAGCTGTTCATAAACAATATTCAGGTCGCAGCACGGGAAAAATAAACCTCACAAGAATGAAAGAGATACTCAGGAAATAAGAAATCTGGTCAGAGAAAAGCGGCAAGCTTGCAAAATCTGGCATATAAATCGAGCACCAGAGAGCAAAATATTTTCAATCAGCTTAAAAACAAGCTGCAGAAGTTGATACAAGAAACCAAAGCGGACAATAAGTCTTTCTGGCCACAATGAAAGTTATTACTCTTTATGGAAAGCTACAAAAGGACTGGAAAGACCAAAAGAGTAGATGCTACAAAAAAGCAGATGGTACTTGGGCCAAAAGCCCCAAGATAAAGCTGATCTTTTTGCTAAACATCTAAAAGGAACATTTAAACTCTTGACTAGACAGACAGTAGATGAAAATACCTTTCTAATGCAAAAGGCGATTTAAACATACGACCAGTTACAATGAAAGAACTCAAACATAACCTGAATGCAAAAAAGCTCCTGAATTTGATCTTATTATAGGAAAAGTTATTAAAAATGTGCCAGAAAAGTGCCTTAAGAAGTTGCTATATTTAATAAACGAAGCATTTAGAATGAAATATGATCCTCAGCAGTGGAAAATAGCAGAAGTTATTATGATACCCAAGCCTAATAAGCCACGTAATGAGAAAATGTCATACAGACCTATATCTATATTACCATCATTGTCCAAACTTTTCGAAAAATTACTCCTCAAAAGGTTTCATCTGATTGAAGAAAGACACCTGTTACCATCTCACGAATTTGGTTTCAGAGAGAAATACTCCACCACAGAGCAGGTACACTAAAGTCACTAACGTGATTGAGAAGACGCTTAAAAAAGGAGTTTTTCTTGATGTTGCCCAAGCCTTTGATCGAGTCTGGCATCGATGACTGGAATAAAAATTACATCGCGACCTCCCTAAGCAGTTCTATAATATATTAAAATCATACAATGAAGGGAGATATTTCAGAGTAAAATATGATGGGGAGTTCTCATCACTCAAGAAAATTGAAGCAGTCGTAAGGGAGCATGCTGGGGCCAGTCCTGTATTTGCTTTATACGAATGACATACCTATTACTGGAGAAACAGTTATTGCAACCTTTGCGGATGATACAGCAATTTTGGCGATTAGAAGTACAATCGAAGAGACAACCAGCAACTTACAGCACACCGTGAATGAGATTGTCCACTGGATAAAAAAAGGAAAATCAAATTGGATGAGCTTCACCTATCTAAAGGTTATGATCACCTACCTATTTAAATAGGCAGGAAATACAGGGTATACCGCTTGACACCAAGGTAAAATGGAAAGAGCATGATAAGAAAAAAAAGCAAGAACTGGATAGAAAGAAAACGAACGTTAGATTATACAAGTGTTCCAGAACAAAGTACTACGATTAATTGTCAATGCACTTTGGTTTATTAGAAATAAACATAATCTACAGAGGGATCTAAAGATGGGAACCGTCAATGAAAAAATCACAAAAAATGCCAAAAAATATATCCAGCGTTTAATACTCCAAAAAAACATGGATATTCAATATAATTCCAACGACGTCGACACCGCAGATACAAGACGGCTAAAGAGTTGAATTGATGTAGTTCCTCAGGACTGAAACTTGCTGATGTAACCGGAAGAACTGAGCCCAAAAGGAACTGAAGGGAAATTGTAAGTTCTCCAAAGTTACGGATAACAAACATAAGTAGTTGTACACTATAGCTAAATACGACTTATGCATTAGTCAGCAAGAAAATATTAAAAGTCCTTAAATTAAGGAAATTCGCTCAATTCGATTGACGTGCGGTAACAATGACTTGAGTATAGCAATAAAAAAAAAATCCATAAACAAATGAAAGGTGCAAATATCTTAAACTCTTATGCTGGAAGACCAATAGGTTTCAGCAACATCATCTGGAATTGCAGTTAGTTACATAAAACATTGATATTTGCCTTATACCCGAGACACATTTTACCAAAGAATCATATTGGGGGGTCACTAACAACCACTAAGGTAAAGGAACTCTTGAAGGCAATTGAAGAAAGCAACTGTGAAGTATTATCAACAGGTAAACCAACGTGCTAGGTGATGACCAAAATAAAATACCATAGATTTAGTTGACTTTTTTGTAACGAGGAATATTTCAAAGCATTACATTTCAATGGAAGAATGTCATAAAATGAACTCAGATTACTCACCTATCACTTTAATATTCAGGTAAGGCATCTTACAAAAACAGAAAAAGCCTATCTTTGTAATAAGCACAGATTGGGACTTTTTTAGAATTTTTTTAGATAACAAAATACAACTTATGACTCTCACAAAAAGCATAGATCAGCTAGATGCTAAAGTTACGCAATTTGTTAAGGACATATAGCAATCAGCATGGGAAAGCACTCTTAAGATAAGGTAAAACTATCCTCAATAAAAAAACCATCTATTGCGAAGGAAAAACCAGTGTGAAATAAATAGCATCAAACCAGAGCTCCGCAGCCTAAAACAATATAAGAAACAATCTAACAAAAATCTTTCAAACATACTCTTATCCGAATATTCGTTATAGAAGGCAAACAAATGTTTAAAAAGACCTATTACCCAACAGGATTTAAATAAAAAGTTAGATGAAGGTTAGGCAAGATATGATAAAGAGAAATCCGATAGATTTTCCGAACATCTAGAAAGCATATTTAAACCACTAAACAGTCAACGAAGAAACACTCTCGATGACAGTTTTAATCAAGAATCTGACGATATCAATAGTGCGTCATATTCTACCGAACATATAAATATTATAACATATAGATATTATAAATACAGGAGAGGTACTGAAGTAACTCTCAAAAACCGAAATTATTAAGCTCACCAAAAGCAGCATTTAAAGTTAAATACGTATCCAAATTATAAAAGGTGGCTGAAGTCATCAAAATTATCATACCTAGGAAACCACCACCGCGAAAAAACATCGTACAGACCAATATCACTAATGCCAGTAATTTTTAAAGTACTTGAAAAGTTACTTCTGAACAGACTTGAGCGAATAGTTGAAAAAAGGGTGTGTTCCGAATCACCAATTTGGATTCAGACTAAGCAATTTTTGGTACATATACCATGGCATATTAGAATTTGCGATCTCCATAAGGACTAAGCCTTACGAATTAATTACGTAAACCATAATATATAAGCTAGAATAAAGTTACTCGTTAGTCCATATGACTAGATTGTAATACTATATTCATGGGGAAAATTCTAATAATTCTTCTACTACAAATAGAATAATAGTAGATTATGCAACGAAAAAGATGAATTTTTAATATTTTAGAAGCAAATGAATCCTCAAATGTATGCGTTATAAAAGCGGTTATGAGAACGTAGGTAGCGTTAAAGGAACTTACGTATTCTTATGGTATGTTGCAAATACCGTCAATTAGGTAATTTGTTTGATATTTGTGATAGTACCGCGTGGGCTATTGTAAATCGAATGTCATCATGGATGGTCTCTATATCGCAGATCGTTTTATTAAATGGCCTAGGTCTCCCGGACGAGTACACCAAATTACTTCTGTATTCGAAAAAATGAAAGAGATCGTTGGTGTTCTTGGTGCTATTGATGGAACACATATTAAAGTTAAAGCGCCAAAAGAAAAAAATCCACTTGTACTCTAACAGAAAGGAATATTGCAGTATTCTAATGCAAGGAGTGGTGGATGATGAAAAAAAAATTGTTGACATACATTGTGGCGAGCCCGGATTATACCATGACAGTCGAGTTTTATGTCGATCTCTTTTGTTTAGGAAAGCTTCTGAGGAGTATAACACGTATTTCCCTAATAATACGTTCTTACTTGGAGATTCTGCGTATGGCTCTAAGCGTTGGTTGGTACCACCATTCAAAGATATGGGTATTTTAACGGCGCAACAACATAAATTTAATTATATCCATTCAGCTATACGAATGGTAGTAGAAAATGCATTTGGTCTGTTAGAGACGCGCTTCTGACGTATTCGTCATTTCACAGAACACTCCAATATCCCTATTGTTATAAATATTACAATCGCTTGTTGTGTTCTTCATAACATGTATATAGACGAGCATGATGAGTGGAATTACGACGAAGATCATAACGATGTTAGCAACTGCGTAGTGTCCCAAATTCCAATTTCCACCAATAGTTTATGCCATTCCCTCTTTTCTGCATGTCTTTTTTCTCTACCTGTCTCTCTTTTGTCTAGCTTTTGTTGAAATCCATTTTTTTCTCTAACAACCTTTCTTTTTCTGATAATTTTTTTTTCCTGAATTCACCAAAGTTGTAGTTATTTCTGTTACGGTGCGAGGTCCATTTATTTCATCTACTCCTGGCATCGATACTTCAATCAATGACTCAAATAGATCTGGTGTAATTTGAGGTTCCTTCCGCCTAATCCTTATATAGAACACGCTAAAGATTCCCCACTCTCAGGTGCGGCATTGTCAAAACCATAAATTTCATCCAATAACTTCGTATAAAGTGCTATAGACGGAGCAGCTTCGGTACGGTTATTGCTACCAATTACCGTTTTATAAGCGCTCTTCAGAGTTTTTATTTTGTTTTTAATTTCGTCAACCGTAAATGAAATTTCCTATATTTCAAAGAAAATTACTAGATATATAGACCTAACATTAATAATTTATAACGTACCGAAATACCACTCGAAGTGAGATCTTCTAATAAATGATCGTACACATATTTCTTTTGCAGTAGGTATCGTGAAATTCTTCTTTACGGCTGCTAACGAACACCAATAGCATTCTCGTCTCTGTTCTAGAACATTGTTTTCTTGAGGAACTGTAATTATCAAATTTGTATTTAACAAATTTTGATTGTACGTTAATTAACCTAAGCCGAAATTGACGATCTAAATAATACTCACTATGGTTTTCTTATAACATTATTTATCTGTTCTCCGTTGCTTGACATTATAATTAATTAAAATATTAATAAAAAATAATGTATTGATAAAAATTTAAAATTTTTGATGTTTACCAAACGAAACTATTTGACAAATCAAATGTAAAAATACACAACGTACCAACCTTTGAAAATAATATCCAATTCCAAAAAAAAAAAAATTAAAACCTATTTTATTTGAATTCCAAATCCAATTCCAATCCCAAAATCAAATAAAATACGACTATCAGTCTCGACTATAATGGCACTTTAAATAAAAAAATTTAACTCTAAATATAAACTCAACTTTTTTTCTGACATTTTTCGTACATCTAAGTGACCTCTGCATTTATTGTTTAATTGTCACTATTGTAAATGAATAAGTTTTTCATAATTGTGAATGAAAATGGCGGCATCTAACATTGAAATGGACGATCAGGATTGATTAACTAAAATTAATGACGAAGCAGAGTTAATTGCATTAAATTTACTTCTTAAAAGGTCTGGTGATGTTTATTTACGCTCGTATGATAAGTTTATGGAGTGGAAGAAAAAACAAAAAATTGACGAAAAATGCGTTAGTGAATCAGTCATGTTGGTATACTTCAACAACCTTTAAAGTGAGTGTATATCATTACGAGAATAATTTGATATTTTGCAAATAATACATTTTCAGCAAAATATAAGGCAAGTTCAATGTGGGTAGAATACTCGATGCTAAAAATCTTGATCGCAAGAAATCACAATATTAATATAAAATAAGATAAGCTCACTGCATTTTTGAAAAATTCTGTTGGATTTCGCCCAAAAATATCAAACATTTTCCACCCGGAAGACATACGGAAATTTGTATCTGCTGCAGACGATGCGAGCTTCTTAGCTATGAAGGTAACAGATCACTTACAAACAAATGTATCAATATTCCAGCATTTTTACCGTAGGTGATAATAATTTTTGGTTATAACTCGAGCGAATGAATTTCAGATGTTGGTCATAATTGATTCTTCGTCAATTACCAAAAGGGAAAATGCACATGTCAACCAGTTCGAAGAAATTAATTTTTAAGTACACCTAAACGCCAATTTATTGAAACTTGAAGATATCGACAATTAACGGGTCATTGTTTTCGATTCACATCTGCAAAATTATTGGCACCGATTTACTAACCCTTAAACGCCACGTTGGGTGGCGATCATTCAGTGTAGTGGAAGGCTATATTGATGAATCGATATCAAACAAAAAAAAATTTGTAATCTGAATACAGATCAAATATCTTATAAAAAACCCCAATGCTTCGAGAGCATCAATCGAATGCAGTACATCCACATCATGTATTTCAATACCGTTACAATCAAATGCTACCTTAGTCACATCAACTTGCTTAACGTTGTCTCAATCAAATACAACCAAGACAATACATTTGGAACCAGATAATGTAAATAATGCTGAAAAAATTGTTCGTGCAATTTAATAATTGCAGAGTAACGATGAACTTATATTTTAATAAATAAATCAAATTGCGATATTACATGCAATTGTTTGATTTATATAAAATTCACAATACGCTCGACAATTAAATTCTTCATGGTAGAGTTACCAAAAAAACGCCTTTATTGGTATAGCTTTCTCTTCCATAAAGTGCCTATTACAGTTGAAAATGATATAAAATAAATAAAATTTCGTGTTTTGTTAATAACGCAGTGAGCTGTGTGGAAGCCATTCTGCATTTTCTTCTATTTGTTTCCGTTTATAATCGATTGCTGGAAGATCGTTCAAAGTGAATTTGCATTTGTTTAAATTGATTAGAAATGATTAGCTGGAACTCCACGAACAAACTCAAAATAATATAAAACAAGCAAACCTTATCAAAATAATTTAACTGTTTATAAATTATGCTACTCGTATCTTCGCTTATTTCACCATAATTATTTTGAAATTCTAAATAAATGCCGCATATGCAATTTCATCACTTCCACATTTTCATTACAAATTTATTTTTGTATAAAACGTAAACAAATGAATTTCAATTTTCCACACTCTCAAAAAGCTTAACATACATACATTCATGAAAACATCATTTTCTGAATGAAAAGTGTTTTTAAAATTTTATTTATTTATTTATGAAACCGTGAAAATGTTACTTTTTAAGAGGAATACATTTCGCTCAAACAAATTTCGATTTATTTTCGAACATATTTTGAGATTTTATTTTAAATTACAGTGATGACAATTTAAAAGCATAAACAGATTTTTTCCGCGAAATTTTTTTTTATACATAATAAGCTGTATACGTATTTGGCTTGAATGTAAAACTTTTATATTTGAATGTAGAAAAATAAATTATTTATAAAAATCAACTAGAACCAAAACAAAAGATCCAAGCAATGCAATTAAAGAAAAAAAAATGTAATTTCCCCTCCTTGAAATAATTTTAGCTTTGGGCACATCTTTGACCGCAAGCATCCAACAAAAGTTAAAATTATTTCAACTCAGGAGGGGAAATTTGTTTCCATTTGATTCGCGAATCATTTTTTTTATCACGTACATGTACCGGGCATTAAATCCAACTTTTAGTTATAATGCTCATCACTTGGTTTTTTTCTTATTATTAGTTTGATAACAACATAGAGGTATTATAATACTGTTACAACTAAAACAATATAGAGGTATCATAAAAATCACAAAATCTCTAAATCTTTCTTTTCCAAACCAATACAACTAATGCGATAGTAGTTGTAAATTTCTTTGTTGTGGTTGTAAAATTTTCAAAGCAGCACAGCATATTATATTGCTAATCTAACTGCTTTTCTGAATTAAATAATTAGAATCTGGCTGTAGTATAAAATTAAAAGGCCTATGCAATTGAACTGAAAATACTTTAAGATGTTGACAAGACATGGGGTCTATTTTGGTTCTCTTTTACGAAAGATAAAAATTCTAAATATGAGTTTAAAAATTATCTGGGACTACATTTCAGTCATTTAACATAAACGCTCATATCTTTCAGATATTTAAAGTTATCACATAGAAACAATAAGCTATCCCTATGGATGGAGTCATAGACTTTCTGAAAATTCAAGAACACCTAATATACAGCACGAGACGTTTCTGAACATTTATAAAGAAACATTTATAGTCAAAAACCTAGATCAGTAACCGGCCGATTTGAAGAAAATCCTCCTGATATCATTTCAAGTAAGATAGCAATTTTTATGTCGTCCAGAGGGGAGCTATGCCGCAATAGTTCTGTCATGCTATTCAAATGTCAATGTCGAAGCAGTGCGTGAGAGTTTTGGTGAAAATCAAACATCAAATCGGCGTCATGGACAAGGATTGCAAATTTGAAGAAGCTCTCTGCAGCGTATATTCACAAAAGATATGTGTCTTCAAACTTACAAAATTCAATTAACACAACAACTGAAGCCTAATGGCTATGCACAGCGAAGAGTTCGTTGAATGGTTTTTTGAACATCAACAATTGAATGCTGATTTTTCGAGCAAAATCATCCTAAGTGATGAAGCATATTTTAACCTTGATGGCTTTGTTAATCGTTAAAATTGCCATGTTTGGGGTTCGGAAAATCCATTTATAATTGTTGTAAAACAAATGCATAACAACGTGTCAATGTTTGGTGCGAATTTTGGGCTGCAGACATCATTGGATCATACTTTTTTGAAAATGAGGTTCATCAAACAGTGACTGTTACTGGTGTTTGATATAGCGACATGATAACTAATTCTTTCTGCCGAAGTTGGACGATATTGATGTAACCATATAGCCCGTGAAACAATTCAATCACTGCATGAGACATTTTCTGGTCGTGCGTACTCTCTCGTTTCGATGATCAAAATAGGCTCCCTATAGATCGTGTGATTTAACACCACTAGTTTTCCTTTTATTGGATTATTTGAAGTCAAAGGTCTATATCAACAAGTCCACAACCACCCGTTACAAGATGAAATAAAACGCTGCATCAACGAAATTCAGCCAATTTATGTAGAATGGCCATGGAAAATTTCGACAAAGGAGTGCGTATGTGCCTGCAAAGCTGTGGAGGGCTATAAATAACCTTATCCTTTGCACTTTATGATGCAATCAAAAATAACAATCTAAAGCAGATTCGGATTCTCCGGATAAAAATAAGTACATAGGCTAGTTAACTTTGGCGGAAATCGGTTAACCGGATGTGGCTGCTTCCATATGGAGTTTTGTAAATATTTCAAAAAGGACAGCACTCACGAGAAAACTGTTAAGTGCAAAAATGTTGTAATAAAAAAAATAAAAAAACAATAAAAAAGAAAATATAAAATAAAAAAAATTTAAATTCTGCTACTTGAAAATTCTGCCGGTTAGTCGATTTCCGCCAAAGTTAACTAACGTAATTACTTATTTTTAGCCAGAATCCTAATCTGCGATAAAAAATAGGGGTTCCTATTTTAATTTCAAAATTACCCCCGCCCCACCTATGAGGAGGGAACGGGGTACTAATTTTAGCACTAATTTATTTCCCCCCTCAGAATGATTAAATTTTGATCCTGGACATTTTGTTCGTAGAGTGCTTATTTTTCGAGATATCTGCTAGTTTCAGCTTAAAAAAATTACCCGGTGTCTATTATCAATTAACACCAAATTTTCACTGATGACTACTATTTACCTCGGGATGGTGTTAAGCAATCATCGAACTATTTAAACAAAGATCTATTGAGAAATCAATTTTGTTTTATTTTGTTGATGTTTTGTACGTATTATAAAACTAATACATACAATTAAACAATTGTTTAAATGAACAAAATAAAAGCGTGAATGAAATTATGAGACATCTCTTTATTTCATTTAGAGCCATCTTATGTTTAATAGCGAAAATAAATTTGACAGATATATAAAACGCACCAGGAGAAATGCATATGACATTTGAACTTTTTGAAATTCAATCGTTTTTTGTTCTTCAACACAAAAGTTATTGTATTTTGATTTTGTTTATCGACGTTTAATTTTTTTATATTTAATTAATCATGTTTGTTCACGACATTGTGATGTTGCTAAGATTTGAATTACCATTTTATTTAAATTTCTATAAAAAGCACAACCAAAAATCTAAAACTTTTTAGTTAAATTTATTTTAAACGTAATAAAAAAAAAGGTGGTTTCCAATCCCATCTATGAACGATTGAATAAATTAAGAACTCAATAGAAATATACATTTATAACGTTTGAACTTTTTGAAATCCAATCATTTTCTATACATGAAACAAATTGGTTCAACATAGTTAAATTTGCTAGAAATTTCTATTAATTGAGAGTAAAATAAATAATTGTGCAAACATATCACGCAAGCGGAGTGCATATTTCGAGGCTCAATGAAACTCAAGAAGAGCGTGAAATTCGTATATCTCAAATTAATTCAGAAAACTTAGTTTTGCTCGGGAGAGCAGCGTAGAGCGTGAATTACGTTTGCTGATAAATTGAAGTCAATCTACTGTCAATAGAAACGACGAATCGACTCCTTAAATAGAACGAATAGAAGATCAACGTCAACGTTCTGCTTTGTAACCATTGCCATGCAAAAAAATAGGCTCAAGAGGCACCTGCACTTTGTTGTGTGTGATTCGGGCAAAGTGATACTTCTGAACTCGAAGAACCTCCAGAACCAATTAGAAGTCTAATTTTGGGATTACATCGACTTTCCCAAAATTTTATCGACAACATAAGAATGTATAATACATTTCTTCAAATGACTTCTATTGGTGCTAAAAAAGTAAGAGAATAGTATCAAATATAATCTTGAAAATAGATCCACAGGAGGAAGAAATGACTTTCAATTAGCGATTCATTCTGACCAAGCACCGATAAACCAACAATATAATCCTAACCGAGTACAAACCAAACCGATCTCTTCTATGTAATATTATTCATCAAGACTCATGGTAAGAGCAAATAGTACTAAATAAATAAATTTGTTCAAGAATTTGTTTAACAAGTATTGTGACTGGTGACATGGTGGTGAAAATGATCTCCTAAAGATTCATTTGCGAAAATGCACTGAATCAGGATGCCAACGAGAATGCCTCCAACATAGGTCAGTATGTTGAATCCTGTTACTCCGTGCAGGCAATCAAATATACATGCAAATATATAAATAAAGGTTCGGATCAAGCTACGTTCTGCATCCAAAATGACAAAGACAATATAGAAGTACGTGAACGGTCGTTACATAACATTTAGAAAACGGGCATCGTGTGTATTTTACGGAAGACAACATACTCCAAATCGTTTAAAATTCTCCAAAAACCACGCTTATAGGCTTTTTTAACCTGTGTTGTTTGGAGGATTTTGCCAAAACGATATTGTACCACGAGGTTACAAGTTACTTCACATGAAACAAGCATATATTTTCCAGAAGGCGTGGTTCAAATGTTGAAGGACATCCAGGTATTATAAAGGATACGACTTCGATAACCATTTTTTTGGAAATTCCGATATCCAATTTATCCTAATACTCAACTGTAATAAAACCAAAAATACAATTTATTCAGAAGTTTATGTTTACCATTGAACATCGAAGCTTTGTAAATAAGCAGCCGTTTCAAAGGAAACTATGTAGTTCCATGCATAGATGATTTCTAAGGATTAACCCTCCGAATTTAACCGACCACATTTCCCATTGCATCGTGCCTTCGCAAACACCATCAACAAAGCACAAGGGCAATCGTTGACTATTTCTGGTTCGGATTTAAAAAATTCACGTTTTTCACACGGCCAATTGTTTGTTGCTTGCTCCCGAGTTAGTAAAGCGAAGAATTTATCCATTTATAAGGCAAATAAGGCAACCAAAAATGTTGGTTATATCAGCTTGAATTAAAATAAAATAAAAAAAATGTAATTTTAAATTTTTCCAGTAAAAACGCGTGTTCTTTTCTTTGACGTAGCAACACGAACCGAGCAACACTTATAAATATACAATCTATAACGACTGTACATTCGCTCTGCATAGCGGGCGTAGCCAGCTAGTATATATATATAAATATATATATATATATATATATATATATATATATATATATATATATATATATATATATAAATATATATATATATATATATATATATATATATATATATATATATATATATATATATATATATATATATATATATATATATATATATAAGGTGTTTCAGAAAAAATGGTTAAGCCCGAAACACCTCATAGTAGATCTATTGGGAACACCAATAAACAAAGAAAACAATTTTTTTAGTACCTGAGATATGTCAGTTTTTTTAAAAAAGTCGTTTTGTTTACACTGATTTGCGTTTCTGTAAACCATAGCTACAAAAATATGGAATCCATTGGTTTTTCGACACTATAATATTCTTCATGAATTATACCAACAGATATGCAGTAAACCTTATGAGTAGTTGTTGAAGTTTTTGGGAAACAAAAATCATAACTTCAATTTTAGTCATGAAATGTGGTAAACATTTTTTTTTGTAAGTATGCTTACATGGTGAAAGTGGCCATTTGTCATTCCGTTCAATATGCCAATCCAATAATTTATTTTGAACTAGCACTGTGATCTAATTTTTCGCATTAAATGCGGATTCGAAAGTTGCCAGCAAAGCATATCCATCTCTCTTCACTGTTTAATCATCACTCCACGGAATATTATTAAAGATTTGTGGATCTTCTTCTATTTTCGTAAGCATCTGTTGGCAGAAAGATCATCTTGCATTATGGTCTCTCGGTTGCAGAGTTTGCACGCGTGTAATATGGTAGGGTGGAAGTTATTTTTTTTTCAATACACGCTTGATTTTGCAACCCCAGTGCATCGAGCTATTGCTCTTGCAGAGGTAGAAGGATCTCGGGGTGACGCTCGTTAGGATGCCTTTCCCTATAAAGGGCTGCAGATGTATTTGCATCTCTTCTGCATCCACCATAAATAAAATGCATATTTGCTTATTCGTGTGATGTAAACTGGATACATGGCATTTTGACCAATAACATCCAATTTAATATGCAAATGGAATAGTCCAATCAAATAGCGAAATGAAACACATGCGATATCTAAAAAATCGATTGATGCAATAAATACTTACATCCCTCACTCACTCACACTTAATTATTTCAAACTCTTCTTGTCTCGCATGAATAAACGATGGAAAAACACAGATTATCACTGCGTTACTTTGTTTTTCAGAATTTTTAAAAATTTGTTATTTATGGCACACAGCCTTAATCGATTTTACAAACTAATGCTGTGTGCCTCAGAAGACTTTTCACACTACTTTTTAAAATTCGAATCTTCCACTATTGTCTCATAGGTGAAAGTTGAAAAGTTAATCGACGAGGTTACTTTTATAGACTTTTCATTTTATTGTGTAGAGTAAATTGATGTTTTGAATTTGTTTTGAATTTGACTTTAGTATAAAAAAAATCAAATAAAGAAAAATAAGAAAAGATAAAAAGAACTTTTTATAACAATATTTTTCAAAACTTTTGTTGAATCATATATAGCAATGTCTTGCTTTTGAAAGATTAATTTTAAAAGCAAAATAAATGAACCAATTATTATAAATTTTAATAATATTTATTATTTTAGTCACACATATGAAATTTTAAAATCATTAAAGCCATTTTAATGAGTAAATCATGGACAATTTACTGACACATAAATGATTTGCTGAAAGTAGAGAACAAATTGTTAGTACAAACGTTGTACAAAAATGGAGATATAGTGGCCTCCGTATGGTGCTGGAGATGGATATTATCTCATAAGTTTCATTTCTTTCATCGTTTCTTCGTTGCAAGGCGTCTTTCTAGTAAGTTTGGAACAGTCGAACTCTTCAATGCGCAGTCCATCCAAGGTTCTAACACGACTTTATGTAACGTAAGCCTATCCCTTGGCGAATAGTTTTTTGCTGAGATACACAACTGCACGGTCAAAATTTTCTTACCTGGTTAGGGTTGCACATTTTTTGGCAGATTTCACAAGTATTATCACATAAAGTGTTGATGGCTTTGTAGAAATCAACAACCTGCGCTGAACGTTCTGCATAAGCATCACGAAGACGTTTAAGCCTTTTTGTATGTTTTAAACATGATTTGCCTGGGTTCCTTTTCTCGTAGTTAATCCAAAAAAATCGTAACAAGGTGTTTACATAAATTTATAAGATTAACATTTATCTAAATTAATTCAGCGTGCAGATGGCTAAAAGTAATAAAAGATTGCATTGTCATCCAGTTTTGAGCTATTCTGAAAATTTCAGAGCTCTAGCTAATCGAGAAGTCAGTTAAAAATCGATTGCAAAATTTGTACTGCACAGACCCACAGACAGACAAGAAAGCAACTTAATAAAAACATTGTAAAATGGAAAAATGGCCGGGTCGCACTCATTTTGATGTAATTTTATTTGTTTTTACCTATAGTTCATAAATTAGGTTCTATAGATGTACATAATTCTGTGTAATATATTACACAGTCTCCCGCACAGAAGTATTGTTTAAGCAAATATTGTGCATTACACAACTCGCTGTTGTGTACAATAGGCCAACATGCTACATTGCCTGCCATCGTGCTTTTATTATGCCAAATGAATTTCTGACAGCACTTAAGGCCTTGGTAATTCTCTAATGCAGGGAAATTACCTCTTCTAATAAACGGTATTATAATGGCTAGAGTGGAAATGATATTTTCAAATATATTTAAATATTCCATAAGACCTCGTCATACATGGAATTACGGCAGCCACAATAGATGTTTAGAAATTTTTCAAAGCTATTACATAACGTCATTAAAATAGTGCTGTAATCTACACTTCATAAATCTCTCATGTTAATCATCTATGTACTTTGTTTTAGTGGCCTTAAAAGTCAGTAAACTTTTTGTGAACAACAAGACTTGCCCCACTTAGTAGGGCATTATATTTTTTTTTTTATAATAATGTATTCAACTTTTATAAAGTTTTAAAATTTTATTTTACAAAATTTTAGACGAACGTCAGGCAAATAACTTATAAATATATAAGGAAAATGGCATATGTCTATACCATAGTATTTACGTGATACAAGATCAATTCGTTAATTGTTCGTTAAATAATGTTTTACGGACAGTCAGTATTAGCATCAAACGCATTGGTATTTTTTCTTTGTGCAGCTAACTTAAAATTTAAAGTTCCTGTTGCTTACTTTTTTATAACATCTCTAAATGCAAAAGAAAGATGTAGTATTGTGAAATTTGTTATTTCTCAGTTACGTGACGAATGTGAAGCAAAAATCATTAGCCTAACGTTTGACGGTCTGAGCTCAAATTTAAGCATGGTTAAATTGTTTGGCGCTGAAAATTCTTGTATTTCTAGATAATTGTCATATGGTTAAGTTAGTAAGAAATCACTTTAAATCAAAACAATCATTTTAAAAACAAAATAATTAAAAAATTGAATGGCGATAATTTCTATGTATCACCATTCAATTGTTTCATTATTTTTGTTCCATAATTTGCAAATAGAACAAGGCCTGGCACTCGCTCCAAAAGTAAATGGCACACACATAAATTTTCACAATTCCGTTATGAGAGTTAAACATGCGGTGCAGGTACTTAGCCTGAGCGTAGGAAATGCCTTGGAATATTTGCAAAGTCAAGATGTAAATATTGAAAATTATTTGCCAACTGCCAATTTTATAAAATTAATTACTTTGATATATTTAATAGCAACAACTTAATTACCAAATATGTTTACAAAAGGCCACCTTCAAAGCAGACCTATTTTGACCTATTTTATAAAAAATATGTTACAACAGCGATCATCTAAATGAAGAGAACCGAAGAAGAATAAGAACTTAAGAAGTCCATAACTAGTTAAACACATACATAATACACATAGATGGTAACAATTTTAATACTCCCGTTTTAAAAACCAAATAACTTATTAAAAAGAATATTTGTAAGCAACTAATGGCTAATATTTTTTAATTTGACAGATCTTAGTTTCGTTAAAAAAAACAAACAAACTTAGTGATGATTTGTCGTTCAATTACCGGTGCTGCCTCTAGTGATAGTCCCTATGTTGGTGAAATTTTTATGTATCCATTCCCCTTATATATTTATAAGTTATTTGACGTAAGACATAGCAAAAACTTTTGTGCTAGTGACATCTTTTGACATATTGCTTGACGTAAAAGAATAGCAAAAAATCGAAATTAAAAAAAAAACTGACATATCTCAGGTACTACCTGGAAAAAAATAGTTCTACTATGGGGTGTTTCGGGCTTATTCCTTCTTTCTGGAACAGCCTGTATATATATATATATATATATATATATATATATATATATATATATATATATATATATATATATATATATATATATATATATACATGAGCATAAAATATGACACTCTAATTAAAGTGTGAATAATTATATTTCTGTTTATAAACGACATAAGCCTCGTAACAAGATAATATCGCTATTAATATTAATAATTTAATTTTTGTTTTGTGGTATATTTAAATCTTTCTTGTTTAAATTTAATAATTATGATACTGATTATAATTACCTATTTTCTACGGTGACTTATTAAAAATAACTGGGTAAATTTCTATATATAACTGCATAAATAAACATAAATCATTACTGATTGTAATTTCATATAAATTGTACCTATTTGATAAGTAATAACACAAATCAAATTCTGTAGGTCGACATGATAAAATATGATATAGAAAATGTGACGCAAATACAAGATTGACTTCTACCACTACCTTGTTAAAAAGTACTATTTACAAAGGTGTATTTAATTGATAATCTCGCGACACTTAAAATTATTACACAAACATACGTCATTAGAAAAAAAGAAAGTTGATAGCAATTACGTTTACAAAAGTTAATGACTTCAATCGTTTAAGATATTTATATACGAGTCAATCAGACCACTTATATGTAGCATTTACAAATAAATTATTAATAAGTGGCATGGTTGACAAAACTTCAAAAAAAATATTGATAACACCAAAAATACTGATAACATGGAAAAAAGTGCATATAAAAGTTTTACTCACCATAGTTTCCCTATTAAATCTTGTATTCCCATGAATAAAACGAATCCTTAACAACACTACACTTAATTACACTATTTGGACATATTTCACCGTTATTTATCAAACACTTCACAAAACATGACACATTGTCTTTTTATATAACACTACTGTTTAACACATAATCTGATGTGAGTTGTACACCGTTAAAAATATTAAATAATATCCAAAAAGTAGTTGATTTTAAAAGTCTGAAAATAAAAAAAATGTAATCTTATCAGTTCAATGAAAATGTGTTGAATGTGTATATAGTATGATAATAATTGTAGGCATCATTAACATGCCGCCGGGTTGATAATGTTTGTCATATGTGCATAAATTCTTGTATCAACTGTACTCATTCATATTTTGTAAATAATACAGTCGGTAAAAGTAATTGTGAATGTTTCGATCTTCATCTTTGTAGCTTTATTTTATTACGCATAAAACGAATTTTCTTATCATTCGCAAAATGTCATTGATGTTATCATAAAATGTGTTGTATAATTGCGCCATTTGTAATCTTTACAAAAAATTTCATCAACATTAAAATAAATCACAAATAGCTAATCCGGAAGTTGACACACTCATTGTCAAAAGGTAAGCTTAAACAATTCGCTTGCCGGAGAAATTAAAGAGAATTTAAAATTTTGATTCATCAACTGTATATATCCAAAACCAAAACAAAAAATTTGCGTCATACGCGAACAATACTTTTCTGCTTATTTTTATCGACTAACTGATAACAGAAACATGTGAAATTTATATCTTCATCACTATAGGTACGCTATGTGATTGATTGGGTTTATGGAATAATCAATTTTATATCCGATTAAAATTTTTGGCTTTGTTAAAACTTTAGTTTAACGCTTTGCATTTAGCTAATACCGCACAAACCTAAATACATTGAAGCAATTTTTAAGACTACCGTCGACAACACTTTAATATAAGTAAATCTCGTTTTAAATTTATAATTTTCCAATTTTTATGGAATTGACCTAATTCTGTCACATTCAACAACATACAATTATAATTTATAGATAAGCTTAATATATTGAGAACTTTGTCTATTATATTATAATTGTATAAATTATATGGACTCATCAATTCAACATAAAGTAATTGGGGTACAGTACTGTCATCGCACTCTTATCATCGTGCAATTTTGTATGCTTAAATATATTACAGATGTTTTGGAATTAGATTATGACGTGTTGTGTACAAATCAATAGTATCGATTTGTTTTTTTAATATGCAATTTTTATTGGTTGGCATTGAACAATTTTAAACTAAGTACATGCAGAAAAATAAAATTATGAAAAGTAATTTGCACTTGCGAGTTTGATATAAACATGCTAATTGAATTAGACAATATTAAAAACATTAATAGCGTAACTACCATTTATAAAAGTCAATAAAAATTTTTTCAAAATTAAAAATATTAAAGTTGCTATACACATTTGTACAACATTAAAAATTACACAAGCATCTATTAGTCGGTTTTTGAACTAATTTATTGGAAATCTGATATTTGTTATTACTTTAACATTTTAAGGCTTATATTTTGTTTTTGTTCTTTAAATTGTAGACAAATGATTTAAAAAATAATATCTGAAAAGCTGAAAATAGAATAAAACTATTTATTGGTTTTAGGTAAATTATTAAAATAAAAATGGAATAGGCTCGTTTTGCTACGAAGGTATAGGAATAGACTTATTTTGCAAATTAATTATGCTTAATAAGCTGTGTTATAGATAAACACAAACTTTTTAATTTATTTAATTTAATTTTTTAATTTTAATTTTAATTTGTATAGAATTGATTTCACCTGGAGTGACCGTTTCTTCTCTATATCGCCACCTTAGCCAATATTTTGTTTTATTTCTAATTCTTTTTTTTTTGTGATACTGCATGATGCGACACCTAGTGACGAACATTCTTTTTACAATAAATTAAAGCACGCCTTATCATGCCGGCCACCTTGAAATTATACAATATCGAAATTAACGCTATATCTCATTAAAATCATTTAATTAATTACATACAATTCAAATAAACTTTTAATTTGAAAAAATTCAACGATGGTAACAATTCATGTATTGAAATTAATTAATAATAATTCGGGCAGAAAAGCATTTCACAATTGATTCAACCCTTCTACTTTATTTTATTACAAAAACAATTTTACATCAGTGACATAGTAGTTGAGGGTAAGCAACACGCTATCCCTATTTTGGCACACCCTCTATGGGTAAGTCACACACTTTGTCAATCCCCCGATCAAACACGCCTGACGCTGTCCTTACTGATACCACTCGAACTAGCATATCCCTCCCAGGATGTAATTTAACGATACGACCTAACAACCATTTCAAGAGTGGCACGTTATCATCCTTGAGAAGAACAAATGCTCCATCCTTAATATTTGGATTTACAGTTTGCCACATTGTGAGTCGTTGTAACTCCGACAGATACTCATTTGACCATCGTTTCCAAAAAATTTGCATGCAATATTGAAGCCGTTGGTATCGCGATAATCGATTAAAATTTAAGTACACAATTGATGGTAAACTATTCATTGGGCTTCCTATGATAAAATGTCCCGGTGTAAGAGGTGCCAAATCATCAACATTATTGGACATTGGGGTAATAGGTCGAGAATTAAGAATTGCTTCGATCTGTGTAGTAATTGTCATTAATTCTTCGATTGTACAGCTATGTGTTCCGAGGGACACTTTCAGATGATGTTCCATACTTTTCACGGCGGCCTCCCACAAACCACCGAAATGAGGTGACCGCGGAGGAATAGTCACCCAATTGATGGTTTCATCAGCAAAGTACTTGGCGAGACCGGATCGATGAATATCTAAGTCAAACAATTTCTGGAGTTCCCTGAGCTCAGATCTCGCTCCTATAAAGTTCGTCGCATTATCGCTGCATATATTAACACACCGACCTCTACGAGAAACAAATCGTCGAAACGCAGATATAAAAGATGATGTATACAAATCATGCACCACCTCGATATCCACAACTTTCGTAGAAAAACATATAAAAATAGCAACATAAGCTTTAAGAATGACTTTAGAACGTATTATCGGTTTCACTGCAAATGGACCACAATAATCGACCCCGAAATTTTCGAATTCTCTATACGGTTGGACTCGATTTATGGGCAACTGTCGCATTAACTGTTCTACTGAGGTAGGTTTCATTCGGAAACCTGCGGACCAGCGTAAAGGTTTCGGTAATGTTCGTCTTGCATAATAAGTTTTCCGAATTTGCATTTTGGAATAATGATGGGATGTTTTTGATTAAAGCACAAATTCGAATTACTTAACCTCCCTCCAACGCGTAACACCATTGAAGAGTTAAAGAACGGATTTAAATTTTTTAATGGACTTTGCTTTGAGAAACTTTTGGTTTTATTCATGTGTTCAATGTCCCCAGCAAAATTCTGATTCTGATCAAATTTGCATATACATTCTTTCGCAAACTCGAGCTCGCAAGCGTTAAGTAGTCCATTCTGACTTGGCTTCAAATCAAGCTGGCTTAGGCACTTTCGCAATGCAATACGAACTAGTATGTTTGCCACAAATCGAGAGCAAAGTGCAGACATACGAACCACATTAAGCAATTGTGAATACCTTGAAACATAATAACTTTACATATGCACTATCGATAGAAGTGCTGTTTGTTTCATTTCAGTTAGGTCACATTGATTTTGCACACCTTTGTCCATTATTTTATTTTCTGGCCAGTCAACAGTTGACTTTACCAAAAATGGTGGACCATGCCACCATATTTCAGATATCTCCAATTCTTTGATGTTTGACACTCTTGAAACAATATCAGCGTAATTTAGTTTACTTGGAACGTACCTCGAAGAATCTATGTGCGTGAGATCCTGAATTTTGGATAGCCGATTTGCTACAAATACACAATACTTTGCTGGGGATGACCTAATGCGTTAGAGGGTTATTTCGAAATCTGTCCAGAGAACTATTCTATTGAATTTTAAATTTACTGCATGATACACTTTGTTGTATGTTTCAGCAAGAAGGAGCGATGCACATAGCTCCAGTCTCGGAATATTCTGTTCCTTAATCGGTGCCACCTTAGATTTAGCGCACAAAATATTGCTTTTTTACTGTACCATCTTCGTAAACTACTTGAACGTAAAGAACACATCCATACCCATAGACATAGACGCATCACCGAAACCATGAAGCTCTATCTCTTTAATTGAACAAAGTGTTAAAATACCACGGGGAATCCTAATATTTGATAATCCATTTAATTCCTGATATACATTGATCCATTCTGCAATCAACTCTGATGGTACATGATTGTGGGTGTCCAGGAGCATTATCAAGGAGCAGTAACGCCTTGTTATCAAAATGCATTCGCCTATTATAATTTTCGATTGCAGGAACTAGGCAGTTTTTATTATAATCAGTACAAAGTAAACTGGTCATCCAAGCTTTAGAATTTGATTTATAATAAACTGGTAATGATGATTTTGCAACATTTTTTAGAGCTCTTGGATTTTCGGATTTTCCAATTAGACAAGGTTTCAACTTAAAGTCACCCGATGCATTACCTCCAAGCACAAACGTGATTTTTTCTTTGGATGCTTTAAACCCTGAAGATTTTTTTTCATTTCGCGGTATATAAGTTCGGTCTGATAACTTTTTCCAATTTAAGCCAGTTTCGTCAAAATTATATACTAGTTCAGGGCTTGTTCCAGGTTATCAGCCCTACAGTTCCCTAGAACGTTCAAGTGACTGGGAAAACAGCCTATCTGGGTATTAAGATGCTCACTCATCTCGTTAAGAGATGAGCGGCATTTCAATGCCACCACGGATGTCAGAGAAACTGATTCCGGCAACTTGATTGCCGCCTGACTGTCCACATATATTGTTATATCCTTTGTGGATATGACATTATGCATCAACCTAGTCAGCGCTTCTTCAATCGCTACCGCCTCTGCCTGGTACACACAGCAGTGATCAGGAAGACGAACGGATATATTCACATTTAACTTGTCACAATAGACTCCAGCTCCGACTTTGCCGTCTAGCTTGGAGCCGTCGGTGTAGAATTGTATACTTCCAGTTTCCGCTGTTGACCTGTTCCCTTAGGATTCCCTTGAGCGGATAAGGGTCCACAACCTTTTCCAAAGCATACAATTGGTATTGTTTAGTTACTATTCGCCAAGTTTTCCTTAAGCGAACTGCCGATCGTCGAGTGACTCGTCTGTAGACATTTCCACTCAAACACGGCAGAGAGTCGTGCAGCTTCCGTCGGCAGGAAGAAGATAGAGCATAGCCTCCAGAGCACGTGTAGGGGTTGTCCTCAGTGCTTCGCTTATAAGTTATCTTGCCTAGTGCTGGCCACCACACACTCACCTCATTCATCAGAATCGGTCTGGCTGCAACGGTGAAGAGCCAGTGTACCAGCTCTGGTTTTAGACCCCATCTCCTACCAACGGCGTTCCTACATGAGTACAGAGCCATATAAAAGTAATTTCAATATAAAATAAATAAACAAAAGCTAGATTCGAAGATCCTCGACCTCCAAATTTTGTCACACATTGAATCTTCATTTCGATCAGTGATAATTGGCTCTTCAGCTGCACTTTGCATTACGTCTTTGAAAAAAACAAAGCTGGATTTTTTTCCATTCAACCCCAAAATGCTTTTATAAAAGCCTGTCGACCTCCGCCAGCTTCTCTTTTACGGTCACATCCGATTGTTTTACCTCTTTTCTGAACCGATCTAGCACCAATATCAGATTTATAAAATGTTTCTCCTCTTATTCACCATTCTTTTTCCTGGTTAGTATCATTCTTTTTGACTCCATAAATGTTAAGTGCCATGTTCCGGGTAGTCTTAGGTGATTACCTACCTCAGTTTTAAAATCAAGAACTGGGCAATTTTTACCAATACTAAAAGTTGTACCATGTTCACGATTAATATTTATATAATCTGCAACGTCGATGATGGCTTGTTTAGCTTTTATTTTGTTTCGAGCTGTGCAAACACGCGGTCCGGTGGAATAAAAGAATGACCAGCAACCGGAAATATTAGTTCCACTCGCTATATATTTCTGGGTGCTTGTAATTCCAGCAAGTAAAACAGCATGCTAATCATTATGCTGTTCTTATTGTGACCAGCACATCCACCAGACACTAATTTGATGGTTATATTTCGAAGGTTTATATTACATAGGTGGTTATAGACAAAAGATTAAATTTCGTTAGATCCTTTTTGGTGTACGTTTTCCAACCAATGGTACAAGAGAACATTATTTTGCGTTAGTTTAGACAGCACCTTTAGACAGCACCTTATTTTTTTGGCAGTCGAAGGAAATCGTTTTCTCATCATTTTCGAAATCTAGCCCATCATTTTCGAAATCTAGAATCCGGAAGAATGCTTTACCACGTAATTTGTGTATTCAAAACTTCGTATAATAAGCCGCGGTGGTCCATCCGATTTCACCTTTCGGAAAGAAAAGAGGAAATACCATAGAATCCAAATGTTTTAGAGGATTAGATTAGATTCCCTTCACGGTCAGACACAAAAACTAATGCAACATCTTCAGAATTTATTGGTGCGTTATATACTTTTTGGTCGTCATGAAGATTCCGAGTAAAAATCCGTGAGACACTATTAAGCGGACTACAGTTTCCATTAGCATCGGCTATTTCATTTTCGTGGATCCCTCGAAGTTTTTTATAACTGCTAGCAAATGGGGGAACATATTGAAGAACCATAACATTTGTTGACATTATATCACAGGATTGTTCATTCGAATATTTACAGTTGTATCAGTATCGTAGAGAAATAATTCAGCATAACGTACAATGAGAATATTAACGGAAGATCGATAATACACATTCCCAGATATTTTAAAAGAATAGACACTTCCCGACATATGCTCAATGCTAGCGCCTATCGAACAGAAGGCATTCACATTATAATATTGTTTAATAAATTCCCTGAAGTTCTTACTTTTATTGTCTGTACCAACAAAGAGTTGTTTAATATCGAATGGAAAATTTTCCTTTGAGGTAGCGAACTCAAAAGAATGTAAAATTACGATTACTTATAAACGGACCATTTACTTCAAAAGTTAAGCACTAACTGTTTTTTATTTATATAATTTTTTCCTATTCATTCCCGTAAAATGTATTTTGTATTTATTTTTGTTATTTTTTGTTTTCTTATGTGTTCTTTGATAACATTACAGTAAACTCGTTCAGTATGTCTTCAACTGAAGTGTTCGCAAATAGATGGCACACTTATATTTATAATTTTTAGTAACATGATAATTATGCTATTTTTGTATGTAATTTAAATATGCTGACTAGGGCATTTAAACTTTAAAGTTTAGTTATATAATCCTGATAATAATTCAAATAAATCACTTGTAAACCATTTACGTTCTCATGATTAGTAATACCCCACCAGTGGTTATTTTACTAATTAAAACAATTCTAAGCAGAATATAGGATTTGACATGGTCCTTCGAGCCAAGCAACAACGTAATCAACGTTGAAATTATATAAACGTTGAACTAACGAAAGATAAATAAAAACTTCAACGCCAAACATCAACCAACAATAGCAGAGTGAAGTTAAAAATTCGTTGAAAGCCAAAAAACAACCGACAATCAGAAAAATACCACAAACCAACCGGTCAATAAATATGTGGTAATAGATGATAAAATTCTAAAGGTTAAACTACCGTTAGAGAAGTCCCATCTTTACCACACCTCGCGGTAAGTTACGCAAAAAATTTACAACAAATTCATTGAAGAAATGTTATGAGATTTGAGGCAAACAGCTACTCGAAAGAGTAGCTAGATTTAAAGATGAGTCAATTGGAGAAAGAGATTGAGGGAATTTGTTACCTGCATGTAACTATACTGATCGAAACAAAAGAAGACGATCAAACTATCGATTACTTTAACATCTTTACCGAAATCATTCACCAAAATAAAACATTGTTCAACGTAGTAAAAAGGACATATTTAAAATCGAAGCTTCAAAAAGGAGCAGCACAATTTATCAACCACTATCGTACCACTTTCTGCTGTCGAACTTGATAATACTGTTATAGTAATTATCAGGTACATATATCCAAATAACCGGATATTTTAAGGATATCCCTAGCCTACATAAAAACAAACTGGCCTTTAACAAACAGTAATCTGCGATCTTTGAGTCCATTTTTAGTTCATATAGTGATTTATTTCGGATTGGCGTAAGATTAAGTAATGCCAACATCCCGTATAATTTTTCTCAGTTCCTTTTGTACAGCCTGCGATAGCAATTTTGAATAATCGACGGGATAAAATCATTGTCGTCAAATTGTAGCTCAATGTCTTTTATGTTCAAGAACACGTCCTTGGAATATAGCACATATCATGGATTAGTTACCTGAACACTAAGTCAATCTGGCAATACCATTTATTCAGGCAATGCTACGAATTTTATCCGAGCAAAGACCGAACTACAAGATTTTATGGACATATTTCTTTCCGAATTTTATATTGGGCATGTTTAAATTCACGACCGATTGGATATATGTCGGATAATCCAAATGAATCGGCCCTTAACCACCATCCCCGATCCATCTCTCTCACATCTTGATTTTAAACAACTTAGTCTTTACCGACGAATACAAGCTAATTTCCAATTATTCTGGAAGAGATGGTTATCATAATATCTTTCTCAATTACAACGGGAGAAAAAATGGACACAACCAAACTTAAATATCAACGTGGTCGATCTTGTAATTCTCCAGGAAGATAATGTTCCCCTATTGACATGGGCAATTGCAAGAAACGTCGAGCTTCATAAAGGTCAGGATAATTATGTGAGGGTCGTTACTGTACCAACCCAATTTTAAAATGCTATTCAAATTTAGCTAATTAGTTTTTTGTTGTTGTATTTTTACCGATAATTTGCAAATTTTCTTTTTCTTTATATTGAATTTCATAAAACAATAGCATATTTACGATTTTCAAACTTAAATTAAAAATTTGTGATCTGTAATATTAACAACCCTGTTTTATTTTTGACATCTGTAGTGACATATGGTAATGACGATTGCGTATCTTTAAGCACCCCAATATTATCATGTTAGTGTCATGATTTAATTCGTAACGCTATTCTCTAGACTAAAACATTGTAATCTCCACAAATATTTTGTCGAGGTTAGTTTTTTCAAATTCTCAAATTTTTGTAGATGGTTTTAAATTCTATGTATATGTGTAGATAAGTTACATTTGTATTTAATCGACAATCAAAATTACGAATTGGTTACATATTCATAAATTGATGTACAACTAGCAATTAAGCAGTAACAGATTGTTTATAAACAATTTAACCTTTATGTTTGAATTTGTAATGAAAATATTATTTTCACATAAAATTCATGCAACCGAAATTTACATATGAACAACCATAGGAGAAGAGTTTGAGGTTTGAGAAATATGGATTCCCATTGACCTACAAGATAGTGAAGAACAATTTTTATATTGACAACACTTAATGACAGACTGCAATATAGCACAGAATTGCTCAACAGAGGTGGTTTCACAAGCTTTGGAACTCCTTTGGAGGCCTAAAACAGAGATAGATCATTTTACACACAATGGACTGTTAACAAAACAAACTATTCTATCTACAACGGAAACTGTTTGACTAAATAGGATGACTAGCACCAATTATAGTAACCCCAAAAATCTGTTACAAAAATTTTAGCTCTCAGAGCTCAATTGGGATGAATCCGTTTCCGAAGAGCTGGCCAAAGGTTGGCAAGCATATACAAAAAGACTATTTTTACTTAATGAGCATAAGATTCCAAGATCGATAACATTCGCAAATAAATCAGTAATAGAAGTGCATGGTTTCAGCGACGCATCGTATACAAGCGTATGCGGCCTGTGTTTTCCGTAACTGGCACTGCCATGACTGAATGATACTATTTTACAGCCAAACTACTTCGAAAAGTCAAACAATGGAGACCAACTATGTCATGGAAGAACTCTACAACAGTACTGTCATGGATACAAGGTGACAACCAAAAATGCAAAACATTCGTTGCCAACAGAGTTTCAGAAATTAAGAAACTGACAGTACCATAGCAATGGCGATACGGCAATATCAATCGAAACCCCAGCTGACTCTGCTAGTCGAGCAATAAAAGCACAGGACCTGACCAGTCACAGTCTCTAGTGGACAAGGCCACAGTGATTCAAAAAGGTCAAAGAATACTAACCAAGCGTTAAATTTCAGTGTGCCGAGCAAGAAACAACTGAAATAAAAGAAACCAATCTAACAACACCAAAGAAGAAGATGACAGGATACTGCGAATACGAAACCAAATGGCAGTCTGCTTATGGGTAACTTGCCGTCTTCAAGAATACAGCCATTTCCACACATAGGAGTTGACTACGCAGGTCCTTTGCAAACGAAATCAAGCATGAAAAGAGAAAGTAATACTTATAAAGCCTACTGGGCGATATTTTACCTCACAATAAAGGCGTTTATTGCTGCTAAAAAATGATTCACTTCTAGGCAAAGAATTTATAGCGATATATACTGTAGCAACGCCTCGAATTTAATTGGAGACAGTAATATACTAATTTCGACGCTGATTTCAACAATATTGTTGCTGGTCAAATGGTTGAAGAAGGACCACCTACATCATCATACTTTGATGGACTATGGGAAGCAGGCGTGATTTCAGTTAAGGCACGACAGAAAAAGGTCGTAGGGAATAGTACGCTTATCTACGAAGAATTAACAACAGTCTTAAGTCAAATAGAAGCCATGTTAAATTCAAGACCCATATTTCCATTGTCCAATGACATAAGTGATCTCAAGTCACACACCCCCTACCACTTTTTTATAGGTTACCTTCATAGCTTACAACAACGACCAAAATAACTACAGACAAAACCTTAAATTGAAATCGGTAATCTCAATTTTATTTGAGTGATATAGCAAGAAGAGACTTCATAGCCATTAAATCAACCTCAGGACTCACAGTTGCGGAAATAAGAAGTGTTGAAGATTAAATTCAAGCTTACAAGAAGGAGTTAGGGCATCAACAACAAACATTAGTCTCCATTACTATCATTACTATTTATCAAGTTACATGCTCGTCCCAGCGGTACTTATTACAGTAACGTGGTACGTAGTCAGAATAACGAAAATCCATTCAGCAGCAGCTGCCCATCCAGTTCCACTCCCAGACATATGAAGACCCGGGAGTGTGTTGACTTATCAATATTTGTGTGACCGTTTGGTTTATACAGATTTAAAAGAATGCTTTTTATATGCTAAAGAATGCGCCAGGCACCTCTCAAAGGTTAATCGACCGAATTAGGAATGGTCTTCCGAATATTATAATTTTGGGTAGTATTTCAGCGGTTTAACCAGTTCAATTTAAAAACAATTAGAAGGAAATGTATATTTTCTTCCCAAGGCGGTATTCAAACTAATCTTGGAAAGATCGAAAGTACTTCGAAGTTGGAAGAACCAAAGATTTTTCGTCATATTAAAACATTTCTTCAGACGTGCTCATATGGTATCGGAATTGACATTTAACACCAAAATCGGGAATGGAATTCTAGTCATCTAAGCGTATACGACCAGTTGTTAAAGATGTTAATATCGGCCCCAATTTTACGACAGGTTGATGAAATCCTATATGTTGCGAACACATACACTAGGGCAACTATGCACTAAGGGGAGTCCTTTTACAGGGCGAAAAGGATGACGAAAAATTTCATGGTTATTCAGATAGAGCTTGTGGTTGGAACATACCACCAAGCACTCAAGAGGCTTAGGGTTTCCTCATACAATTTTATAATCTCAGTATTGTATATATTCACCGGGAAAGGCAAACGTAGTTGTGAATACTTTGTCCACGCTACCAGGCGCAGACGAGACTGTAAGTAATGTTATTTGCATAGAGGTAGATATCTTGAACACACAGCTTCCATAATATGAGACAATCTCAATCGATGATGGAGATATTTTAAAAAAATCATAGTGTTTTGAGACACCAGGCTGCGCTGATCTGGATAACTGGACCAATCGAGGGTATCTAAGGGAATCCGGTATCTTTCATCGTTTTGTTCAATGAAAGTGAGAATCCCCATTATTGAAGACACAACGACCAGATGGGTTGAAATATTTCCAGTGAAGCAGGCCACCACTGAAACATTTTCCAAAATTAAGATAAGTGAATTTTTCTTAGATATATGAACTCCCAAAATGTATTATTGCAGACAATTGTGCCCAGTTCGTGAGTGTGGTTATGCATCATGTTGCAAATTGTTTTGAAATTACCCGGTCGTTGCCTCTATTTAATCATCCAGCCAGGATGGATATTTTAGTTAAAACTGACCAACGATCCTGGATCGACTTTCTACCTTCTGTTCGCTTGCTTCTGTTTTCTGCGGGACTTTTTACCTTCTGTCCGGAGATCTTCGGACTGTTATTGGTGTGAGTCATGACTTTAGGGCGGTGGTGCCGAATGAGAATTTCATTCTCCAAATTACCTGCTTCTTCTCCAAATGAATGATGTAATGAAAGATGTTAGCAATGTTTCAGAAATTAAACAAGACTTTTTACTTCTAAATTTACCCCTCGAAGAGATGGACCATACTTAGTGAAACAAGTAAAGTCAAGTTCCACTTACGGAATTGGAAGTATCAATTCTAAGTTTCTTGGTACATATCACATGTCTCTACTTACGGCCTATAATGATTAGGGTGATGATATCCCAATACACCCAATCAGGTGCCGGGGCAGATCAAAAATAAATGCCAAATCTAATACAATCATAGAAATATCTCTCGTAACAGTTTCGCTCGATGACAGGTCTAAATAAGTCTAATTATTTGGCGCTGCAGGGCAGTCGAAAACAGGCAACATTCGAAGTTCGAAACGAGCTTTGATTCATAGGGGAAGTTTGTAACACAATCATACAATCAAATATACCCTTGCTACCATGCCCACCACCTACCTGGGTAATGAATTAATTAATTATAAGTTTGTTCTTAGAGTGTTATCTAACAGATGGCACTAATTTTGTTTCTATAAATGTACAATTTGATTAAAAAAAATAGTAGTATGAAAAGTAACATAAAAGGGGGACAGTGAAAAATCATTTACACTAAAAACGAAATATGTTACAAAATTTTAATGACTTTGCTAATCGATATGAAAGTCATATTTTAGAAAACACAATGGTTGGAAGTGCTCAGATATACAGTGCTAAGAAATTTGCTGTGAACATTTCTTTATTTTGAAGGCTACATATTATAAAACGAAATTCTTGTCGATTGGTCAATTAAAAAGACAATTAAAATGCTGTTGATACCGCTTTGTACTTCTTGACTTAACAACTAAACATAACGAATATCAAGGATTGCGAAACGAGGAATTTATAAGTTCCAATTAAATTTTTTAAAAATGTAATGGCAACAGAGTTAGTTTTTAAAAAAAATTATGAAAACCCATTTTTAACTTAATGTAGAATTATGTAACAATAATTTTTAGAATTTTTTGATTTAATTTGCCAGACAAGAACACAATACGAGTAATGTCTTTATTTTGTATACATTATTAAGATTTATGTACGTTTATCGAAAATAACTATAAATTTCTAAACTGTATAGAATAATTTTCCACCTAAAACAAACAGCAGAGCTCGTAACCACCTACACGTGGTTCATACGCCTCACATTTTTTCTTCTATATAACATATTATAATTAGCACCATATACAAGAAACAAAATTCTTTTGTTTTAGTGAATTTACATTTTAAATTTGATTCTTCATTTGAATTAGTTTTAGATTTTTGTATTTGTGGCAAAAACCAGTGAGCCTGATGATTTTTACAGTACATAACTAAACTAAATTACGCTTTCGCTAAATTTAATGTACGAAGCATATTATTGCTTATCGTAAATTACATTTTTGAAATACATAATTGTATATATTTTTAAATCAACATAATGTACTCGTTTAATAGAATAAAAATTTCTCTGTGTTTGTTAATATCGAAATTGTTCCCAATCTAAATAAATTGACTTTAATGACAGATGATTGTTGATTAGCAAAACATATTTAGGTTAAACATATTTAAATTAGCAAAGAAATCTGTATCTTTATTGGTGAACTATTTGATATCAGAACATTTTTCTTACAGTACAAGTATTTATATCTTTACATTGTCAAGGTTAAAAGATGATTAAAAAAATATTAGATAAATTGTATGATTATTTACTTTTCCTCTGTTATGTCAATCACATATGTAAAACGTAAACAAAGTGGATAAGAAGTTTGTTTAGTAATTAAAATATGTCAACATTAGTACATTTCTCATAATGTTTGTAAAATTTAAATGTTTTGATATCAGATTACTATATAACTGCAATGATTTAATCTAGATTGTATACTATATACAATCTAGATTAAATCATTGCAAGTAGTAAAAGGGTAAACTTTAGTCTTTACTTTTGTGCAGAAATCCTTTTATCATTCTTTTTTAAAGTAATTTTCTTTAAGTACAGTATAACTATAGGTAAATGCATATGTAATTGAATTGGAAGAACTTTTGCCCCACAACAGACAAAAACGAATTTGGACAAACCAATTTCATTTTAATTCTATTTTAGTTAACTTATTAAATACACAAATATGGAGAAACGCTCAGAACTGTACATTTTAAAACTGGATATTTCAAAATTGTATATTTTAATACGAGATAAGGTACAAAACGAGAAATGGTACAAAACGAGATATGGTAAAATTCAGGATATTTCAAAACAAGATATTTCGAAATGTGATTTAAACTTAAAATGATTTTTTAGGAAAGTTCTGGAATATGGCCAATTAGGGAGGAACTAGGCAAGTTCTTAACCGATTTAGATGAAATTCGATATGTAGGAAAAAAAGTTTTAAAATCAAATTTAATTATACAATTAAAGAAAACAAACATTAAGTGAAGGAAAATTCTATTTCTCTCCTTAGAAATATTCAAGTATGGAACGTTACTGATCTTATTCCAGAACTTACCAAACAAATCATTTTAAAATCCAATTCCCATCCTACATATGGAATTTCATCATAATCGGTTAAGAACTCGCCGAGTTCCTTCCTAATTAGTCTTATTCCAGAACTTCCCCAAAAAATCATTTTAAAATCTCATTTTCATCCTACATATAGAATTTTATCATAATCGGTTAAGAATTCACTGAGTTCCTTCCTTATTGGCCATATTCCAGAACTTCCCCAAAAAATCATTTTAAAATCTCATTTTCATCCTACATATAGAATTTCATCATAATCGGTTAAGAATTCACTGAGTTCCTTCCTTATTGGCCATATTCCAGAACTTTTCCAAAAAATCATTTTAAAATCCCATTCCCATCCTTCTTATAGAATTTCATCATAATCGGTTAAGAACTTATCGAGTTCCTTCCTAATTAGCCATATTCCAGAACTTTCACAAAAAATCATTTTAAAATCCCATTTCCATCCTTCTTATAGAATTTCATCATAATCGGTTAAGAACTCGCCGAGTTCCTCCCTAATTGGCCATATTCCAGAACTTTCCCAAAAAATTATTTTAAGTTTAAATCACATGTCGAAATATCCTGTTTTGAAATATCCAGTTTTGTACCATATCTCGTTCTGTACCTTATCTCGTTTTAAAATATCCTGTTTTCTTCAAATCCAGTAGTAAAATATCCAGTTTCGACCGGTACCCACAAATATGTACAATTAATTGTTGTTAACTTACACAGCCGCCCGAACGTGCACATATACACTCATACACGAATATTCATGTATATATGTATACGTCAAAGCCATCTATATTACAAGCCGTATTGTTTGCATACTCATGCTATACAGAAATGTATATTTAGATTGTATTGTAAGTAGAAAATCGTGTCGGGATATGATAGCGAATATTGTGTAAAAGAAATAAACAATTAAATCAAAGCCGTCTTTAATCTATTTTAAGAAGCCGGCATGTTCCCATCGTACGATAGATATCATATTAAAAATGTAACCTGTTGATTGAAAAAAAAAATTGAATTTTGTTTTGAATGGTTTAAAATAACCCACACTACCATAACGTCATATAAATTTGAGCATATAACACTCGTAGTGAGAATAAAAACAAACAAGTGAAATAAAACAAAAAATATTACAAGTTCGTTCATTTTCTTTTTAGTTTGCAGTTTTATTTTATTTTTTTTATTTCCGATTTGTCAATGATATTATTGCAGCAGTGCCAAAACATAAGCTTGAAGTTCTTTTTCAAACATTTAATGCCTTTAATGATCATATTAAATTTACAACGGAGATGGAGAACGATAACCAATTGTCTTTTATAGATTTGGCAGATACCTCCTATAATTCATATAATAGAAATACTGTAACATTACTTTCCAACAAAATTCTCCAGTTATCTAATAAGAATTTTCATAGAATAAATTTCAATCTTCTAAAATCAACATTACTTTACAATAAGTATCCTTTTTCTGTTTTTAGTCCAATTATAAAATCATGTATCTTCAAATATTCTACTCAATTTGATAATAACCAATTAGATGAAGAGAGTCAATCAATTACTAATAAACCAATTACCACCACATGCTATTCCATATGTAAAATTTCTTTATGCAAAAATTAATCATTGCCTGAATAAATTTAATTTTAGAACAGTCGGCAAAGCATATACAATTTAAGAACATCTATTTTTCTTCGTTGAAAGACCTCACTCCGTGATAATAAATGTATATAAAATTAATTGTGAATGCAATGATACATATACGTCAAATATTGGCCAAACATAACAACTTTTATCTAAAAAATTTTACGAGCATAAACGTGATGCTAAATATTTTTTTTTAAATATTAGTTCTAACACTGTCAGTGCCTTATCCAAACATTTACACAATTCTAAACACGAAATTTGTATGGATAATATTAAAATTCTGAGTAGGAGAGTAATAGAAGAATATTAGAAATGATTCATATTAAATTAAATCCCAAATTGTTTAAATAAGCAATATAACTGCGTATTTGCAAAATACATGCAACCATTTGTTTTAAAATCAAAACCTTGTGTAATAAAAGCCAAACTCAACGCGTAGCACACGCCGATATATAAAAAAAATAAATAAAATTCTCGATTTGGTGTGATGTTAGTAACATTCGAAAACATAATTTTTTTTTAAATTATTTCGTTGCTATGGGAATTTCAATAAATAACTTACACTAATATAAATCTAATTTTTCTTCATAGTTTTCATTCTCACTAATACTTTAAAAAATCTAGAATTTGTACAGCCTACGTACAAATATTCGGATTTTATTACACAAGGTTTTGTTCAAACTACATAAGTGACAGTTTATTTTTTTTCTACGTACATATTTTTCATTTTGTTTTTGTATTACCCCATCTTTAAACGGGAATTTCAATCTTGTTTTTAATTGTTATTTATTACGTTTTTCATATTATTGTGTTGTTTTATTTTCTTTGATTACAATTTCAATGGTTTGTAATTGTTTTAACTGTCTTTTAAGCGACGTCATTAACTATCTTTTCTAGTAATTTATTCAGTAATAAATGATATAACTTTTTTTTAAGTTCCTATACACTTGCAGAATTTACTAAAAAAGATAAACAGTAGTAATTTCCGTTATGTTTTGCCGAAGAAAAATTACTAAAATTTTCTATTAAAGCCGCTTGGGTTTACGTTCGATTAATTTTTTAATTTGTAATTGTTTTTATTACGTATTGTATGCTTTTATTTTGATTTTTATGATAAATGGATGCGGTTGGCTTTCGAAACGTAAAAAAATGAATTTTTATTATTAATGATAAATTATTAAAAAATACATAGGCTTAATCGTCAGAGCTACTAGAAGCAGCACACATTCAGTGCAATAGCACTTAAAAATCATTCATGCATTTTGTGCTCGAGTGCTCACAGCTTGGAATGGTGCAAAAATTCGGCAAAATAAGCCAGCTAGTACGAATGCAGCTTGTCAACTTACATGAACTGTGCAGAAAATATCTAAATACCGGTCACGATATGCGTCAATATTACCGCCAATCTAGATGCAAGGACAGTAATGGTAAAAATCATAGCGTCCTTCTCACAAAACAAATATCCGGTGATTCTTCAAGAACGATTTCAGTAAATAGTGCCGTAAAAACACACGATACACCGAGCAATTGGCGCAGTGGTTAAAGCTGTGGTGTTTGGGACGGGAGGTACCGGGTTCGAATCCCAAAGAGGGAGGGTTGCAAAAGGGATTTTTCATCATTTGATTACGATCGGTGATGACGATGAACACAACTATGACCCTCCGTTGGAGTGCTTAATTTTATTATATTTATATATATATATATATATATATATATATATATATATATATATATATATATATATATATATATATATAAATATATATATATATATATATATATATATATATATATATATATATATATATATATATATATATATATATATATATATAAATATATGTATATTTATATATATATATATATATATATATATATATATATATATATATATATATATATATATTTATATAACGATCAGGTTCCCGACGCCTTGACAATCGTTCGGCACACACAACACAACACAATTCTAAACTACCTGCAACAGCTTGTTTCCAAGAATAACACGATATTTCTTAAAATTTCAATTATTAATTAATAAATTATATAACTTATTTATTTATTAAACCTGTCACGCTGATAAATGAAACAAATTAAAACATTTTATTCTATTTAGGACTATCGCCTTTTAAAACTACCACAAATAGGTGCGGATCTGCGTTAAATTCCATCTTAAATTCATGTGTATTACGTTTCAAAAAAAAAAATGTGAACACTAAAATCAATAGGAACAACCATTAAAATGACAAAATACGTCATTAAATTACACGAAAATCTAATATTATACATTTCAATCGACACAAAACTTTAAAATTTATATAAATTAGATTAAATAAAAAAAAAGTATATTAAATATTAAATTTAAAAGAAATAACCGTTGAATAACAAAATACGACGGATGTTTATACAAATATACATTTTTAATAAAAAATCACTAGTAAATGCACAATAGTTCTAAAAAAGAAGAACAGAAAACGGGCTAACGTTCCATTTATTAAACCAGTTAAGTTTGATTGTCGACATACCAGAAATATTTCCGGTACTAGTTCCTTGTCGAATTTTTGAAATAGAACTATTATGCCTAAATTTTGGCTTCATTTCTTCAGATTTATTCTTTTTACTACTGAATATTATTTTTTGGCTTGCGCGAATAAATTTTTGGGTACCAATTTGTATAACTTACCATCTGGTATACTCGCCCCTAAAACTAAAAATCGCCAAGATTTTAAATACATTTGCTTAATATTGGATATAAATGACAAAAAAAAAATGCAAAACATGTAATACTTCGATTACCGGTTGTGATACTAAACTCACACGAAATTTACATTTATCGGGTTCATACAAATTTGAGAAAGTCCCGTCCAATAGTTCCGTATCAAAAGCTATTACTTCCGTTTACTATCACAATGCCTCCAGTATTCGTGGCACGTGTAGGGATAACAATTCCCCAGACTATTGGTTGGCGTAACTGACTATAGACCAAAGTACACTAACCGCTTATTTATAAGGGACTATCAGAACAAACTCTCGTTTCTGAAAGACGCTGGTGCTGATATATTCGTCATTCCCTATATGTGCAATTTGTATAAACCACGAAACCCAAGTCAACACCGACTTAGTTTTGTCAGACACCCTTGGTAAAGCTATAGAGTTATTGGTCCTCACGAAATGAGGACCACCCATCAACACCTTACTAGTCGATCTCAAGAACAGGAAGCTGATTAATTGAGACATACAGCTGTCGATCAATGTGTCGCTGACAGTTCACCACATAGCATAGTGACTACAGGACATCTGCCGGTATCTAAACCAAAAAGATTGGAGCCGATTCGACAAAAAGCTACCACAACCGAATTCTAACACGGAATATGTCGATCCAACTAGGAATATATCGGCCATCGCAATCACCAAATCAAGTTAAAAAGAAAAATCAAGACTGCAGATCATTTGAGAACTACCGCAGGTTGAACCCGTTGTTACCCGATTCCACACATCCTGAACAGCTCACTAGAACAAGGATGCATGATATCTCTATGATCACCTTGGTCAGAGTCTATTATCTAATTACAGTCGCACCTGAACATGTTCACAAGATTGGTTTATTCGTGTCCATTCGAATGCCATTTGAACCACGAAATGCCGCACAATCGTTTTAACGATTTATTAACGAGATCGTTAGAGATGTAGCCTCTACTTCGGACGAACAACACATGTTTCACCTACAGACTCTGTTTCAGAAGCACACTGAATACGAGCTCTCAACAGTTCGAAATGCGTTTTTGGTACTACCTTCTAATACTTCCTTACTTACAAAATTATCTCAAATGGTATTTTGCCGTACACTGGACGAATTAACGCCATTCGGGAGTTTCCAGCTCCTCAATCAATCATTTATTATCTGCATAAGATAATAAGAGGTTTATGCCTAGGATAGCGGAAACTTTAGCACCTATACACACTCATTTGGGTACTTTACTAAGGAAGCCCAAAAGCTTGAAGAAATACTTCCAGCTAGTTAAATGTCAACAGGTATTTGAACAGCTAAGGCTACTTAAGTGAACATTACGTTATTGGTATATCCAATATCATGACGCTAAACTTAGTGTCACAACTGATACCTCGAGCACTGCTGTCGGCGCCATGTTGCAACAATCAAATAATCAAATAATGGAGATTGGTAGCCGCTTAGATTCTTTTCAAAGAAACTTTCGGCAATTTCAAATATTTTCTTTATACTGAGGTTGAGCGCAACCCGCGGTTGTTCGATGATTCATATATAAAGGTGTAATTAAGCCATATATGTCCAACACAGTACGCCATGATTCAAATTGAGGAAAATCAAACTATACTGCAGGCTAATCAAGTTATAGGAGCAAGTGGATTAAGCCCATTAAATAAAAGAAAATTGGGGAGCAAAACATATGTAGAGGGGAAAATACAGAGGGTATCTTCAATTTTGAGTCTTGCAATTCAAATCCCAGATCCAAGCATTCCAAGTTCCTCTGGCATCAGTTTAAACAAAATCAAAAGATGTACTTGCTAACCACATTGCCAGCTAGTTGGAGTCAAAAGCGTAGAAAAAGAATTTGGAGTAAGCAGATACACAAGCAGGCAAGTAAAACAGCTAGTTGCTACCAAAGAACATTATAGTTACCCTATTAAGGGTAATCCTTTATCAGACAATGTAAAAGGTAGAATTTTGGAAAATTATTATGACAACGAAGTAAGCCGAATATTACCGGGCATGAAAGATACAGTGAGCGTCCGTGAACGCGCAATAAAAGTTAAAAAAAAACTAAGAGGTTAATGTTAACCTAAAAGAAGCATACCATAAATACAAACAACAAAATGAAGATGATCATGTCGGATTTTTAAAAATTTGCAATGGAACGACCAAGAAACCGCGTTTTTTCAGGTGCTTCAGGGACACATTCAGTGTGTGTTTGCATTACACATCAAAATTAAAATTTAATGTACTCAGCTGCCTCCAATTTAGTGCAACCGAGCGATACCAAAGAAGTTTTAAAATATGTAATGTGCAATGTTGAAAATTATGATTGCTGCACAAATATATGTTCTGTTTGCAATACAAAGCTTGATGATTTCATAGCGGAGATTTTTATTTTTAAATATTTGTATTATAGTTTGCTAAAATGTATTAATGTTAACTAACAAAGTTTAAAAACAATTTGAGTAGGAAGAATATAAACTTTTTATTTAAAAGGTCTGTAGTATTTTTGTTCTAGTGCCAAGCTGATTTTTTCACAGAATAAAGTGTCATTATTAAAAAGTGATTTAACGGTAATTTAAAAAATTTAAAAAAAATACTTTTTTTGTTATTGTGGTAACAAGAAATACAGATTCAAAGAATCACTAAACTTTTAAAATTGAAACTTATTAAAAACTAATAATTTTATAATTTTCTATATTCTTGTAGCTTTAAGAAACCGTTTTGAGAAACCTAAAATCGGCCAAACCGTTTTGAAAATATGATCAAAAATGTAATACATGTACTCAAAACTCCTTGAAAAAGTGAAAACTTTAAGAGAGTGTAACTCGAGAGAGAGAGAGAGAGAGAAAAGAAAAAAAATTTCTTCTACAATATTTTTTTCTTTTACTTATAAATCGAATAAATATAGCTCGAATATTTTTGAGACATCAACTTCCAAAATCCCATTTTTATGTAAGATTTCATATGGAATGATCCTATACATTTATATATATATATATATATATATATATATATATATATATATATATATATATATATATATATACATACATATATATATATATATATATATATATATATATATATATATATATATATATATATATAAATATATATATATATATATATATATATATATATATATATATATATATATATATGTATATTTATATATATATATATATATATATATATATATATATATATATATATATATATATATATATATATATATATATATATATATATATATATATATATATATCTATGATCATATATATATATGATTTGATAGATAACATTTCATTCTTTAATTAAAATTATGTTTGAAGGCTTCCTAGTTTAGCAACCAGAAAGCTTCAAAGTTGAAAAATTGTGTTTTTCATAAAAAAAATGCTCTATTGATTGTGAAAAATGAGTCGATATTTACAGTTAATGTAAATTTACAATTGATTTTTATAGATAACAAATCAACAATTGAAAATAGTGAAAACCGTGAATTCTGTTAGCTTCAGTATGACCATCAGATGGCTGCAAAATTGAAATTTATGGATTTTATAAGTTTGTTCGTAGTAAAATAGCTATATATATGATTCATCAAGCACATGTATTATAGTTATGACTCATGACATTCCTGTTTTATTACTTTCTTATCTATTTTTGTTTTATTACCTTTTATTGTTTATTGGTACCATGCAACAAAAACATTACCTGCCGTCATATAAAGAGACGTACAAAATTCTAGGATCTTTAGTTATTACTTAAAAGCGCAATATAAAGTATCACCAAGTATAAATAGTATCACCACAAGAAAATTTACAACCAGTGTATCAATATATTTTCTCTGAATCATGTGTACAATTGGGTGGATCACCTGTAAGAAAACACAGGCTGTCAGAGTCAGGTTATTGCCATAAGCAAAAGGAAAAAACTGTAAAGCTCACTTTTGAAAATGTTCTGCACGTTCTGGTTCCCGTGATAAAACCAATCGAAGAAGATCAGGCAGATTCTAATGAAAAGGATGTTTTCAGCAACATTGTGGAAGCATTTAATCGCGAGGAAATATACGAAAATCGCGTATTCCTGTTTTCTTTGATACCTGAGCACTGGCCAGTACCTCAAATTATGGATATGTTCCAAGCAATAGGACACATTGTATGTCACATTGTAAAATCAGAATTTAATTAATGAGACAGGTCGGGAATTTTTCCAGAAACATTTACCTTAGTTGAGGAATTCTACAGAAGTATGGATATCAGCCGACAGCTTCCTGGAAAAAAATGATTACATAAGTGTTCCTGATACTAATGGGGAGTGGATTCAAAAGCAGAAGCTACTTGTTTTGTTTAATTTATCTGAGGCATTTCAGAATTTTCTGGAAAAAATCGAACTAAGAACGTCGGATTCTCTAAATTTGCGGAGCTTCGACCAAAAGAATGTATATTAGCTGGACAGGCCGGAACTCGTAATGAAGGTGTGTGTATTATTCATAAGAATAACAATTTGTTATGTCCAGTTGTAACAACAATTTTACGATGTGATCCTGTTATTAAGAATGAAAGAAAATTGTTAAAAAAGTATCCTGTGAAAATTTGATGTGGGACTGTTGTGAAGATAAATGTGAAGAATGTAATGTGCTTGTGGATAATTTTCTGAAAGAAATTAAAGCCGCCGCAAAAGCTGAAGAGCTGGATGATGTAACATACAGCTATTGGAAGCCTGTTGAGAAGACGTATAAATTGGAAAAAAATTACATCTTCAATTGATGAAATTGTCGAAATTTTATTAAACTCAAAGTTTGGACTAGCAGCATTGCGTAAACGTGATTATATCGCTAAACAACAATCTAATTACCTAAATCACGTAAAAAATAAGCTGCAAGTTGGGGAATATGTTGTGATTTTAAGTTATAAGTTTATAACACAAAATGAAATACAAACAGCGCATTATTATAAAAGGCAAGCACCTTTATTCCCAATCGTAGCGTACTACAAATCATTAGCAGATGAAATAAGCATACTTCCTATGCAGTAGTATTAGAAGAGGAAACACATGATGCAGTAGCTGTATACGGATTTCAAATTAAATTTATAAATTTCCTCAAAGAAAATGAGTCGGAGTATCCAGCTCCAAAAAAAATTTATTATTAAGACCAAGAACAACTTTGCCAATATCAACTTCCATCAACATGATTTCACCATCGACTGCAAATGGAACTTCTTCGCCATAAGTCACGGAAAGAGACCATCAGATGGTGTTGGAAGTACCATTAAGAGAATTTCTAGAACGGCTTCCTAGAGAAGTATTGACGAGAGCCTTTTTAATACTGCAGAAGGATTTTTTAAATGGTGTAAAGATAAAAGTAACATAAAATCTATTAATTTCGGTTATGTAAGCAAACTAGAATATGCAGAAACCAAAACTAAACTAAATAAAAGATTTTCAAATGTTAACACAGTGAAGAATACTCCTCAAACTCGAGTTTGACGAGTATTCTTCAATTGTGCCGAACTCTGACACAAATTTTATTAAAACTGAAATGTTCTCGAATTATATGTTCTATATGTTCATTGAAAAACTGATTAAAATATAAAAATAATTGTAAAAGTAGCATTTATTATTTTACTTTTAGTAAGGAAAAATAAAAAAAAATATGTTTAATTTTAAACGACATCTACTGGCCGATCTATGTATGCCATGTAGTTTTACTTTTAGAAATAGGTGCTGTAAAAAACATTTATTCTAATTTTTGTTGATATTAAGCCACTTTTAATTCGAGAAATCTGAAAAAATACTATTTTTTCAACTTTGAAGCCCCCTAGCGTCCAAAATAGGTTCCCTTAAGTGATTTTAGGTTTGTTTGAAAGGCTCGATTATTTTTTTTAAATCCCGTATTAGAATTTTTATGATTTTGGTAAATACTTACTCTAGCGGATAAATTCAAAACCCACATATATCTCATTATAACATCTAAAATAACTGTACAATATCAACAAAAAAAAACTACACGACAATTTATCATGAATCTAGACCTTTCCAAAATGGTACAGTTTACGGATATATCTTTTATAGAACAGAAACTAGCATTTTATATATGAGTACAATATTGTAAGTGTGAAAAATGCCAAAACTGGCATGTCCAATAACGGGACACTCGGAGGTAAAAAAAAAATATAAAAACACGGTTCCATTATTTTGAATGAGGAAAATAAAAAAAATAAAAAATCGAAATCTAAGAGATGAATTTCGAAAAATGTCTGTTTTATAATGGAATGACCCATATATATATATATATATATATATATATATATATATATATATATATATATATATATATATATATATATATATATATATATATATATATATATAAATATATATATATATATATATATATATATATATATATATATATATAAATATATATATATATATATATATATATATATATATATATATATATATATATATATATATATATATATATATATTTATATATATATATATATATATATATATATATATATATATATATATATATATATATATATATATATATATATATATATATATATATATATATATATATATATATATATATATATATATATATATATATATATATATATATATATATATATATATATATATATATATATATATATATATATATATATATATATATATATATATATATATATATATATATATATATATATATATATATATATATATATATATATATATATATATATATACTCGTATTTATATGGGATTGAAAGATAAGTAGCTGTTTATGATACAATGATATCATCCAACTTAATCAAATGACACAATTCATATAAAATTGTTAATCTAATTATTAAACGAAAGTGAAACCATCCCACTAAATATAAAAAAAAACTCGAACTAGACAATATTTTTATATCAGACTCGTGCAAAGCTTACGAGTATGTATATAGTATATACGAGTACCTAAATATGTATTATGTATAAAAGCAGATCGTAAAACGCCATTATACGAATATGATTATGCATTTAACATTTTTTATCATATTTCGATAGACATATTATGATTTACATAAAGTATACATACACAAAATAAAGAGTGATACAATTGGACGTTATAATTTAAATTTGACGTCGTTTACAGCTTTTGCTGTATAAACGGTAAGTTTATGTGTAGGAAATTTTTGGTTGCTAAAGATATTTATCTTGAAACACTTTAAAATATTACAAGCAATCGAATCACTCCTTAAAAAAATAAAAACAATCTCTAAACGGCAGAAGGCATAAAATTATAATAGTAAGAACTATATAGAATAAGCTTGAAAGAAAATTGAATAACTTCGTAATAACATTAAAATTATACAATGATCTTAAGTGGATATACAAAACATGTGTTAATGTCTAGCTCGCAGTTGTGTGTATATTATATACAAACAGTGTAATTTTATAGGGCTTCCATATTCAGCATAAATAAACACACTTTATTATAAATAGAATTTATTTAATGATTTTACGCCAAAAAAAAAAAAAAAAATTTACTTGGTAAGGTAAGAAGTGATTTTTTGATTTATGATTATCAATTTTGCGGTAATTCTATAAATAAAATTTGGTTAGCACGCGGCAGTGACGTTATTTTTTATCGCAAAATTGCAAACACCGTTATATTATTTAACTGTTCATTGTTTATCTAACAAATTATTTAATGTATCTCAAACGATTATATTACAGACCACAAAAAAAAATAAAAAAATTAATTAGCTAAATTAACACAAATACAAAATAATTTATTTCCAAATTTCTAAATAATATGCTCAAAGTTCATTGCCCACGTTGATTAAATTAATTAAAATAACAAAGCCAGAGTTTTATATTTCAAAGCATCTTAATACTAAACACTAAATTAATTGTGAATTAACTGAATAACTGCAAATATTTTTCAAAATACCTTACACTTTTAATTTAAAATCAACATTCCAGCAAACCTTTTTACTTTTCAACATTCTTGCGGTGTAAAATGTATTTTTAAATGTGAAAACAAATTGAAAAACTAAATCTACTGTAATTTCATACAATTTCCTTCCTGCGCAAATATAAAAAAAACTAAAACGTTCATATACAAGTTCATTTGTAATTTAAAACTTAAAAAAAATATACTAATACAGTTTTCAATTTGGTTGGAAAATATATTTTTAACTATTCCAACTTTTACACACACACATGATCTATAATAGCATAAGGAACATGTGCTTCAAATTAAATAACACAAACAGGTCAAGTGGATGTGATTCAATCATTTCGAAAGTTTTAGACCAATGTATTATGCCTCAATTTATAGTTTTATACCGAATAATTAGGTTGAAACTAGTCGTAAATTTATGGGAATAATTTTCGGAAGTACATTTTTGCCATTAAATTGTTGCCACTAAAAAAATATAGCAAAATAATGAAGTTGGCTACGAGTCATTATTTTTCATCTTGCAATACAACATACTACGTGAATTGTATAATACGGCTCTTATATGAAATCGACTATAATTAAGTTGTCCCATCAAATATATGTCAACAAACAAAAAATAATAATTTTTAAGAAACCAACCAGATACATTTTAGAAGGGGATGAGAATACATCATAAAAAATTTAGATCACATTTTTAGTTTTATTTATTTTGTAAATTGGATTACAAAACAAAGTACAACATCACAAAAAGGCTTGTGCTACAACATTTAGTGTCAGAAGTGGGATACCACATTCAGTATAGATCATTAACGAGTAATACCATAACAATTACTGATTTAGTGAATCTACTGGGGTGCAATTCCGGTTCGATGATAATGATAACTGATAAACTTATCATCGATAAAACACAAATCGCGATTCCATTTTCGTGGTAAACGATAAACTTGTGTCAAATTTGGTGAAAAACTGAGATATTTTATCAATTTGATTTTGTTGCTGAAAAGAGTTTATCGCCGATGATAAAATTATTCTTTTTGCGCCTAAATGTTTTGTGTTTCGTGTGTTGTATGTATTCTATATGTGTGTATTCTATATGTGTGTTGTGTGTATTCTGTTAATGACAAATTTTAAAAGTCAATCACGAGTTTCAATTTTACTAAATAATAATTAATTTAGCCATAATGATCGTAATAATGTGCTTCAATTTTTCTACAAGACATAAATTTGTGTATACAAAATATTTATTTCAAATTTTGACATATTTATTTTATTTATATTTATTTATTCAAAGTGCGCACCAGACTATCACAGTCCATATTTGAATGTGCACAACATTAACGAATTGAGTACTTACAAAAATTTTATATTTAATATTTAAAGACTAATAAGATTAATCAACTATCACTAATTCAATATTACAATTAAAAATAATAATAATAATAATATTAATAATAATAATAATTATAATAATAATAATAATAATAATAATAATAACAATAAACAAAGGAGATGAAAGTGTGTATTAAGCCAAATTCTAATATGAAACATTAACGTAAAGAAAAGTACTCTAAACATTTGATTCTAAACTGGGACGGATGTGAAATTCTTCTAAGATTATGAGGCAAGCTATTAAAAGTTTGTACCCCATTAACAAACACAAATGAGGCACGAAAGGTGGTACGATGTCGAGGTGGGATTAACGTTACACATCTATTGGAACGAGCTAACTGAATAGTGTTACGAAAATATTCAGGACACTTACCATTAATAATATTAAAAATTAATACACATTGCCTATATTTCAAATAGTTGTTAAATGTGCAACCCAACAAAGATTTCGAGTAGGGTGTAATATGTTCAAACCTCGACACATTATACACATATCTAGTGATTGAATTAAAAGCAATTTGTAATCTTTTATTGGAGTTATAATCAAGTTTGCCAAGTACTAAATCTGAGTATAAAATATGACTAAATAGTAATGAGTAAGCTATACACTTTTTGGTTTTGATAGGAGTAGCGTGCTTAAATTTGGAAAGTCGCTTCAGACCAGAATATATATTAGAACAAATGTGATTAACCTGTAAATCCCACTCAAACTCAGAAGTCAATGTAAACATATTATTAGTATTAAAGCATTCGGTAATTTGATTTTTCATTAAAATTTTAATCACCTTAGCTAACACTGGCAAAACACTAATAGGTCTCATGTCACTAATCAGTTTAGGATGAGACGTTTTAGGTATAGGAATCACTTTAGAAATTTTCCACTGAGATGGAAATACTGCATCAGCAATACTCGTGTTTATTATATGACAAATATACGGAATAACTAAAGGAATTATTAGTTTAATGAATCTTAGTGGGATGCCATCATCACCAATAGCATTAGTCTTGATAGAATTGATTGCTAATAAAACAGCAGCTTCATCAACAGTTTGAAAATTAAAGATATGTCTAGTAGGTACAGGGCTACCAACATCACTTAAATTCAATGACCCCGGCGTAGCAATTAAAGGTAATGAATTCACAAAAAATTGATTTAATTCAGTAACGGAAAAATTTGGGTTTGGCGGCGCATCTTTCGAAAGACCAAGGAAGCGAATATTATTCCATAGTTTACGTGACGGTAACCCAGGATCTAGTAGTCCATTTATATAATTGCTTTTATTTACCCTAATTAAATGTTTAACTTTTCGCCTGGATCTAAGAAAGTTAATCCGATTTTCAGGAGTCTTGTTACCCTTCCATATTCTATAAAAAATTTCACGATCAGAAATTGCTATTTTAATACTAGCACTAAACCAAACCGGAGTAGTCCGCACTGTTTTAACCATTTTTTTTACTGGAACATGCTTGTCAAATAAATGAAACAAATAGTCATTAATGACTGCTACCTTGTCATCAACTAAGTAATAATCAAACAACAGATCCCAATTAAGACTTTGACAATCAGCAAACAATAATTTATAATTAATATCCTTAAAGGATCGAAAACTAAATGAATAATCAATTGGAGGAACCGGCAGATTATAAGCTAGATACATGAAATCATGATCAAATATTGATAGGTCAAGTTGCAACAACTTATCGATCGAAGATGCCTCTGAAATATTGAATAAATCAAGCAATGAAGCACTAGAATGAAAATCACATACATGTGTGGGTTGGTCCGAAGGTAAAAATGAAAGATCTTGTGAATCAAGTACATTTTTAAAGCCAGAACTAATTGAATTAGATTTCAACATATCAATATTAAAATCACCAGCAATTATAATCTGCTGATAATAAGGTGTGTGGACAGAAAAGAGATTCTCTAAGGAATCCACATTGCCACCTTTTGGATTATAAACAACTCCAACCAGGAGTTTATTTACACTAAACTACACTTCAATGAATAAAAACTCAATAGGATCACTAACAGATTTATCAATAACTCTCCACTTTATATTATTCCTAACGTATATGGCAACACCACCAGCATGACTAGTGCGATCATTTCTAATTAAAATGAAACCAGGTATTTGAATGGTCTTAGATGACACCCAATGCTTAAGCCAAGTTTCAGTAACGGCTATAATATGAAGGTCCACTCCATCGATCAACCTCAGAATTTCAGCAAATTTGCTATCAATATTGATACTTCTGGCATTGAAATACGCAAATTTAAGGTTGTTAACACTTTTGATACCAGATGACTTGATAACACAATTTGCCGTGTCAACAGAAATGGAGCTGCAATTAAAAGCTTTATTGTTAACCATAAGATGAACACCACATCAACCCAGGATAGAAACTTGATGTTATCTTGATGAACAGACAGAGATACACACTAACATCTAAAAATTTAAATAAAATAAAATTAATATAATCATAAGTATAATAACAATAATAAAATAGATAAAAAAAATAAATAATATATTCATCAGAATGTAATAATAATGATAATAATACTAATAATAATAATAATAATAATAATAATAATAATAATAATAATAATAATAATAATAATATTAATAATAATATTAATAATAACAATTTTACCATTAACCTATTATTTTGATTATCCATAATAACACTTCTGCTAAGTCTAACTCCAAAAACTAATATAAGTACACAAACAAATTTAAATAAATTAGACTATGCATCCACATGTACTAACAATCTATGTATGATAAATGGAAATAATTAGAAACTAATTCATTTAATAAATTCACAAAACTTAAATTATTAATACATGAGAGCATCTAAAATGGAAGAAAATGATTTCTTGGAAATAATACAATAGTACAATACTAGAGTAAGTAATTCATTAATATATAATACATAATAATAATAATAGTAAAATAAAAATAAGTAAAAATAATGATGTACAACAAAATAAACATAAGGATATTCTATTTAGCTACTGAAGATTTTGATCTTGTTGTTACTGCCGAATTAACCACCCCACTTGAACTTATAATAATATTAGTAGGGCTCTCTATATTAAAGGCTTTATTTTCAGTAGTACACTGATTCATTAATGTAGCTGGAAGTGTAACGACGGCGTCATCAGTTGCTACAAAATCAAGATCAAGCATATTCTTCAATAAAACTGATTTCGATGAAGTCGTCTTACTGGCATAAATTAACCCAGCTTTAACATAAACTGCTGAGATTTTCCCCAACTTTTGACATTTTTTTGCTGCGTTTAAAATACGACTATTGGCAGTAGTCAGGCCGACGTTTACATATATTCGTTGGTTGGAGTTAATCCCAATATCATTCAAAGTTAAACTTTTTTTCAATTTATATTTTTGTTAAAATTCAATTGCCGATGATTTGACAAAAAATTTTACAATTATAGGTGGAGTTGTTATTGCAGTGTTTAATTTTTTTTTTATTCGGAACACCTGACAGATCGTATTAGGTGTACTATAATCAATTGCTAAAGCAATTTTGTGAACTATATTGTTCAAGTTTTCATTTGTTGTAATTGGGATACCATTCAATACAAGGTCACGAAGTCGTTCCTCTTTTTCAAAATCCCCAATGCGGGTCTCTATTAACTCAACTTGCGCATCCAATTTAGTAACTTTGTTCACTAATTGATCAAGCTCAGTCTTAAATTCTTTCAAGTGGTTGTCCAGACATAGCAATAAATCATTTTTAATGCTTGTAGCAAAATCATTAAATTTTAAATCAAGGTTCGTCATGTTTCCAAATGGACATGTGTGGACGTTACTGTAACAATAAAGGCAATCAAATCAGTATTTAGGTATTTTAAATGATGATGATAAAATATAGCGTAATTTTACAATCCAACAGTATATCACATAATAAAGAAATATTCACAACATATGATTTCAAAATAGAAATACGCAAATATAACACATTTGCAACAAGTTATTTCATTCACTTAATTAATTGTTAATTTGTGTATAATATGCACTATGTGTATTAATATGCACCGGCGATTAATTTCAAATAAATTAATTAATTAGAATTTATTTATATATTTTACATATATTTTATTTAGACGTATAAACATATATAACACTGAACTGAAAATGTATAACAGTTTTCACTGACATCATGCGTAAAAAACTCAGAACTAATGTATTTTATCAATTTGGTAAACCGGAATCGCATTTTCGATGTTCATGATAAAATAAAACGATAAAAACAAATGAAAACATCTTGATAAATTTTTTTTTTTCATTCTCTTTTCATCGAAACAGAATCGAACCCCTGATCAAATTATACTGTATTATACTATAACGGAACTACCACATGCTTTTTGTGAACCTAGCAATAACCCCGTTAGCAGACTCTTTAGTAGATGTTCCATGCAGCATACTAGTACTTTTATGGGCCACCAAAGAGCTTGAATTTGCTGCGTTTAAGATTAGACTAACACGTTTCTTATTTATTCCTATATCACAATTTTCTCATTACCACACCGAGAACACATCATCCACAGGACGTGATTAACACTCACGCAACCATTTCACTTGATATTAACAAAACAGAACTAAAGAAAATTTATTATAATAATGTATATAGAAAAAACCCACCACCTGAAAAAAAATTAACTAAAAATTAATTATAAGACAAAAACTAACACTTAACTAATACTCGTATGAAGTAAAAAAAAAAAATTATATAAAAAAAGTATAACTTAAAAATAACTTAATTACCCCCTATCGTAGCGCTACGAATCCAGTTCATCCCGGACGCTTCTACCTTGGTAATTTTGTGTATTTTTTTTTTATTTTATCGCCACCATAAATTAGACCAAATTTTCCAAAAGTCTCTCTCTTGTAATCCAAATTTTTGTGTTTTGTTTTCATTTTTTTTTTTTAAATGATTATTATTAAATTATTATTTATTATTGGTTTTTTCTTTTTTTTTTTTATTAATTATTTGTATTTGTATTATATTTATTTCACCGAATATAAAAAAAAATCCATCAATTTGGCATCGATACTTGGTCAAGAGTCCGATCACCAATGAATTCAAAAGATGAAAAGTCTTGTCTCGTGTATTTTTTTCTGTTTTTTTTTTTCGTTATTATGACGACATCCGGCATCCTCAGTTCAATTTCTTTATTATATTTTAAATTTTATTACAATATACTAATTCTATTACAATTCATGGATTTATTTACAAGTTTTATATATACACTCACACCTCGTTATACGGCCTAGATCGGTTCCTAAAAATTTGGCCGTAAATCGAAATGCCGTAAAGCGAATTTTTTTTTTTATATATGTACTTACATATTATCTAGACACAAACTTCATACAGTTTTGAGAAAGGAAAAAAATAATAAAAATTGATTTGTTTTATTTTCACTTTATATATACCAAATTATATAGCGATGTCAAATATTAGCAAATTTAAATTCAATATGTACATCAAATAAATAAAATAAAATAAGTACATAAACTTAAAAACAATATGTACGAGTATGTGTGTGCATATCATAGCACATCTCAAATTCATTCAGAATCACTATCGTTAATGCTAGTTTCTAACAATTCTGCGCTTGAACTTGGACACTGCTTTGATTTAAAGAAAAGATCGATCGTTTGTTGTTTTGCTTTGTTCCTGGCTTCTGTTTGTATTTCTTTATAGCACGTTATTTCTGCGTTAACACCTCGCACTACTTTAGCGATGCGTTCTTCATTAGGATCAGCTTTAGCAAGAATGCTAATCCCTTGCTCAAAATGATCAAGAGCTTGCGATAAGTCATGCAATGACAATTTTTGAGGCTCGATTGGCTTAGGGGCTTCATCATCTGGTAATTGCTGTTGATCAAAGCTAATTAGATCCTCGTTCGAAAGAGGTATTTTATCCACATTTAATAAATTGACCACATCGTAATCGGTGACATCTTCAAAACCTAGTTCATTTGCTAAATTAACAATATTTTGTTGAACTGTAGAAAGTGAATCAGTCTCTGCTACCTCATCAGTCATTACGCATTCTGGTCATATTACTTTCCACACCCTATTTAGAGCAGTTGAATTAATCTCTTCTCAGGATTTGCCGATGTTGTCTACGGCATCTTTAATATTATATTTTCGCCAAAGTTCTTTTAACAAACCACCATTATCTTGGTTAATTAATCCTTTAAAGGTTCGTCTGAGGTAATAAGCCTTAAAAATGGCTATGATGCCCTGATCCATAGGCTGGATTAACGCTGTTGTGTTTTTTGGTAGATATTCTACTTGAACATTTTCCGTTATTTCTGTCAAATTTATTGGGTGTCCTGGAGCGTTATCTAACAACAATAAAACTTTATTGCTCAAATTTTTCATTTTCAAATATGTTTCAACTGCAGGGCAAAAATGTTTTTTAAACCATTCGGTAAATATAATTTTGGTCATCCATGCGTTTTTATTTGACTTCCAAATAACTGGCAATTGATTCTTGTCGATGCCCTTAAATGGTCTTGGATTTTCAGAAATATAAATCAATAATGGTTTAAGTCTAAAATCTCCAGCAGCATTTGCACCAAGAAGCATGGTTAAACGTTCCTTGGAGACTTTGTATCCTGAAGCCGATCTTTCATCTCTTGAAATATACGTTCGATCCGGCATTCGCTTCCAATATAGGCCGGTTTCATCTACATTAAAAATTTGTTCTGGAACATATCCGCCAGCTTCTATTATATTTTTTAATGTTTTCGGGTATTCACTTGCAGCATTTTCATCAGCACTAGCTGCTTCTCCTTTCATTTTAATGCTGTGTAGGTTATGTCTACCTTTAAATTTATCAAACCAACCTCGACTGGCTAAGAAGGTGATATCACCATCAGTTTCGATCGTGCCTGAACTTTTTAAGGTTTCGAAAATACTCAGTGCTTTCTCTTGGATTATCATTTGGCTCATGGGCATTCTGCGATTGTTATTATCCTCAATCCATATTAACAATAGTTTTTCCATCTTTTCTAAGATATTACTTCTCTGACGAGTTAACCTTGACGTATTTGGTGCGGCCAATTGTGAATGCTCCTTGATTTTATCGGCGTTATCGCGGATTGTTTGGATAGTTGATTTGGCAAGCCCCAGTGCATTACAAATTTGAACGATTTTCTCCCCAGAATCGATTCGGCGCAAATCATCAAGTTTTTTTTCCAAACTCACAGACACACGGTTTCTCTTTATATTTCCTTCCTTTTCTAGATTGGAAGTGCGTTTTGGGGCCATTTTGATGCTAAATAAATTTGCATATAAATTGTTAATTCGTTTGTACCATTTTTAATATAAATCAGTTTACATTTGTTAGTTACTTACCAATAAAAATAACGTTTTAAACGTAAAAACCGCAGAAATAACTTCACACAATCAAACAAATTATTTCACTCACTATTTATTTGTTAAGATCTATCTAATCGTTTTTTATAATGAACCGCAAAAACACAACAATACATGTGTAAATAAATAAATGCAATACGAATATCTTCTCCAAATAGTGTCAGAAAATGTTTTTTCTTTTATTTTTGGTCTAATTTACGTTTTTCATATACCACGGGAATCCCCCAACTTGTTATTTTAATTTTTACGTTTTATTTTCGAGAAAAAAAACATTTAACATAACTTTTCGTATTTTTATTTAGTAATTTTTTTTTGGCCGTATATCGAATATTTGTAGCCGTAAATCGAAAACTAGTCCATAATTAGAAAAAGCCGTTATAGCGAATCGCCGTAAAACGAGGCGCCGTATAACGAGGTATGGGTGTACATAACAACCATAAAAATTGATTTTAGGATTTTATTACATCGACAATCTTAAAATACAGTACGTAACCAAACATAAATTTTAAATTTAAATATGGCCATATGAATTAATATTTATTATAATAAATTTTCATTTAAACAATTTTAAACAATTACAAGAAAAAAACAGCTCATTGGTCACAAATCGTGGGGAAGGCTCAGCACCCTTGATAAGTCTCAAGCCGGGCATAATTTCCTCAATTTAATATAGATCAATCTCAATATTACTTATAAAAAAAATAGTAATAATAATAATAATTTTATCGTATATCCTTCGCATGGTAGATTCCAATAACTTTCCCCTTTGAATCCGCTATCTCGTACGCTACGTTGCCAACCATTCTAAGAACTTTACCTTTGATAAATTTCGGGGCTAATTTTGCAGAAAAATTCAAACCAGCATTACTTTGGACGAAATTTCTTTCAAATACAATTTGATCTGGTTGAAATGAACGAGAATTACTGCGCAAATTATAATTTGTAACGTTTCGATTATAAGCATGTCGGAGGTGTGCTAGAACCAGTTCTTGAGCGGTAGACAAACGTATATTTATATCCGTAACAGAAGCATACTTGTCATCAAGAACATTGAGATCGCGCATCAACGAATATGAAGAGCCATGACTAATCATATGTTGACCAAAAAACAGGAAATATGGTGAAAAACCGGTCGAGCTATGGACAGCATTCCTTAACGCACTACTGATTTCGTTTAAATGTGTATCCCATTGTTTATGGTCATCGTGAATATAAGCTCGAATGGCAGATATAATCGTACGATTCACACGTTCCGATTTGTTGGACTGTGGGGAATATTTATGAGTAAATATATGACGGACTCCATAACGACTTAATAGATCACTTAATAACATGGATTGAAATTGTTTACCATTGTTACTCGTCATGAATTCAGGAACTCCAAAAACGCTAAACACTCTATTCTTTAGGAAAGAGACTACGGTATCAGCAGTTGCGTTCCTCATTGGCTCCAAGAGGACAAACTTAGTGTATTGGTCTAGCACTATGAAAATATACGTATTACCATGGACGCTTCTAGGATAAGGACCCAAAAAATCAATAAATAATTTTTGAAATGGGCGAAAAATTTCATGAAACGTGCCTAATTCTGGTTGAGTGATAAAATTGGTTGCCTTAATTTGTTTGCAAATTTCACAATTCCGGATATACTCTTTAACGTCACGAGCCATAGTTGCCCAATAGTATTTACGCTGTAATAACTCTAATGTTTAAGCAAAACCTAAGTGTGCGCTTAAAGGTGGATTTCCAACAAACTTGGAACCAGGCTAGCAAGTATAACTAGCTTCCACTGTGACAAATCACTTGGATATTCCTGATTTTTGTTTAGCAAAATATAAAGTTTACCATTAATCGCACGACAATTTGATTCGACATTTAGATTTTGCTGCAATGCATGTACCTTGCGTACATACTCGGGATGGATGAAACAATCAGATTCTAGTTCAACATGCAATGGTGTAACCTCGGTGACGTTACTATGCTTACTGGGTTTAAACAGTGCTTCCGTATAAATTCTTGAAACCGCATCGGATACAATATTTTGCGTTCCCTTACGATATTCGATATTAAAATCGAATCCTTGGAGTAGCAAGCTCCATCTTGCCAAACGACCTGACAGATCGCGTTGATTCATCAACCAAATTATAGTGGACTTATAACCTTCAACAAAAGGTCTGAATCGTTTCACAATTAGAACAGCAGCTAAGCACTCAAGTTCGGTCACACTGTAGTTTCGCTGGGCTGAGTTGAGTTTGTGCGAATAATACGCTATGGGATGCTCTTTATCGTCGTCAGAAATTTGGAACAATACACTTCCAACACCACTAGAACTTGCGTCACACTGTACATAAAAATGTCGATAAAAATCAGGATTGCGTAAAACGGGAGTAGATATTAATGCAGTTTTTAAAATTTCGAAAGAGTTTTGAGCATCCTCATTCCATACTAGTTTTTAAATTTTTCTTTACTAGATCAGTTAGAGGTGTAGTTATACTGACAAAATTGGAAATAAACTGCCGGTAGCACCCGACCATTCTGAGGAATCTACGAAGCTCTTTAACTGTTTTTGGAACTAAATATTTTACGATGGACTCTACAACGAATTTGCTCTTTTCCACATTTATAGTTAAATTAGATTTTTTTTAACTATCCAGAAATATAGCACAATAGAGAAAAATGCTCCTCAATCTCGGCTGATACCACAAGCAAGTCATCCAAATATACAAACACTCGGTCATGCAACTGGTATGGAATTACTTTATGCATCAGTCTACACAATGGTTGGGGAGCATTGCATAGACCGAAAGGCATAACCGTGAAATGGTAAAGACAACGACCCGGAACAGTGAATGCTGCTATATCCCTAGAGTGCACATCGAGAGGGATTTGCCAAATGCGTCTTTCACGTCGATGGTAGATATGTACTTGGTTTAGTTTAAGCGATTTAGCAATCCTTCAATCAATGGTAATGGATACGTGTTTTGATGGTAACAGCATTCACTTTTCGGGCATCAAGGCACAACCTAACTTTGCCATTTCCTTTACGAGCAACTGTTATAGGAGAAGACCAAGCGCTTTGACTCTTTTCAATGACTCCCAATCCTAACATGCGATCTAATTCCTCATCAATTTCCGCTTGTTTTATAGGAGAAACCTGATAGTATCTTTGTTTTACTGGACAAGCATGGCCAACATCAGTACTATGAGTAATAAGGTGAGTACGACCTAAACCTAGACGAGTTGAACACGGAAAACCATCGACAATTTGAGCTAGTCTATTTTCAAGTTCGGGTGACAGGGTATGTCGATTATCAGGAAGAGGAATAGGTGATACACTAGTTAGTTCATTTACTAACGTTGGAACTAGTCCGAATAAATTCCAGAAATCCATTCCAAGATAAAGAGATTGGGTTAAATTTGGTACAACGTGGAACCGTAAATTTTTGATTTTTCCTTGATAAGTAACGGGCAATAACACGTGACCCAAAATTCGTTGTTATTCCCCACTGGCCGTGTTTAGGAAAGATGATAGGTTGAGTTTTTCAAGATACTTTTCGGATCCCGCTCCCAAAACACTGACGTTGGCTCCGCTGTCCAGTAGTTCCATATATGGTGTTCCATCTATGATTACGTCTGCATAAGGACGTTTATCTTCGCTTAACTGAAAAACTGATTCGGATATCATTTTTCTAATATTTTTTCTTAGTTTCCAGTATCTTACACTTCTATTATCTGCTGACGTATGACAAGAAACATTTTGGTTGGATTTTTGATGATATTTTTTTACTGACATGTTATGTCTCCTATAATCTAGATGGTTATTTATGATCCTTCTGGATGGATTGATGTGATGAACATTACATTTGTCTGGGCTGCAATAACTATGGTCTGACTGAATATTGAGATTTGTATTGATAAATGGATGTATTGATAATATCTGGTTTCTGAATTTATTTTCGATGGGTTATGCAATTGCTGAGAATTTAAATTGTAGTGATGGTTTGGCGAGTTTTTTCTCGGTTGCTGCGACGTATGAAATGAACGAGCAGATTCTAAAAATGAATTATTATTCCCTGGCTAATCATTTTTAGCTTCTAACGGTGAAAGCATACTATTCACTTGTAAATTTGACAGTTCGCTAACAAAACGACGAAGATACGCTTGATCGGCTGCCAATCTTCTCCATGTGTCCTCTATGTCAACGCACTGATTTACTTTATTATTAACGAGTGATACCATAACAAAGGCCATCCATATTGTAGTAAATATTTGTGGCGAAACACAACATAGTTGTATCGGTGTTTGTGCGGCGTAGTGGATTTTACAGAGCACGTGGTAAAACGTGTACGCTACTTACAATAAGCAACGAAGAGTGGTACTTCTATTAAACAATTTTTACGTCATCCGAACTGTAAGTTACAATTTTAATTTTACAAAATGCCTCGTCGTTCTAAACAGTTCATAGACAACCTGGTTGAAAAATTGGAACGGTATGAAAACAAAATTTTAACTGTAAAGACCAAGCAAATCCACAATCGTCTAACGGATTTACATGAGAGTTTTTCTGTGTATTAACGAATGTTACCGTATATATTATGAATTAATGGATACAGACCTATTAACTGAAGGTTTACGCACTTTGAGGAGAAATTGGAGGAGCTGAAAGAAACTCGACACATGGCGCAAGTCACTGATACAAAACCATTAAATCCGCTACCTGTAACGATTGGCGCGAAACTTCCAACAGTAGAGCTTCCCACGTTTAGTGGTGGATACCTGGAATGGAACTCATTTATTGGTATCTTCGACGCCAGTATACACGACAATAAGTGTACGCACTAAGTTCCAGTATCTTAAATTGTCACTTAGCGGCCGTAGCAGCTGTCGAGCTATCTGATCCAAATTATGAATTTGCACGAAAAATTCTGAAGGATAGTTTCGACAAAGAATAGGCGCTCAAACGGCCTGTGAAGCAGTGGGATGACCTGACTGTTTATTTCATGCTCTAAACACTTGATGCAGTTACAAAAATTAAATGGAACAATGCCGTTCGATCAACTCATCTGCCAACAATGGTCGATCTATGCAACTTTCTCAGTGCAAGAGCTCATCGTATCCACAACGAACTAAAATTCACTCAGATTGTATCGACACCATCAAAACCAGTGAGCAAACTTACTCCACGCAACAACCGTCTGCCCACAACATCGCTTAATGTTATCAACCCACCAAAGTTTTATTGCGTGAAATGCCAAACCAGTGGACGCACGATTGTTCGATGTCATAAATTCCTACATATGCCAATGGATCAACGCCACAATTTCGTAACTACCTCTAAATTATGCTACAATTGTTTACGTTCTGATCACGTACTAGATGCATGTCCAGGGACCCTTCGCTGCCGACACTGTAACTCATTACATCATTCGCTTCTTCACAAGGACACGGAAGGAGTACATCAATCACCAAAGAAATCAATATCGTCGTATACAAATTTAAAGGTCTTGAATTGCAAAATTCAGAATCTTTTATCGATCTGGCTACTGCCTTAGTCCATGTTATTGACCAAGAGGGACTTTCTGTTATGGGGAGAACATTGCTAGAATCTAGTTCGCAACTAAATTTTATGACTGAATCATTTTCCACACTACTAAACTTACCACGTCAAAGGAGCGAGAGCAAAATTTACGGGATTGAAGCCAACGTTATATAATCGTAAAGTCGAACTCGCCCAATTTTTATACAACTTTAAACGTTCACGTGCTACCCAAGGTCACTAGTTATCAGCCAATTAATTCTGTTGATAACATCGATTCGTGGGAAATTCCATCCAATATCCAGCTAGCCAATCCAGAATTTTTTAAACCTAGAAACATTGATTTGCTGTTTGGCGTAGAGATCTACCATAAATTACTCGCTGTGGGTCAAATACAATTAGCTGGTCACTTACCTTTGCTACAGAACACTGTGCTAGGCTGAATAGTTTCTGGTGAAGCATCAACTGAACGGAAATCAAAACATTTTTGTCATTTGGCTGGCGATAGATCAGTGATGTTGAGTGAAAGGCTCTGGACAATGAGAACCTCCCACATTCTTATAAGTCGTTTTCGTCCGAAAAATCCGAGTGTGAAGAACACTTCACTAAATTTACCAAACGAGAGCGTGAGAGCCGATTTATCGCCAGAATTCCATTTTCATCATGTCCATCGGAACTTGGTGATTCAAAGAATTTTGCTACTCGCCGATTCTTCAACCTAGAAAAACGTCTCCATAAGTCGCCAGAATTATTAAACAGTTACATCAAATTTATCGATGAATACAAAACTTTAGGCCATATGGAACCTGTCGGTCCGGAAACCATAAATCACCAGAATTTTTACTTCCCGCATCATTGTGTCATCAAACCGTACAGTTTTTCAACGAAATTACGGGTGGTTTTTGATGGATCCGCCAAAACAACGTCAGGGAAATCACTCAATTCAATAAAGATGGTAGGTTCAGTGATTCAGAATGATCTGTTTTCAATTTTAGTTCGCTTCCGGTTACATGCATATGCGTTTAGTGTCGATATTGTTAAAATGTATCGGAAAATTCGAATTCACGAAGACGATCAGTAATTTCAACTCATATTGTGGAGAAACTCGCCTGCTGAACTATTATCAACCTTCAAATTGAAAATAGTGACGCATGGGACCTTTTCAGCACCATTTCTCATCACGAGATGTCTTAAACAGCTAGCCCTAGATCATAAAGGCACTATACCCGTCGCAGCAAATATACTCAAAAAATATGTCTACGTGGATGATCTGCTTACAGGACCGAATTCAGCAGTGGATGCAACAGAGCTATGAGTACCAATTTCGAACATACTTTAATATGCGAGCATGGAACTAAAAAAATGGTGCCCGAACTGTCCTGAAATATATCAAATATATTCCAAAGGAAGCTATCGAGACAGTTCTAAAATCCGTCAACCGCTAAATTTACTTTTGTCGTTATTTCAATGAAAGTATAACGGTCACAAAAAGAACCATATTTTCCGATATCGCTCGAATTTACGATCCTCTAGGTATCTTGACACCAGTGGTTCTTTTGGGAAAACTACTCATGCAATCGGTATGGCAGTTAAAGGTGGTCTGGGATCAATCACTTCCACAAACCCAACATACATATTGGCAGACGCTTCGAGAAAGTATAAAGTAACTTAATACATTTATGATCGATCGTCATCTATTTACTTCAAATAATGTACAAAATATCCAAATACATGGATTTGGCTATGCCAGTGAGCGCGTATATAGAGCAGTACTGTACATTCTCAGCTAGAATTGTGTGTGGCGATGCTCCTTACTCAGCTGGTGCACAAAATTCACCAAAATTTAAATTTTGATGTCAATAAAACATGGGAAACTAATACGTCAGACTCTACTATTGCGCTCCATTGGATAAAGTCCTGCCCATCTAAATTGAAAACATTCATTGCGAATCAAGTGGCCATCATACAAGAAAACTCAAAGAAATAAAACTGGCTACATGTATCCACTGATTGTAATCCAGCTGATTTGATCTCCCGAGGAGTCATTCTCGAAAAATTTATTCAATCTGACCTATGGATTCATGGACCTGCATTTCTGCTAGAAGAACCTTCATCTTGGCCGACATTGCGTGAAGAATTTCCACTGTCAGAGGAAATCTATGAGATGAGAAAATCGACACAAATCGCAAAATTAAAAATTAGCGGACCGCTTAGGTTGGAAGAATTGGACCAATCACTCTTAACAATCATCAGAATTATACAACGTAAGTGTTTTCCTGTTTAGTACTATGGCTTGGAAAAGGACAGTTCATCGTAAAGCAGCCCCACCTCCGATTGCTTTCACTATTCCTGGATAGTACTCACATCATTCGGGTTGGAGGACGTCTTCAACACCCAGCTTTGCCTTACACATTAAAACACCCAATTTGATTGTCAAATGCTCACCACTTTACAATAACATTAATTACCTTTTACCACAGGAAGCTGTTGCATGCCGGTCTTCAAACATTGTTAGCTGCCGTTTGTCAGTCTTATTGGCCAATTTATGGTACTACCGTCTGCAAGAAAGTTGTTCAAAAATGCTTTCGAGCTCGACCATCTCCTATGGCACCATCAATGGGAGACTTGCCACCGGACCGTGTAACCTCATCGCTACCTTTCTATGCAGTGGGAGTGGACTTCGCCGGACCATTCTATGGCCACTACCGAATGTGTGGCAAACCGCCGACGAAGACATACTTATGTTTGTTCATCTGCTTCGTGACGAAAGCAATCCACATTGAATTGGCCTTCGATTTGAGCTCACAATCATTTATCGGCTGCTTCAAACGTTTTGTGGCCACCCAAGGTCTCTGCAAAAGTGTGTTCTCTGGCAATGGAACCAATTTTGTCGGCGCTAATTCAGAGCATGTTTACCTTAGAATTTCATCACATACTCTTTGGCTTGTCGTATGAGGCGTCTAAACAAAGGTTGGATCGTTGGGCTAACCACCTGCATCCTTAAAAACTTCATTTTTAAAAGATGAACAAAATAAAATATGAATACCGCCAAAATTTAACCCGATTATGTTAACGGACACGCAGTGAGAATCGGTACGTGGCGCGTGCAGAGAAAAATGCTATGAAAACCAGGCGCATTTGGTGGTACTTTATCAGCCATGAAAAAGTATCGCTTGGAACTCGTTGCGCTCTACAAGAAACTCGATCTCCCTAAAGTGGAGACCATGATTTCCAAGGCTTTACATTGTTTTATATTTTATACAGTTTAACATGGTGGGTTTTGTCTACATCTGTCAGTCTCTGAACAACTTTTTCATTGGCGATGATTCTTTCTAAATATTACAAAAAAATTTCGTGACGTACATCAGGTGTTATTGAATTTCCCACAAGCTTTGACTCAATCCATCGAGCTAACTTATGGTTTCCATTGCGATGTCTGGGAATAACTGACAAATATAAAATGACAGTAATGACGTAGCAATGGTGTGTCAAAGTTGAGAACAAGCTGTCTGCGAGTTTTGCAACTAGCTCAACTAAAGAGGTGCTATGTCCCCGATACTATTTAATCTCATAATATAGAACTTATATTTCGTTTATGTGAACCCTCAGGATAGCATCGTGTACCGTCAGTTCAGCCAGATTCTGGCATATTTAAATGATATTTATATGCAATTGAATTGAATGGAAATCGTGTCAGAGAACTTTTGGAGCCCCTTGTAAGATTCTCATCTTCCGTTGGTCTCAAAATCAATGAGTCCAAAACAAAATATATGATCACTGGTTTTGAAGACCAATACGCAATCGTTAATGGTGTTTGAGAGAAGAATCATGCGCACGACATATGGCCCCAAACGCGACAAAGCCGACACTTACAGAGTTTTATTCAATATCGAGATCAAGAATTTTCATTAAATCAAAACAAATTACTTTTCTTTTAAAAGAAATTACTTTTCATAGATCCAAAATCTCGAAAAATATTTGAAATATCTACATATCTATCTGCAACAATAGAATTATAAACAGAATGATCAAGAAAAGTAAAACAATAAAATATTTAACGGGAAATAAATACGAAATACGTGCATTTTAAGATGAATATAGTTTATAATTTAAACTGCCATCTATTAATTGGTTGTAAGAACTAAATAATGAAAGATTTAAGAAAATCTTGGCTTAATATTATCATAGACACATGTGTCAAATCAATTATTTTATTGTTTTAATTACTTTTTTGCCATTATTTCGATTAATACTTAAAATTTATAAAAAAGCCACCTTGATTAAATCCAGAAATTTATTATACGCATTGATATGTATAATTATAATCAAATAACAAGAATTCTAAGCGGAAAATTTGGAAAACCTCCCGTGATTATTTAAGTTAAATTTGAAAGAATATTTTAAAATTTAGTTGGGGCTGAAACAATCAGTAGTTTATCCAAAAAGCTACACTAACTTCGAGCATTTTTTTGAGAAAGTCACATGACTGTTTTAATTGGTTGAAAAAGTTATTTGAATGAGTGAATGAACGAAGAAATTGATCTGCGAAGTCGTCTTTAATTATAGACTTAGATCTCTTGAATTAAATTAAAAAAAATATTGTAACGTTCTGAACAGTAAAAATCGGCGTCATGAAAAAAATAAATCAATTTTTTAATTTTATTATTTAAGCAGATAAGTTTTTTAAACAATAGAATACTTATTAAAATTAATCGGCTTGTAACTTTCAAAGTTACAAACTTTAGAAGTTCTTTGAAATAAACAATTAACAAACACGTTATTGTACCTCTACAACATATTATATACATTCAGAGCCTGTAACACGTTTTGAATTCTAAGTGGAATAGGTAACTATATTAATTCTGAGTTTTTTTTTTAAACATAGAAATTTATGTACGTAATTAAATTTCTGTAATATTAAAGCTACAATAAATATATTTGAACATCTAATTTAAATTACATTATCATTCGTAGGTTAAAAAAACATTTAAACGTTTAAGTATTTGATTACATATGGATACGCATGAAAACCTTTGACTTTTTTCTAGTAATTATCGTTAAATTGACTGACTTAATTATTAGCATTCGCTCAAGAGCTGAGCATTGAAGCCGCCACCACATGCTAATCTATAGTAAAATAACTTTTATTAATCAAAGTACAGCTGAAATGAATTTAGTTCGACACTAATTTTATATTTATGTATGCGTATAATAGAAAAATTAAACAAATCTTGATCTAGAAATACAAATAAAGAGTGATCCAATAAGAGGTATTATAAATCAACCGCATTATTTAGGAAATTATAGTTATTTGTTAATATTTCTCAAAAATTATATTATGAAATTCTTATTAGGACACCCTGTAAACAAAAAGAACACATGAAAACGTAACAGGATGTTAGTAATATGCTTATTAATTTGCTTCTTAATTTAAATTTAACTGGCTCGAATGAAATGTGTCTTATTCTTAAGTTGCAATCTATTTCTATTTGTGTATTGTATGTGTGTATAGCAATAGAAATAAAGCCATCTTTATTTTAAATTAAGTTTTATAAATTTAGGAAGTAACGAGAATCGGGTGATTTGCTTTTATATCGAGGTAACTAACTTAAACGATTTTATTTCTTATACCTTTGATAAATTAATGATGACATTTATTTGAATCATATCGTTCTAAAATATCTATGGTTTACGGTTCTCGGAACCACAACATAACATGATCAAACATGTTTGCAATAAAAAAAATTTTAAATTATTTCTAAAAGTTATTTATTCTTGGGTCTGTTTTTTTTTGATATCGGAGAAATCGGAGAGATAAATTTACTGTCAAATTTTCAGATATGCGTTTTTTTTTTAATATCCGAGAAAAAAATATCTCTCTGTGTCGTTTTTTTTACGCTCGGATAATTATCGGATACGATCTTTTTACTCTGAAAAAATGTACAGATTATTTTATATTTTTTAGTAAATTATAAATGGCGACTCCGATTAATGTTGAGCTATCAGGTGACAAATAAAACTTTACTTTAGGGAGTTTAATGCTGAAATTCATAAAATAATTTATTATTTTTGGTACTAAAAAATAACACAAAAAATATTTTTTTCGATCTGATAGATAAAAATCGGAGAAAAAAATTATCAGATATATCCGATAAATAATCTCTCTGATCTCTCCGATTTCTCCGATATCAAAAAAAAACACGGCCCTTGTCTAATATTTTAGTTTATTTTTACTTTAGGCATCTGTAGACATAAATAAGAATCGGCTTTTTCTTTTGGAAAATTTAATATACGCATAAACGGTTGACTTGATTTAAAGTAAGTTATGGTTCGGAGAAATACCAATTCCTAAAAAATTCGTAATTTCTAATCTTAGAATTTTTTACGAGAAGACTATTGCTTAGAAATTACTGTAATCAGCAACATTACATGCTTTAATTGAGTACCGATCGAAACTGGATATTTTACAACTGGATTTGACGAAACAGGATAATTCAAAACTGGATATTTTAAAACGAGATAAGATACAAAACGAGATATGGTACAAAACTGGATATTTCAAAACTGGATATTTCGGCATGTGATTTAAACTTAAAATGATTTTTTGATAAGTTCTGGAATATGGCCAGTTAGGAAGGAACTCGGCGAGTTCTTAACCGATTATGATGAAATTCGATACATCGGAAGAAAATGGAATTTTAAAATGAGTTTTTGGGAAAGTTCTGGAATATGGCCAGTTAGGAAGGAACTCGGTGATTTCTAAACTTATTATGATGAAATTCGATATGTAGGATGGAAATGGGATTTTAAAATAATTTGTTGGGAAAGTTCTGGAATAAGGCCAGTAAGGTTCCATACTTGAATATTTCTAAGGAGAGAAATAGAATTTTATTTCACTTAATGTTTTTTTCTTTAATTGTATAATTAAATTTGATTTTAAAACCTTTTTTGGGAAAACCTCTGGAATATGGCCTATAAGGTTTCATACTTGAATAATTTTAAGCAGATAGATAGAATTTTCCTTCACTTAATGTTTTTTTTAATTGCTGCTTTTCTCATCTTATTAAAATAATCATTGACTTGATCGAGTTTACTGTCAGTAAAATGTATCTTCATTTATTTTTTATTCTTCTACTTAATATAACTTTTCTTCACTTTAGAGAATCTATGTGAGAAAAATTAATTAATTTTCATCAACATTTTCATCCTACATATCGAATTTCATCATAATCGGTTAAGAACTCGCCAAGTTCCTTCCTAATTGGCCATATTCCAGAACTTTCCTAAAAAATCATTTTAGGTTTAAATCACATGTCGAAATATCCAGTTTTGAAATATCCAGTGTTGTACCATATCTCGTTTAGTACCTTATTTCGTTTTAAAATATCCAGTTTTGAATTATCCTGTTTCGTCAAATCCAGTTGTAAAATATCCAGTTTCGACCGGTATCCATATTTATTATATACTTTCCTAAAAAAATTACAGTTATTTTATTTTCGTTAAAATAACTATATAGTTAAACATTCAAGTAAAGTTTTAAACTGAGATATGTGGTTTTTGAACGAACAATTTTAATTTGAGCGTATTATACGTGTTGCTTTCTTATAATTTTAACCTAACATTTTTGACATTTGAAATATTTATATGTATTTGGTTTTGTAATTTTAATACTTAAAGAGATTCCAATATATTATTTTCGATTCCGATTTGCGTAGGAGGATTCGTTTTTTTTCGATCTCGAAAAAAACGAATCCTCCTACGCAAATCGGAAATAACAAAAAAAATATTAAATTATTAATTTTCGAAATTAAAATATTAATCTTCGATTAATATTTTAAGTATAAAATATTAATTTTAAGAGAATAAACCATTTATTTTTAAAAAATTGGAAAATTAACGGCTTTTTGGGACGGTTTGCGAATACAGTTTTTTAACGAAAAACGTCGGTTTTTTCAATCAAATAATTCGAACCGTCAAACGCTATTTATTACAACATATGGCTTGTAGGAATTATATTATTGCATAATTATGTTATTATACTAAAAATTAATCAATTTATACATCCTTTGGATAGAGTCTGACTGTCACCTCCACGTAGAGGAAAATTATAAATTAAATACTAAATTGAAAAATATCCTTGCGGTGTGCTCTGGACAGCTATGGCAGCCAAACGGTCAGGAAAGCTATGGTGAAAAAACATGGTGAACTTCTGGCGTAGTAGGCACCTAGTTGACGAACGACAGCAGCATAATAAAATCCAGGAAGCTTCTGTATTACAATGAGCGACTTCTCGGTCTGCGTCTACACCGAATCGGTCGGCAGTATTTAAAGTCTGATCGTAGACTAAAGAGGCTATGGGAAGGACACCCTTAAAATAAACCAGCAATGAATAAAACATCAGGAAATAATACCCCAAGTGGCAGAGCTATACTGCAAGAAAATCCACCTTCTAAGGAGGTTGACCCCATGGATTCTGGGGAGGGTCAATCATTGCAAAACAAACGTGACGCCATTGGCTTAGAAAATTTCATGAGCGGAAGTTCTAGTGACAACCCATTCAGAATGGGCAAGCTAATGATGAGATCTCCTATAAGGCCACGAAGTATATCTGTGGAAAATTTAGCAAAAAGTGATGATCCTTGGCAGATGAGTTACAGTTGCTCTCAACAAATATCTGGGAGTGATTTAAACGATAAAATAATCCAAACATTACAAGCTAAATTAAAGGAAGCACGAAATGAGATCCAAAAATTAAAACTGATGATAGAACAGAGTCAGCCACAAAAAAATGATTATAATATACCTGATTCGAGCGAAGAAGACATAGTAGCACAAGAAACAGCATGGCTACTACCAAAATCCAAAAAAAGGTAGCGTTTATCAGAAAAAGGTAATCAAGCAGGTACTGCATCAGACAAAACGGATAACCATCTAAATCCAAAAACAAAAGCTCAGCCTGAAAAAATAACACACCAGGAAAGCATACAACTTTTTAAAAAACTAAAGAACCTAAAAAAAGCAGGCAAAGTCCTCCCCCCGTAATACTTAGCAATGTGACAAACTATTCAGTCAAGGATAAGTCATTACAGGATAACAGCATCAATTTTCAAGCTAGAATGATGAAAAACAATCAGCTGAAAATAAATGTAGACACCGAGACAGATTAAAAAAATCTAACAGAATATTTAAACGGTTCGGAGCAACAGTGGCATTCATATGTAAATAAGCATACGCGACCGATGAGGGTTATGGTTAGAAATTTACACCAATTATGCAACCCAGAAGACATTAAAAGTGAACTGTGCGAAAGGGGATGAAAAAATAAGAATTCCTCTTCCATTATTCTTGCTAACCTTCAATAACAAAGAAGATATAAGAAAAATTTACGAAATAAAACATATGTGCCAGATGGGAGTAAGGATCGAGGCGGTTAGAAGTAATCGTATGGTTCCGCAATGTAAACGTTGTCAGCGATACGGCCACATTCAAAAGTTCTGCAAACACGAACTTAGATGTGTTAAATGTGCTGAGAAACATTTAACTATTGCTTGTGAGAAACCCAGGACCCCCGCGGCAAATTTTTCAAACTGTGCACAGGCTCACCCTGCAAGCTACCGAGGATGTCTGGTAGCGAAAGAACTCCAAAAAAGAAGAAATAATCAAAATAAACCAATGAGTTTACAAAAGAGTCATCCAACAGAATCCTTAAGTCATCAAGTCAGAGGTGGTATATCTTATGCACAGCTGGCTGCGACAGGAAAGGTCAGCTCAGGACCAGTGTTGAACCCTACACATTCGAATAGTCTGATGGAAATGATGCAGAATGTTTCGAATGCCATAAGCAACCTTTCTGAAAGGCTACAAAGATTGGAACAGGGCAATTCTGCCTTATTATTCTAATTATTTCTCCCAAAATGATGTACCAAGAAAAATTGAGAATTGCTACATGGAATGCTAACGGTATTAAAAATAAAAAACATGAACTTGATGTCTTTTTAAAAATGCAAAATATCGATGTGTGTCTGATATCTGAGACCCAATCAACAAGACAATCTTACTTAAAAATTCAGGGTTACCAACTCTACGAAACAAACCATCCGGTTAACCAAGCAAGAGGTGGAACCGCTGTTATGATAAAAAACTATATAAAACATCATGAATGCCAACATTATCAATCACCTGAAACCCAGCTTACCGTAGTAGAAATTACATCTACCAAGCAACGCCTTCAGATAGGAGCGGTATATTTTCCACCTAGATACCACCTGAAGAAATCAAACTACTTGAATATCCTACAACAGTTCAATGGTAGATTTATATTAGGAGGTGACTTTAATGCAAAACATGTTGACTTTCGATCTAGGCTTACAACAACCAAAGGTAACGAACTAAAAAATGCAATAAATGAAATGGGATGTAACATACATTCCACTGGCAAGCCGACATATTGGCCTACGGACGCAGTTAAAATTCCTGATTTACTGGATTTCTTTATATCAAAACAAGTTTCATCAAATTTTATTGAAGTGATACTTACCATAAGCGACAAGATAATTAGGAAGGAAACAAGACCAACTCTTGTTAATAAAACAACTGACTGGATTAGCTTCAGATCTGAATTAGAAAGCATTATTAACCAACAAACACGATTAAAAACGCTAACGGCTCTAGAGAAAGAGGTTGAAACTTCACAAATATCATTCAATTAGCCGCGGGAATAACACTAAAGAAACAGCATCCAAAACTACTGGTAGAAGCTATTCAAGAGAAATTAGAAACCTGGTCTTCTGACAAGACGATCCTAAATAACAAATCTCAGCAGCTTAAGCGAGACATTCAGAAGCTAAATGAAAAATCGTTTTCTGCGTTTCTTGGAAAGTGGACGGCTGATGAAAATACAGACTACTCATTATGGAAGGCAACCAAAAGAATAAAAACCCCAATCATGCAGATCCCTCCTGTTAAGCAAAGCGATGGCTCGTGGGCCAGGGATAACAAATCAAAAGCTGAAGTGTTTGCTGATCACCTGGCTGGTATTTTCCAACCGAATCGGATATTTTAATCGAAAATGGAAGCAACGACTATGGGGCAGAATCCCTCTAATAATCCAGAAAGAAATTAATAGGAAAATAAAATTCAATCTGAAGACCGGAAAGGCACCAGGATATGATCTTTTAACAGGATAAGTTCTAAAGCAACTACCAAAGAAAGCTATTGACCAACTAACCCATTTATTTAATGCTGTTATTAGATTACGGCATGTTCCTTCCGCCTGGAAAGTTGCAGAAGTTATTATACTACCTAAACCAGGTAAACCGGCAAATGAAGCTCAATCATATCGTCTGATATCCCTGCTTCCTACCATCTCAAAGCTAATGGAGAGACTTCTTCTGAGAAGAATGACACCAATAATAGAAACTAGAAACCTAATACCGGATCACCAATTTGGATTCAGATGTAAACATTCAACAATTGACCAGGTTCACAGAATTACAGACATTATAGAAAAGGCGTTAGAAGATAAACAAATTTGTTCTACCTTATTTCTGGACGTGGAAGCAGCTTTCGATAAGGAATGGCATGAGGAATTAATACATAAACTAAAAGTTATGCTTTCGGGACCATATGTTAACCTTCTAGAGTCGTACTTATCTGAAAGACTTTTCAGAGAAAGACACGAAGATAAGCATTCTGAACTGAGAGAGGTAAGGGCAGGAGTCCCACAAGGCAGTGTTCTGGGCCCACTCCTATATCTACTTAATATAAGTGATATACCACAGTTTGATTATGTAAGCATAGCAACGTTTGCTGACGACACCGCTACACTAGCAACAGCGCAAACTGTCGAAGAGGTGGCGAATAAACTTCAATATGCAAGTGAAAAAATTTACCAGTGGACCAAGCGATGGAAAATCAAACTTAATGAATTAAAAACTGCGCATGTCAAATTTACGAACAAACTATTGGTTAATCCGCCGCCAATTAGCATAAACGAAGTCATGGTGCCATACGAGAACTGCGCCAAAGACTTGGGAATGACACTGGACGTTAAGCTTAAATGGAAAGAGCTTGTGAAGAAGTAAAGAAAGGAGCTTGATCTTAAATATAGACAATTGTACTAGCTAATTGGACGAAGGTCAAAATTAAGCACAGACAACAAAATATTGATTTACAATCAAATCCTAAAACCGGTCTGGCTATATGGTATTCAGATTTGGGGCTGTACTAAAAATGCTAACATCAAACCTATACAAAACTTCCAGAATAAGGGACTTCGGAGTATAGTCAATGCACCCTGGTACATTCGTAATAAGGATTTGCATCGAAATTTGGGGATACCGGATGTAAAACACGAAATAAAAAGATTTGCAACGAAGCATGAATCGAGGCTATTGCAACATGTTAATGCGGAAGCCTCTCGGCTACTGGATAATGAACACTTGGTTAGAAGACTAAAGAGAACTTTAGACAAGCTTCGAGCTTGTCAGTATGTGAGCAGCTACCTATCAACGAACAGGCATTGGAGCATCGCTGGATCAACAGTGACCTCATTATAGTTTAGTTTTTAAGAATTCAGATGTAAATTGATGGTTAGTCTGAAAATACTAGTTTCAATAAATAAGCCATTTTTTGTTGCTGACAAGAAATGACAGAATGCAGAACATTTCAGCATAACTGTGATTCTTTTGTGCTAATAGTAGTTAAATATTGGCTATCGAGAAACCGGACTGACTGACTGTCATTATTGACTGACATTTCTTTCCCTCCACCACAAAAAAACTAACTATCGATTGCTTAGGTGTCTTTAATCGGGTTGAGTCCGTCATAACTAACATTCCTTCCTCTCATTCGGTTTTGTTATATATAACACGGGTGTTTCCACTAGTTTCAACAAACTTCATTCAATAAATAGAACCAAATTATTAATCAATGTAATATGCAAATATAATTGGTAAAGCCAATTATATATTCGGCGTCATTTAATTGTAAAACTCGTAAAATGAACGTAGTTTATTATCCTGGCAATTGACTTAACCCAAAACAATTAATAAAAATTTATATAAGATAAATCATCACAATTTTAAAAGTAATAAAATAAAACCGACGAATCATAATATAATCTGTCGAATAAATGGTTTAGTACCCCATTTCATTGTCTAGTCACAGAAAAATGTTAGATGGATGTTTAATGTGAGTAAGGTCAGTAAATCTTTCATAAAACACATATATGTAAATAAATCAATATAACTATGTGGATGTGTGTATAGTGATGCTGATTTAGGTTATCGTCTTCTAATAACTTTTTGGTTCATTTTTTAAATAGAAAATATTTTAAATACTTTAAATTAGTTTTCAAAGTTAATATTCAAAAGGTTGAATATTTTTGATTATACATTCTTTACGCATAGAGCTATATTTATATATCGACGTATTTAAAATTGTAGACATTCTAATGTAACTATACAATGATGTTCGATTAATAAGTTAAATACCACTATCTATATAATATCCACCTAATTAATCAACTCGATCAAAATTATCGGTTAAATTAAAAGAAGCAGGTATTAAATTTAAATATTACCAATATTAATACAATGATAGTGAGTCATGGCGTGGTCATTCGCATTTGACACCACATTGGATAGATTGCATGCAACTATCGCGACCGGTTATTGTGTTTCATTCTTCGTGAATAACAAATTTTTTCTTTTCATCTTATATAAAAAAAAAAAAAAATATTTCAAACCTCAATCACCAATTAAACTGTTAAGTCTTAAAATAATCAAACAAAAAAATAATTCTGGCTCTTTTTTATTTTTGTATTTAAGTTTTTTTTTTTTTTAAGAAAAAGTCAGTTATTAAAATATTATGATGAAGAAGGTAACAGTAAAAAAAAATTTAATTATTTTTTTTTTTTACTTTTTTTTTATGCTAGAAATATTAAAATGGTACGATACATGGGGAAAATAAAGAATACGAACGAGAATGGATTATGATTTTATGTTTAGGTAAAATATGATTGGGGTTTTGGGATTAGGGAAATGGTTTTATATGATAAAATAAAAAAAATAATTATAAATGATAGGTTAAGTAATTTACTTATTATTAAGTTTAAAAAAATTTGAACTAATTGATAGCATAATTGATTGGCAATAAATTAATAAAATAAACTTTTTAATTAGAAAATTATCGATGTGCGTAAATATGCTTAATTGCCAAAAAAAACAATTAGGCTTACCAGTAAATAGGTACTGATGGAGATCACGAGATCCATTAGGTTCTCATTTGGTTAATTATTTAAAAAAACAGCATAATAACAAAAATTGAACGGAAATACTTGTTGCTTTTCAAAATCAAAATCAATTCTTTGACGATAAGTTAAATTCAACTAATAATTGTAGTCTACTGTCTAAGCCAGTTTCGATTTAATTCGATTTTAGGGAAATACAGAATATATGCCTTATTAGTTCTTTTTCGTTTTTTTTTTTTTAAATTTATTTTAGCTTAAATGCATATTAGGGATGTGAGCTTATTTAAGTCATTTGGAATATAACAACGGTTATAGTATCATGTTGAACTAAAATTTTGAGATTTGTGAAATTTTGAGGAAGTGCAATTGGGTACAGTCGTTGCATCATTGGACCCGAACACCGTTAGTGAAGTGTACGAGGCAGTGAAATACCCACCCAATGTCAAACCATATGATAATCTCAAACAGGCTTTACTAGCAGCTTACACCGAGACATCGCAACAGTGTTTTCAAAACGCGATCGCCGGCCAAGCCATTTGTTGAACGAACTTCGACAAGTTAGCAACACGAAGGGCGAAAATATATTAAATTTTTTTTGGTTAATTCGATTGCCAATCTAGGTGAAGTTTATTGTCAGTGCTAGCAAGGGAGAGTTATCCGAAGTGGCGAAAGAGGCAGATGCGGTTATGGGTGCAATAAATATCTCAGTAAATCAATTAAGTCAACAGCCGATAAATCAAGCACCGCAAGCATCTTGTGTCCACCCTCAGTATGACCAATGTCAAATTCAGCAGCAATTGCAGGAGTCAACATTACAGGTGCAACAGCTCTATGTGGATCGCTCCTCACCGTTTTCAGGCCGCTTTAGATCAAAATGACCAGCTCACAGCTGGTCTCATGAGGAAAATGGAAGCGCTTTCAAATCGCTCTAAGAAAACGATGGTATCATAGAACGTATTAAACTTCGGCAAATAAATGCAGACAGACGTGTGATTTCGCACAAGGTCGAATCATCATAAAGCATAACTAACCGTTAAAAGTAATAGCACAGCAGGGATAGTCTTGCCTAACATCAAAGTTATTGGTAACACTAACAGTTCAAAGTCATCGAAACCATCATCCCGTGTTAGTAAGACTAGTGCCGTTATCCAGTCAACATCATCAACACTTTTAATCCAATCAGTGTTAATCAGCTTTGCGTTCACAACAGTTCGAACAAAATTAGTTTCCTGATCGACACCGGAGCCGATATATCGGTGCTCCCCAAATCTTTCGCACCCCGTTCAGCTAAGCCAACAACACAATTATAATATGCCGCCAATGGCTCTATAATTCCAACTTTCGGTGAAAAGCGCCTTCAATTGAATTTCGGGCTTAGAAGATTGCTGACGTGGACGTTTACGGTAGCCGATGTTAAGCAACCAATAATCGGTTCGGATTTTCTATTGCACTACAACCTACTGGTGGACTTGACAAGTAATAAATTGATTGACAAGATGACGTCATTCGAAAAGCATGGAGTATTCGCTAGCCTGCACGATGCGTAGTGATTAAAACTTTTGATGCGAATCATCAATTTGCTTCGTTACTGCATGAGTTTGTTGACATTACGCGATTCAGTGGCGAAATCGGCATGGCGAATACTATGGTGAAACATCAGATCGAGACGGCAGTCTGGACATTTGTCTGGTTACGAAGCCAGATAAATATCCGCTACCATACATTAATGACTGTGGCCACATACTAAACGGGAAACGCTTTTTCTCGAAAATCGGTCTGTAAAAAGCATTCTATCAAATTTCGGAGGATCCAGACGATGTGCACAAGACAGCCATAGCAACAACATTCGGACTGTTTGTATTTGAATATATCGATGATATATTGATTACTTCATCTGACATGGAGGAACATCGTAATCATCTTCGACAAGTATTTCAACGTCTACGACAGTACAAGCTGTATATAAACCCATCGAAATATGAGATCGGGGAGTCAGCGATAGACATAGGACATAGGATTTTGTCCGTTGGTGTTCAGCCGTTGCCAGATAAAGTAGAAGTTATTCAATAATTTAAACTTCCGACGATTGCCAAGGACCTCAAACAGTTGTTGGCAATGATAAATGTTTATAGAAAGTTTATCCCGAACGCAGTCAAGCACCAGATGATACTGGAAAAGATGATTATAGGTAATAAGAAAAATGGTAGAACACCTCTCGTTTGGAATGACATTACGGTTGCAGCGTTTAGTCAGTGTAAACATGACCTATCAACATCCACGTTATTATGCCATCCATCGTCAAATGCGCCTCTAGCATTGCTAGTTAACAAGTCAGACAACGCCGTAGGTGCCGTTTTACATCAGTTGGTAAATCAACAGCAGTAACCTTTAGACTTTTTCTAAAAAAACGTACCAGGTTCCAATCAGCGACTATATTGTCACGTCTCTGATGGTAATGTTCGTCCTTACGTTACGTCAAGATTCAGGACTACGGTAATTGAGGATGTCCACAATCTGTCACATCTCGGAGTCAGGGGTACCCAGCGCCTAGTGCAGCAAAGATTCGTGAAGAAATGCATACGTAAAGACTGTCAGTCATTCGTAAAAAATTGTGTGGCGTGCCAACGATCGGAAGTCACAAAGCACAATCGACCAGAAGTTCTAAGAACGGTACCACCAAGCCAACGATTTGATCATATCAACGTTGATTTAATTGGTCCATTTCCAACATCAGACGGGTATAATTATTGTCTCACCATAATCGATCGTTATTCAAGGTGACTCGAGGCATTTCCAATTCCAAACATGACAGCGGAGATGGTGGCCAAGAGTTTAATTTTAGGGTGGTTCTCACGGTTCAGAATTTCAAAAATTCCAAAATTAATACAGACAAAGGTTGACAATTCGAATCGAGTTTGTTTCATGAATTGTCTAAACTACTGGGTATCGAGCATATTAAGACAACGAGTTACCACCAATAGCCGAACGGGTTAGTGGAAAGATGGCATAGGACATTGAAGTCAGCAATTATGTCATCAAACCCAATTGGTCAGCAGTTTTGCCGATAATATTACTTGGTCTGAGATCAACGTACAAACCAAACATCAATTCTACACCAGCAGGGATGCTGTATGGGCAAACATTACGACTACCGGGGCAATTTTTCGAAAGAGATGATAAGACAACGATACCGCAGTTAGAGTTCATTAGCAGTTTTCGCGAAGCAATGGTTTCCCAAAGGCCAACGAGTACTACGCATCATTGCAAAAACGACATTTTCCTACATAAAGATATTCATCGGTGTACTCACGTCTTTGTAAGACACGACGTTGTTCGCCCAGCTCTTCAACAACCTTACGATGATCCGTTTGAAATTATTAGGCGTCTTGAAAAGTATTTTGTCATCCAGCTAAACAACCGAACTTCAAAAATATCAATAGACCGGTTAAAGCCAGCTTTCTTTACCGAAGATGAGTTGAACGCTCAAACATCAACGCATTCGACGAGCCATCAGTTGCCGCCAGCATTAACGCAGTCATCGAGTCAACAGTTGCCATCACAACCAATGCGATCAACGAGTCCTACCTCTGAGAAACTACAAACACAGCCGCATCCTAGTACCCCACATCTGATACCAACGACGATAGCCCAACCGTACGTTTCACAATCGGGCAGGATCATTAGACAGAGGGTCAGACTGAATTTGTAGTTGTGATAATACCTGTAAAGTATGTCGAATTGTTTAATTTTGTTTTTATAATACCGACTTTCAGTCTGGCGGCGGAGTAATGTGGTAACTCGATATTTAAAATATTAACGCACGCGACTGTAATGCATGCGTTTCATTATTATTACTCTCGACTTTAAGATTTGTGACAGTAGGAAAAATAAAATAGTCGAGTGCGCGTCTTCATAGGTAGTAGTTTTAGTTTCAACATACAGGGTGGCTGAGACCAAATGTTACTGACTTCACTCTGCTGTCATTTGTGTAGTTGTCATTTACGCGCGTCAATTTTTTGACAGATTGAAGTTTGGTTAGCTGTTTACATGTGGTCAACAAATAATTGTTCTAAAATAATATCTTAATAAAAAAATCGCAATGGAATTCAAAAGTAATAGTGTAAAAGTTTAAGGATGAAGAATTTTAGGTATTACTCGATCAAGATTTATGTCAAACGCAAGAGGAACTTGCAGAATCATTGAAAGTTGATCAAGCAACAATTTCTAGACGTTCGAAAGCCTTGGGATTCATTCAAAAGACGGAAAATTGGGTGCCATACGAGTTGAAGCCAAGAGACGTAGAAAGACGATTTTGCATGTCCGAAATGCTGTTCGAGCGCCACAAAAAAAAGTCGTTTTTGCATCATATTGTCACTGGCGATGAAAAATGGATCTATTACGATAATCCCAAGCGCAAAAAAAAAACGTATGTCAAAAAGGGCGAGGCCGGCCCATCGACACCAAAGCCGTATATCACGGTGCCAAGGTCATGCCGTGGCTAGGTGTGATCCACTTGAGCTGTTGCCAAGTGGCCAAACCATCAATGCCCAACTCTATCGTCAACAATTGATCCGATTGAAGCAGATAGTCCAGGCAGAGCGGCCAACGTATGCGACCAGACACGAGTCAATCATTTTCCACCACGATAACGCTCGGCCACATATTGCGGTGCCGGTCAAAAATTACCTGGAGAATAACGAATGGGAATTTCAGCCTCACCCGCCGTATAGCCCAGACCTTGCTTCTTCCGACTCCCACCTATTTCGATCCATGCAGAATGCCCTATCAGAGATACGCTTCACTTTAGTTCAAGGTATCGAAAATTGGCTCGATTCGCTTTTGGCCGCCAAGCCGACGCAGTATTTCTAGGATGGAATCCATAAATTGCCAGAAAGATGGGAAAAAGTAGTAGGTAGCGATGGGCAATACTTTGAATAAAAAATCTTGTAGCATTTTTTCACAATAAAGGCTCGAATTTCATAAAAAAATTCCGATTTTTAATGCATACACCAATAACAAAATTCCGTTCACTGCATTTTACAGTCACTAACCCCTGACACAGATGACTATTTTAAATTTTAGACATTACACCACACCGACAGCACATTTTTGCAGTGAGCTCGGACATTAATATGTAGGGAAAAACTAATTCAGTTTATTACAACCTACAGCTTGGAGAAATTACATCAATAATAGATTTTTTTTTCGGAGAATCATTGCAGATTACAGATGAATATTTGATGATCATGTTAGAATGGAATTGTACTTAGGGTTTCTCATTTTACCGATTTTTGAAAAACCGGTTTTTAGTAATTTGAATAGTGGAAAATCCGGTAAAACCGGTATTTACCGGTTGTTTAATAGAATATTATAATTTTAAATAAATATCAGAAACATTGCATTTTATTTATCAGAAGAAGCCGTGATCTAATCAAAGTGCAGGAACTACCACCGATTAAAAATGTTTGCTCGCTATCTAATAATAGTAGGCTTAACAGGTTTCAGTGCATTAAATAATTTGTCGAAAATTTTGGTTCTGTTACCTGTAACTTTAAATAACGGAAATTCCTTTTGCAGTGAATTCAATTGGGTTGGTTCAGGTCGGAAAGCGATAATAATATAACTGAGTTTAGTTTTTCAGATAATGTTTGTTTTTTCTCTTTTGAATCATCGAGACCAGGTTCAGATACATTCTTATATGGAAAATCTCCAATTGATGAGAATAGTCGTTTAAACAAGATGGTGATAATAGTAGTTTTGTAAGAATATTCCAAACGATTACTTTGTTTAAATTTGGTGGGAAAGCTAAAGCATCCATAAACTTGGAGCTAAGTTTCGACTCTTCCAAACTTTCAAATTTTTTAAATGAAAACTCTAATTTGCCTTCCGCGGTTAAACTAGTGACAAAATTCCTATCAGTTTCTCGACAGCTTTGTGCAACAAATGCGCTGAATTTTAATCATCAAGACTTTCTAAAATGTCATCTACCAATCCCAAAAATTTGCCCAACAACCCCAATTCTTTCCCAAATTATTTTAGCAAATTTTCTTGCAAAAATGATTTTTTCACAGAAGAATTTTTATTATTTTCTAATTAATTTTAAAATTATAATTGAACAAATGAGCAAACTAAACAATGTGCTAATTATGCACATGATTGGTCGATGGTTTGATGGACCTTTATAATTTTTATAAATAAAAAGTTTATTTCAGCGCAATTTTAATGAAATTGGGGGTTTTCAAATGTTTTTAAACGGTAATCGGTAATATAAAAAATACTGAAATTAACAGTTTTTTACCGATGGTAAAAACTGACCGGAAAACCCTAATTGTACTATCTATGCATTCCAAATATATGTAAAAGTGAATTTACGGTGGGCCCAGCGCTTTTTGGGAAATTTAACTTAATGTTTGGTCGTACACTATAAATCAATCAATAGGTCAGTGTGATTTTCACCAATTCATTATTCTGACGGTAGTATGGATCACTTCAAATCTAACAAATTGGTGTAAAATGAGTCTCGATCGATGAGATAGCTGTAAAAGAAAGGCGTCCATAACAGCTGCATTCTACATTCTTACACTTAAAAGCTTCAATTAATCAAACAATTGAAGCAGTGGTTAAAACTGCGCTGTTTGTGTCAGGAAGTTACGGGTTCGAATCCCATGGAAAGAGGGTTGCAAAGGGAGGATTTTTCATCACTTGATTGCCATCGATGATGACAATGAACACAACTATGATCCCCTGAAGTATTGCAATGTGCAGATGTACTGTGAGGATACCGGTCGAAACTGGATATTTTACAACTAGATTTGACGAAACAGGATAATTCAAAACTGGATATTTCAAAATGAGATAAGGTACAAAACAAGATATGGTTCAAAACTGGATATTTCAAAACTGGATATTTCGATATGTGATTTAAACTTAAAATGATTTTTTAAAAAAGTTCTGGAATATGGCCAATTAGGAAGGAACTCGACGAGTTCTTAACCGATTTTGATGAAATTCGATACGTAGGAAGAAAATGGAATTTAAAAATAATTTTTTGGAAAAGTTCTGGAATATGGCCAATTAGGGAGGAACTCGGTCAGTTATTGACCGATTATGATGAAATTCGATATGTAGGATGGACATGTTGATGAAAATTAATTAATTTTTCTCACATAGATTCTCTAAAGTGAAGAAAAGTTATATTAAGTAGAAGAATAAAAAAAAGATGAAGATAAATTTTACTGACAGTAAACTCGATCAAGTCAATATTTTAATAAGATGAGAAAAGCAACAATTAAAAAAAAACATTAAGTGAAGGAAAATTCTATCTATCTGCTTAAAATTATTCAAGTATGAAACCTTACTGGCCATATTCCAGAGGTTTTCCCAAAAAAGGTTTTAAAATCAAATTTAATTATACAATTAAAGAAAAAACATTGAGTACAGGAAAATTCTATTTCTCTCCTTAAAAATATTCAAGTAATTCAGAACTTTCCCAACAAATCATTTTAAAATCCCATCTTCATCCTACATATCGAATTTCATCATAATCGGTTGAGAACTCGCCGAGTTCCTTCCTAACTGGCCATATTCCAGAACTTTCCCAAAAAATCATTTTTAAATCCCATTTTCATCCTACATATCGAATTTCATCATAATCGGTTAAGAACTCGCCGAGTTCCTTCCTAACTGGCCATATTCCAGAACTTTCCCAAAAAATCATTTTTAAATCCCATTTTCATCCTACATATCGAATTTCATCATAATCGGTTAAGAACTCGCCGAGTTCCTTCCTAAATGGCCATATTCCAGAACTTTCCCAAAAAATCATTTTAAAATCTTATTTTCTTCCTACGTATCGAATTTCATCAAAATCGGTTAAGAACTCGTTGAGTTCCTCCCTAATTGGCCATATTCCAGAACTTTTTTAAAAAATCATTTTAAGTTTAAATCACATGTCGAAATATCCTGTTTTGAAATATCCAGTTTTGTACCATATCTCGTTTTGTACCTTATCTCGTTTTGAATTATCCAATTTTGAAATATCCAGTTTTTTACTTTATCTCGTTTGGTCAAATCCTATTTTGAAATATCCAATTTTAAAATGTCCAGTTCTGAGCGGTTCTTGTACTGTGAGTAGTGTGTTTGTGTTAATTCTCACAATAACTCAACAACAAATTAAAAAATGTGTCTTGCACTTTATTTTTCATGAAGGTTACACACAAGATTGATTACAATCATACTTATTATGATTAAGTGCATGTTTCTTCTTTTTCCTTTTACTATGTGAACTGTATTTTACGTAATTTAATGCAAATTATAATAGAGTTTAAAACAAAATTTCGTTTAGCATTTTGAAATTTAAAACTCGGTTACTTGATCATTTTTTACCATTTGTTTTGTACAATTTACAAAATTATTATTTTATTCAAAAAATATTTATTCAACTTGAACTACAATCACTACTTTTACACTCTTCTCACTGTATCTGGTCTGTCTATTTCTAGTGGAACTTTTTACATATTTCTTAAGCACTTGATGACTTAGAGAATTTTAATCGATTTCTCAAAATGTAGTTCGCTCTTTGCCAAATAACACAAATGGGGAACAGAAATAAGGTAATGAAAAATAGTGTAAATTATTTAAGAAGTATATTAAAATAATCTTCAAAAAAAAACTAGAAAATAATTCTAAAAGCTCGACTAAAAGACGTCATTTCGATAAAATATTATTTGTACCTGTGCTGGGATGTTCTAACATCACTTCAATTCGCTTCGACAGTGATCATCACATCGAAAAAAATGATAGTCGGTATGTTCTAACTTTTACGATCGGTTTTAAAAATTTTGATATGGTACCACTTTTTTGAAAATGAAAATGGCGTGTTTGTTAGTTTTTGAGCTGTCAAATTTGCGGTGTGTTATTGTGTTTAAAATAAATAATAAATTAAAACAAGTGCTAAATAATATAATAATATTTAAAAAAATAATAATAATATAATAAATAATATATTTATTTTAATATGTATACGTCGGGATTTATAGTGGCTATGACTGGGGTCATGAACAGACTGAAGGCGACGTTAATATCAATTATTATATTGAAAGGCGCTATCTCCGTGATATATATAATATAATGGAAATGGAAGATAAAAAGTAAGAGGTGGGTTTTGGTGGTTTGTTGTAATTTTTAAAATTATAATTTTAATTTTCAATTGTCAGATTTATTGAATCGTTTCGAATCAGTAAAGTTATTTTCAGTTATCTGGTGAGTGAGATCAAACCAAAAGTGGACACAGGAAAAAGGATCACAAAAATACCAATCGAGACTAAATTGGCAGCGGTGCTTAACTTCTACGCGACTGGCTCATACCAGAGAACCGTGGGTGACGTTCTGCTCCATTCGATGGACCAATCCGTTGTTTCACGAGCAGTGACAGAGACAACAGCAATTTTAGAATCAGCCATATGCGCAAAATTTATCAAGTTTCCAGATGAGCGCAATAAACTTGAATACAAACAAAAATTCTTTGAAAAAACGTCGCATCCCGGAATCATAGGTTGCGTGGATTGCACCCATGTATAAATTATCGCTCCCCAAGTTGACGAACGTAAATAGAAAGAGCAACCACTCTTTGAACGTTCAATTGGTAAGTTGATTAAATTTGTTAGTAATCTTAAATTTTAATGAATTTTATTTTATAGATTTGCAATTACGATCTAACCATTTTATCGGTTTGCGCTACATATCCAGGCTCATCCCATGATTCAGGCATATGGACTTTATCGGAGGATCGAGTGGCCATAGAAAGAAGTTACAACAATGGTGAACGGAATACCTGGCTTTTAGGCGATTCGGGATATCCATTAGAGCCATGGCTCATGACCCCCTTTAGAAATCCTAATGAAGTGCAACGTAGATACAATCATCTTCAGGCACAAGCCCGAAATCCTTTCACGCTGTAATGGCGTTATCAAAGGCATTTTTCGCTGTCTTCTTGGCAAGCGGGTGCTACGTTATGATCCAGAAAAAGTAATTAAGCTCATAAATGTTTGCTGTGCTCTTTTCAATATTTGTTTATTGAACAAAATTACATTAATTGAATATCAACATACAACAAGTAATCAAATCAGGGAGAGTGAGTGTGAATTCACCACGGAGGAGGACTCAACAGCAACACAGATAAGAAATGGCTTACTTAGTTGCTTTTGAATTAAAAACCTATCTTTATTGAAAATCCAAAAATAAAAATAAATAAACTTAAAATATATTTCATTTTATTTTGTACGTAACGTAAGGCACATTTAATTCAATAATCATATAATGATCAACTGAATATATTGATGTAGGTTGTCCTTTTAAATTAACTTGTTCGTCTTTTTTTTAAATTCAAATCGCTGTGAATTTATGGCATTAGATTCACTTATTAATTTTAATAATTCAGTATGGAATAACTGATTTTCTTTCCCTTGTTTTTTCAATTCTTCCAGCATTCTATGCTGAACTGTCTCGCGCTTCTTTTTAGGGTGAGCTTGTGGTGTAGGCGATTGAACATGTATACCGGTTTCTAAGTTTATGTTGTTGTGGCTATAAGATGTTTCGGCATCTTCTAAAATTGTGCTACAAGCAATGGTGGTGAGATCACAATGGCGAGTTTCACCATGACCAAATTTGGCACCACTCAAACCCATGGTTGACTTGTCCAGCTGCGACCACTCTCTCTTCAAAGGAGGAAAGCTTAACAGTACAAGACCCACCTCCAGTTTGTCTTCGATCGCAGACCTCTTGTCGAATTTTTTTTTTAATTTTATTTTTAAGGTCAGCCCAAACCTGAAAAATGGTTAAATTAATATTTAACGAAATCTATTTTTAAATTATTTTACTTTTTTCCATCCTTCGTGTTCCCTTATTGGAGGCCCTTGTGAATTTAAAAGTGTTGTTAGCTCTTGCCATAATTGCAACATAGAAGATTTGCCGTTTACAGTCGCAAATGACCCGGTCAACATTTCATTGTGATGTTCCACAAAATTCAACATAGATTCAAATTGTCCCGGTGTTTGTTTTTTTTTTGTTTATCCCTATAAAAGTGGATTTACATTACACATTTTATTTACCATTTTATTTTCTTTATATGTATTGTAATTTTGTGATTTTTGTAATTTTTTATAAACTTACATAGTCAAATCAAATATTAATAAAATCAAATATACACCTAAAATTGTATTAAAACAATATATTTAAACTATTTAATTTTAATCTTGCGCAGTTAAAATTAAAAATGGCTTTACACTACAACAACTGACATATAAGTTGATTTTTGTGAGGTTATGTTGTATTTATCGCACTGTGTCACGGAAAAAAATTATTGTGATAGAGAATCGAAAAAAATGATGGTCGAAAATAGTATAACATACCATTTTATCGAAAACTTCGATATTTCATCGAATATCGAAAATTTCGAAGTTAGAACATCCCAGCGCTGAAAATTTCTTATGCCCGGTTTCACAAAAAAATACAAGTTAACAGCCGGTTAACTAACGCTTAGTTAACTTTCTTATGTAATTTCGATTATTTCATGACAAAAAATTCAATGCAACCTGATTAAAGAGATTTTTTTACATGCACATATTTAACCGTTGTTTAAATATTTAGCCGAGTGATTTTGTTCAGTAAAAAAAAATGTTAGGGGTGACGATCTATGTCACATAAATAAATCAGTTTGATCAGATTGCCTTGAGGTTTTTGTCATTAAATAATCGAAACTACATACGAAAGTTAACTAAGCGTTAGTTAACCGGCTGTTAACTTGAATTTTTGTGAAACCAGGCATTAGAGAAATAATTACTACAAATGCTAAAACTTTATAACTTTAAAAATTATTTCTTAAATTAATATTTCAGTTTTAAAATGACTAAAATCATATTTTTCATGGACACGTAACATTAATAACCACATCAAAAGAAACTATTAATTTTTTAAATTTATAATCTCAAAGTCAATATCGTTTATCTCATATTCTCATACATTATTTAATACCGCGCAATGACTCATTGCAAATTTCACTCTTGTTCATGGCTGTTACAGTTTAACAATAATATATGGATATATGTAGCTACATCTGTAATACATATTTGTATACATCCAATATAATATATTAGTAGTTAGTTATTGCGTGTTTCAGCGTTCTTTTAAAGTGCAATATACTCGTTCGAACATGTAAATTGATCCCGAAATTATAACTGTTAAATAAGTAATATTAATAGTCTTACGTCATTATTTTTGCGAGAAGATTAAGATTACTGGTATTTAGTATTTACGTATAGACAATACATATAGATACGCCTACGTATATAAAATATAAGCATGTATAAGAAGATTTAACGTAAATAAACATGGTTTTATACGGTAATGTAATTATTTACAAAATTAATTAAATTAATGTTTTTTTTTTTGTTTTGTGTTAAAAAAATTACCAATTTTTTTCTATTGAAATTTAAAAAGTTTCTATTTTTGTCTATGTACAAACCGATATAGTAACTTTTTACATTATAAATTTGGCGACAATGTATAGAAATATTTGGCTATTAACACGCACTGAAATATAGTTAACCACCTAACGTGAAATAATTGAAACTTACTTACTGGACACAAATTTAAAATTGTATAGCTATTAATAATACAGTTGGAGTACGTCACGTTTTATTTAAGCTGTTTACATTACATTTTTCATAAGATTAACTAAACTACAATTAATTAAAAAGACGAAGGTTAATTCGTTTGTAGCTTAACGGTTCATGGTTGATGATAAATTAAGGAACGATTTTGTTTTGTTTTAGATTTGTATTCAAGAGTGATTTTTATTATTCTTTCTTTCAAATTCATGTTGTCTCTGTCGCGCCATCTTTGTTCAGTAGAAAACTTGGAATTGAACATTATTTATTAGAAATCAGCAGAACAAAAAATTCTTCATTTTTAACACATATTTTTGTATCAAAAATATTACGAAACGAATGAACGATGGAAATGATTTTTTCGATAATATCGATAGATTCGATATCGTCGAAGAGCTATTATGAAATTTTCGATAGTGTGTTTTTTGGTTAATTTCAATTTTAAGTTATTTAATTTAGTTTAAAGCGATCCAGAATTATTTGAAGTTGTCACGAAAAATATGATCCATGGCTCTTGCGGTCAAATAAATATGAATTCACCATGCATGATCGATGGAAAATGTACAAAACGGTATCCAAGAGCATTAACTTCGGATACAATTACAGGTGACGATGGATACCCGTTGTACCGACGTCGGTCACCGGAGGATAATGGCCATACAACAACAATTAAAATACGCGATCAAGACATTGAAGTTGATAATCGTTGGATTGTGCCTTATTCTCCACTATTATCAAAAGTATTTCAGGCTCACATAAATGTTGAGTACTGTAATTCATGAGCACTAATTAAGCTATTTCGAGAATTTATTCATTTCCAATTCATGAGCGATATCCTGCTGTTGTTCATTTGGCTGTTCATCTTGAAAATTGCCAGCGTGTGTATTTTTCCGATACAAATGTACAGCAGAAAGCAGCACAGCCACCAGCAACAACATTAACTGCATTCTTTCAATTGTGTGAAAGCGATGAATTTGCCAGAACGTTGCTGTATTCAGAGGTAACGCATTATTTCACTTGGACTGCAAAATAAATGGCAACGACGTAAACAAGGAACACCTGTTGATGGCCATTCGGGTGTTTTTTTGCAGATTCCATGGGAAGATTATACACAGTTCATCCAAACAATGCAGAATGTTATTATTTGCGGTTGCTGTTAGTAAATGTTGTTGGACCACGTTCATTTATAGCGATTAAAGATATGTGCCTAACGATTGCAAATAAAGCGTTAGGGCAATTAGGTTTGTCACCACCCAATCGTCCAATGCATGATTTATTTGATCGAGAATTGCAACGTGAACAACAGTATGATCCCAATGAATTGCAAACATTTGTGAATTTGAATGTTCCCAAATTAAATGACCATCAAAAACATGTTTATGGTACCATCATGCAAGCTGTACAAAATAAAGTCAGTGGAATATATTTTTTGGATGCGCCTGGTGGTACGGGAAAAACATTTGCGATATCACTGATTTTGGCAGCCATTAGATCGCAACGAAAAATTGCAAATTGCGATGGCGGATGAACAGCGCACTCTGCATTAAAATTGCCGTTAAATGTGCAGGTGTGCTTATATTTATTGATTGATCACTTTAAAATGTAATCGATATTATTATAAAATATAATTATTCTCAAATTAACAGGTGATTGAACATCCCACGTGCAATAATTCAAGAAATTCTGCGATGGCAAAAGTTTTGCAACAAGCAGCAATTATTATTTTGGATGAATGTACAATGACGCATAAAAAATCACTGGAAGCATTACACCGTACAATGCAAGATCTACGTCAGATTCAACAAATTTTTGGTGGTGCATTGATATTATTGTCAGGCGATTTTCGTCAAATATTGACTGTGGTTCCACGATCAACACCGGCAATCGATTTAATTGGTTTTATGAAAAAAAAAGATCCGTTATTATCATCAATAGTAAGATTACCGATAGTAAGTGGAGGATTCAAGGCACGGCAATATCTTACCAAGGAAAAAATTGGTGAAGCTACCACTTGTAAAAAATTCAATAAAAAGATAATTGTGCAAGGGGGTTTCCACAAGTGGGCTCGTTCGCCACTCAAATAACGTCCACAAAGAATTGGGTAATAAACGGCAACATGAAAACGCTGGAGATAGGCAAGGTTCAAAGAAAAATCACTACGTTTATTAAACAACAAACTATTGAGGAGACTGTACCGAAGCTAGCCTTGGTGGAGATAATCCGTAATGAAAAAAATGGGCGGCTAAGCAGTATTGACCACTAACTTTGTTTTGCTCATGGGCTTCATTTAGAAGTTTGTGATTTTGTAGCGACCATCGCTACACACACAATTAAAATTATTCAGATATTTCGTGTAATTCCATATAATTCGCTAACGCTACATGTACACTGTACATAAATATATATAGAGCGTAAAGTAGCTATTGCACATAGCACTCGGTCGCCATGGCCTGATGAGATGACAAATAATTTTTAACAAAATTATTTACGATACCTCATCAGATCGAAACTGAGCTTTGCTTCGCACAACATCTACATCTGAATAATTAAAATAATGACGTCAACCGCCGTCGTTATAATGGTGACCCCGACGTGATATGCAACATGCAACACTTCTTCTGATTCATTCTTCTTCACTCTTAACTCGACATGGGTTCGTCACATACCGCAACAAGCCTATCTAAGAGTTCTCCCTAACCACTGGTTACCTACGAGATCGCGATGGCTTTCACCAACGGTGTTAAGCTTCAAAGAAGCACTTTTCATATACGGTATTACCTTCATTCAGAGTAAGAACAATCACTCGCAGAGGAGTACTGTAGCGACCATCGCTACACACACAATTAAAATTATTCAGATATTTCGTGTAATTCCATATAATTCGCTAACGCTACATGTACACTGTACATAAATATATATAGAGCGTAAAGTAGCTATTGCACATAGCACTCGGTCGCCATGGCCTGATGAGATGACAAATAATTTTTAACAAAATTATTTACGATTCCTCATCAGATCGAAACTGAGCTTTGCTTCGCACAACATCTACATCTGAATAATTAAAATAATGACGTCAACCGCCGTCGTTATAATTTCCTTTATAAAAAGTCAACCATCATACTCATCATGAAAATGATAGTAAAGGTGATGAGTATGAGGATATCGGCCAAAATGACGTTTCATACAGCTCAACAGGTGTTAACTTCATTGAAGATTTAGAAAATCGCGTAAATATTTCGAAAATGATTCAAAAAGTTCGAAAAGTAGTTCGAATGTTCCGTAAATCATCTTTTAAAAATGAATCTTACACAAGTATGTAAAATTAATATTCCATTAGGAACTTAAATTGATGTTGAATGTTAAAACAAGATGGAAGTCTTGTTGTGATGCTAGAGAGATTCCTTGACAAAAAACGATTTTACGGTATTCCCCGAATCCCAACGGAGGAGGGTTGCAAAAGGGATTTTTCATCACCTGATTACAATCGGTGATGACGAAAAACACAAGTTTGACCCCCTGTTGGAGTGCAGAATCCATGGCCGAACCATCGTCCATGTCAGTACAGGTTGACTGGAACAATGCAATGTGCAGATGGATTTAAAATCGCTCCGGCCTCAGGAAAGATTGCAGGTTTAAAAAAAAAATTGTTGCCAGAAGTAGTAATATTGCGATGATAATTACAGGATCTATGGTATAAGATACCTGATAATTACAGGTAATTTATACCGCACGGTTTCAATGAATTTACACTCTGTCAAAAGTTAGTGCGAGCGGTGCAAACAGAACCAAGAAAACTTTTTGTCGTTTCTATATTTGTCACGAAAAAATAATAAGAAAATATCTGATGATAATATAATAAATTATATAATTGATGCAATTAGTGCTGCAAAAATGTTATTCATTCTTTACACTAAACAACACAAGTTTATAGTAGATGTGATGATAAGATATCTCTATTTTGACGATTTACGTTCGCGGTATATTTCTTAGGCTATTTATATAACAAATAGAAAACTGGCATTGTTTGTTACAATAAGATACAGTAAATAAAAAAAGCATCGAAACCTTCTATTACTCAGAAAAAAGAGTAGTGCGCGTATTTTACTAAGTAAGAGTAGTGCGTCTTATATTTTTTGATTGCAAAAACTTAGTTAACTTAAAAAACCTATTGTTTTTCAAAAAATCATAAAGGGAAGTTTTTTTACTAGATTTTAATGTAGTATTTTCACTCAAACGGTAAAGACATAAAAATAAACTTAAAATTTTTGCTGGCATCTCATTTAAATTGTTTATGTGATTTACAAAAGAACTGAGGTCTACCTTATTGCCAACTATATAATTCTTTATAACGAAATGGTAAGAAATTATCATTTTATTCAGAATTCAACCTACACAAGCATTTCGTAATTGTATTACTATCTCGGTATATTATTTCAATACTAGTTGAATAAATTACTATCCATCGGAAAATACCCGCCAAATTGGTGAACACGACGTGATCTTGTTGTACGGGATCTCAACACGTAAACACCATATTAACCGAAATCATAACCACAAACACCAGTCCCATTATTCAACACAGCACGAGCAACGAAACAGCTCCGGCTCGAGAAGCATAGCATTTCATCATATAGAGTGACTCCAGTTTTGACGAGTTTCTATGCAACAACTCGCAATTTTTCTAAAAATTGTAAGTTTCAAAAATTTTCTTTATTGCTCGGTTAGATATTAAATTTAATATGATTTAAAGTTCTACAGTAACAATTCAAGGTTGCCGGAATTTCATTGGAGTCAATTAAATATGCGCATGTGGTTGGAGATCTGGATGCACGACACCTTGCTTATTTGACTACTATCGCGAAAAGTTATCAACTATACACCGCATTTAAAACCAAAGAGATTTAAAACCTAATGCATGGCTTGACACTTAGTGATAGGAAGCCGTCTCAATTGTTGATCACCATGAAATTGAACGCTGATGATAACTTAAACGAAGCAACCACTCGTCAATTCTGGATGAAAAGTGTGTCGCAGCAAGTTCAAATGGTGAATCCGTTCGAAAACAACGTCTTCTTGTCAATACTGGCTGAGACGTGCACATGACAATGAAACAAGCGCAAATAAGGGTCCTTGAGATGTCTACGTCATTCGCAGTTGGCGGGATGCAATGACTTATCCAAATCCAGCCCTCTTTCAATTTTCAAAATCCATTTACAAATTCATTTTTTTAATAGATACTGGCGAAGACGTTTCAGTCTTACCAGCTCGTTTCGTTCGGAACCCAAGGGTCGACCCATCGTTGAGGTTATTTGCAGCGAACGGCTCTACGGTAAACGGTTTCGGTACTAAAATTTTAAAACTAGACATTGGACTGCGATGTGAATTCTCTTGGAAGTTCATTGTTGCTGACGTGTCGTTACCGATCATCGGTGCAGATTTACTGAGGAACACCAGGTTGCTCGTTGTTTTACAAAGACAAAGGCTCATAGACCCGTTAACGTCTTTGTATGCATCCGGTACATTTTATTTTAATGATGCTCCTGCTTTAACTGGGATTGATAGGTCAACGACGGACCCAGGAGTATTTAACACTGTTATAAAATTTCCGACAGTGATTCACGGCATCATCAAACATATAACGTGACTTATACACATGATGAAACTCGGGATTTGCCGACCTAGCAGCAGTCCTTGGCCTATCCACCTGCATATTGTGCAAAAACAGAATGAGGAATGGGGACCGTGCGGAGGTTACCGACCTATTCCATATCTCCAGGATTTTATTCAGCGTCTGAGCAGCAAGGGCTGCAAAATTTTCACAACGATAGATCTTGTTCAGGCTTTTTTAGGCATGATACACTTTTATCGACGCTTTATTCCTGACTGTGCTTCCGATCAGGAATTACTACCTAATAGGCTATGGTTTAGAACAATCGCGTTCTAATTCAATGGTCGACAGCAATGGTCAAAGAGTTCGATAATTGCAAAAACAATGCAATTATCGAACTCTTTGACCTGGAATTTTGGCCATATGACTTTTATAGCCATACATCGAACAAAAAAAATTCTGGTTTTGAATCTTCTTCCCGTTCTTCAGATAAACCTAATGCCGAAAATGGCTATCAACTATATTTTGTGACATGCTATTTATCAGTTGAAATCTGCAACATTTTAACAGAATATTTTCCCTTTATTTGCACTAACTTTGTAACATTCGTTTTCGTCTGAACAAAACCATGTTTATTCGCTAAAAGAACTATAAAAATTTGATCCATAATTTTGTGCCTTGTAACAAAAAAATTAGGAAATTTGGTTTTAAATTATTCCGATTACAAAGCCTGATGAAGATTACGAGGTATTTTTTGATTACTACAGTTATATGATATAAAAATCGTGACGGCTCGACTTGCATCTGTTTCGTTCAACATTTTTATAGATGGACTAAGATAATCAGTCGATTTAATTTTTATCTGGATTTAAACATTGTATTTAACAAATGTTTAATCAGACCACTGTACATTTTAGAAACATCACTTAGCAATAGCATATGCAATGACGTCATTACATAAAAATTAAAATAATTGTATTAATTGAAGATGGTGGATAACTGGTTACTTTCCTTGGATATTTCTCAAAAGATTTGATGTTTTCGTCTTGTGAGGAGATCCAGCTGGATGACATACGATGAGTGTTAAAGAGTAAGACCAATTCTATATTAATTTGTTTTATAATGGCAATGCACACGATCCTGGCAAATAAATTACGTTACAGTTATACACTTCGTAATTTATCACATGATACATCAATCTTCTTTTTATAAATGTGTCTGTACCAAAATGCAATATCTATCGATCAAGGAACATTTACTATTCATAATTATACAATTTCATTCTATATTCTCGACTACACGTCAAAATGTCCACTTACATTCTTGAAAATTAGAACCGAAATAGAGAAAATAAATTAACGCTACTTAATAATTTTATATGAAAAAATCATCAATTTATGTGCAATTTTGGTGAAATTGACAAACTTTGTCATCGCCTACAAGAAATATTTGAAAAGCTCGTATTAAAACCTTTTAAATGGCTTACAAATTTACAGTGTACCTTGTCGTTTTTTTTAACAACAACACTTACCACTTTGAGAGTAAATTTGAAGGACATCGTCATCGAAAAATATTTTTTATTTTTACGTTTCAGTTCGAAATTTTAAGGATCGGTATATAATTCTGGTTTACAAAATTCTGTTTTTAGAAAATTCAATTATTTTTTAAATCTAAAAAAGCTAAAAAATATATATAAAATATTTTTTATTTAATTGAATTTTTAAAAAATTATTGGTTTAAAAATTAAGTTTTTGGGTTTATAGATTTCACCATCTTGCGACGTTTTTTCAGAATTTTTTAATACATTTCCTATTACTTTATAAAGCTCCGCGTGGCGTTTCCCGACTACCACTTTCAAACGTCTGTGCCACACTTCAACGCTGTTTTGCGTTCTTGGTAAATACTCCGTTCCGGGTTTGCTTTAGGCGTCTATTCCCAAAGTCGAGTCACCTGGCGTTTGTTACGACAATTGATTTTGTCTATTCTCTTTAGCGAATGTGACGACTATCGGCGACTCAAGTAACAAACATTATATTCTAGTAGTCATTAAAAAAGTTTCTTGGCGAGAGAGACGATATTTTGAGACGCGCGATTTTTTAACGTTTTTTAAACGCAGCGAAATGAGTTTAAATAAACGACACAAACAATAATAAAAAATCACAAACAAAAATAAAAAATTGTCTACCAAATAAATGTCAAATAATGGGTAAATTATTTGGGTTGCACAATTAATTTAGAATCGGATATTTCCACGTCACGTCACCTCAGTCGACTAAGGGAATACTAATTTTAAATTGATGTGACCCGCCCACTGTCACGGTGAATGAAACGACTCGACTAAGGGTGTTAGTCCACTGTCCAAAATAAAGATGAATATATAGACTAATTTGTGCTATAAATTAATTCTGCAATTAATATTTTTGCGGCAAAAAAATTAAATTTTAGCAGAATTATATGAAACAGAATTTTGTAAACCAGAATTTTATGAAACAGAACAGAATTTTATAAAACAGAATTTTGTAAAGCAGAATTATAAAAAGCAGAATTTCTTACCTAACCCGAAATTTTATTATCCTTTGAATATTTTATAGAAAAACCGTTTACCATGTCGTTGATTTGGATTGGGGTTGTATTTCCAGAACCCAAGATTCCAGGCATAAAATTCCAAACCAAAAATTCCAAAAACCAAAATACTAAATTCCAAATCAAACAAAAACATTTGCTATTGGAGATGCGCGAAAGAATATCGTTTCATTGTAAAAGTTCAGTCATAACCATTTTAAATTCTAATGCAAAACATAAGATATCGGTTCACCAATTACAACATGAATATGACCCTCAACCCGCATTAGTCCACCTGTCAATGGAGTATAAATAATCGAAAAATTGTGCCAAAACCTCTTCCAATTTACCTTCCCAAATTATTCGTAATGTTACTGTGGGATGTGTCCAAGTGTCCGTGAAAATTTGCCGAATAAAAATGCACAAAAGAAAATTTATCGAGTACGATCTAGCGTTCAAAAGTATAATGAACCAAATAACCTAATGGCGATATCGATACATGATGTATTAAGATATTTGGATGACGATCTTTTTGTTTTAACCAAAAAAACATTCAATGACGATAAAATCATTATTTTAGGAACAAGAACCAGCTTCAAATTTTTAGCACAAGCTTCAATCTGGATAATGAATGGAACTTTTTACGTCGTGCCAATAATCTTTAGACAATTATTCAGCATTCACGGAGTTATTGAAGGACAAGTCTTTCCGTTACTTTTTTGTTTAATGACAAAAAAATAAGATCTGTTATAGTGAATTCTTTTATGAATTACATCCTTTAGCAGTCGAATTTAATATAAAAATAAGTCCACAAATAAGTTTAACAGATTTCGAGGTAACCATATATCGCTCCGCTTTGGAGTTTTTTCCGAATACAAAATTCAAAAGAATCTTTTTTCATTTTGGTCAGCTAATTTGGAGGAAAATTCAAAAACTAGGATTAGCAAAAAAATATGGAAATTCAGAAAAATTTTCAAAACAAATTCGAATGCTAAAAGCTTTGACTTTTCTATCACCCGATTGTAATAGTTGAAAGAAAGCAAATAGTTGAAAGAAAGCACAGTGGAGTATATAAAATAATTGAAGAGTTGAAAGGTGAACTAATCCTTTCACACAATAATATAAGAATGCAGGAGAATAAATTAGACCCCTAAATTTAAAAAATCTTAAGTAATAAAAGAATTAAAGTATGCTAAAAAAGCAATATAAAATAACTAAATATGAATTTTTTCAAATATGGCAAATATCATTGTTCTTCAGTGAACTCTTCAGTGAATCACATTTTATATTCTATCTTAACTGGTTTGGGCGAAATCGTAGAGGTTCGAGGTCCAATTTACGTAGATCATTTATCTAAACATTACTCAGCTCCAAGACACTCTATACTATTAACATATAAGATGGATCGGCCCATAAATTTAGCACTCGCATTTTAAAGGAGTCATAGATGTATTTTAGAGTAAATTTAATTTTATGGAAAATTTTGTAATTTTAGAAATTGGAATTTTGTACTTTGGAAAACTGAAAAAAAAAATTAAAAACCATTTTTGGAATAATGCAATTGGAATTTTTTTTCTGGAACTTTGTCTTCATCCCGTTGATTTTTATTACTCTACGGCTCCTGTCCTATTACGTTGCCAACGTCGATCATTGATTTTGATCTCCTAAAAATGGGACTCTACTTAGGAAAATGGAAACACAAACATAAAAAAAGATTAGACGAAATACAAGCCAACAATAATACTACATTAAAAAACATTTAGACTGGCCGCTGTAAAAACATTCCTTTGAACATGAACTGGTACAAATTATTAATCAAATACATTGTTTCGAAATTTATGTTTTGTTAATTATTGAATATCAAACTTTATATCGGAACGTCTTCAATATAAGTACGATTTATACGAAATAGAACGGTTTTATTAGGTGAAAAAAAAACAATTACTAATTTAAAAAATAATTGAAAGTAAACCCTAAAAAACAATTTAAAACCATTAAAGTAGTGATCATAGAAAATGAAACAAGTTAAGCAAAACAATAAAGTAAAAAACGTAATAAATTACAAGTCGAAATAATATTAGGATTCCCGTCAAAAGATGGGGTAGTACAAAAAATAAAATAAAAATTGTAAATATTTACCGTAGGATTACGTGAAACGGTGTTTTGTGTTAGAAGCTGCATTCTATCCCAGCCGCTGACCGCAACGGCGGCACTTGTATGTAAAATCGTTCGTTGGGATGACCACCTACAACGATCACTAATTGTAAAAATATGGTCTGAAAGATCTTGTAAAAAGATTTCAGTAAACGGTCAACTTTGCCCTGTAATGCCATTGATTGTTTGATACAGAAAGTTAACCAAAACTATGAAATTTTAGGTAACCATATTATTTACTTTTCACCTAAACTTAGTTACTTTTTCGGTAAATTAAACTAACTTTTCTAAGGGACCTAAAAGTTAATTACGAACACAGAAAGTATTCGCTAAGTATTCATCATTGCCTAAAATGAGTTCATCAAACATACTAAAACGCAATTCCTAAAAATGCGATCGCATTAAAACATTTAAGTAGCAAAGTGGTATAAAACCAAAAGGCCATATCGCTCTATGTTTACTGCATAATACATAATCGTTTGCGGTTTCTCTTTTCCTATATAATACTTATTAAAAAACGATAAAATATTTATATATATATATATATATATATATATATATATATATATATATATATATATATATATATATATATATATATATATATATATAATGCACGACAGATTTTAATCTTTTTAACAATAATCCATTTAAGATTGTGCTCAAAACAATTTAACATATAAAAAAAATCGTCGGTTTACATATTAGACGTATATTTCCGCCTAAATCATTTTGACTGCGGTCATTCCAAAATTTAATATATCGTGACGAATTAAATGTATGTCTTCAGCCTATATAAATTGTACAAATTTGTATATTTATACATATTTATAGTTATCATCTCAAACCAATTTGTTACAGTTCTTAACCATAAAGACAAATGTCTGGATATCATTTAAATTAATTCAATTTATTTTAAATTGTTACTACAACAATTGTTATTATAAAATCTTTAATTTGTTTTATTTCGTTAATAAATGTGATAAGGCAAAGACTTTAACATTTATATAGCTAACACATAAGTTACATGAAAGGGTGGTGTACAAATAAATATACACGTATCTTTGTGAAAACGAATCGCGGTTCTTAAATCTCTTACTCAACATATGTTGTTATGCATTTTTGGTTAAGTTTCTCAGAAGTAACCGAAACGGGTATAAATTTTCCATAATTTTACTAAAATTTAATTTTGCCATATGTTTTATTTTAATGAGTTAACATCTTATATGCGTTAAAACAACAACCATTAAAAGGTTAAAAATTTAAATCTTGGTTCACATGTCGTGTCAAGAATAGTAAATTTATTTTTGTAGTTTATTTTTGAAGTGGATTTATTTTTTGACATTTTTGTTTTGTGTCTCTTGAATAATTGTTGATTTAATTGTGGTAATAATTGTATTCTTACAACAGAACGTTAGGTTAACCGGAATTTATGAATAGGCTTTACTAGGTTAAAACAATTTATTGGGATAACGCCAAGATCGTTTCTTAATCAAATCGTTAAATCGATAAAATCAACAAAATCATTATACTCAATTCGAATTGATTTTGCTTCCTTTAGCTTCTTTTCACCAGAAATATTCCGACGGCAATAGCTCTATTTTGTAAATGTATAGGTCGCCAGGGCCAGCACAGTGTTTTCTTAAACAAGGTGACACTTTAAACAATTATTGCGTAAATTGTTGGAAGAACCGACGAAATTTAATACAAGCACTTGAATATATCGTTGTGTTATACATAAACAAAACTAAACGGAACATTGAGTTATAGGACAGGAAACTAAACTTTGAAAGCCTTAACTATTTCTTAAATTTTGAAAAATAATTTGGTCGATTGTAGCATGTTAACAGATGCAGTTTTCCAAATTGAAGGGTTTTTGTAAATATTTTGCGAGCCTCGCAAATAATCTCGAATTTCAGTATTTTACTGCCTTAAATAAAAAAAAACGTTTTCGGCTGAGTGTTGCGTATATATATATATATATATATATATATATATATATATATATATATATATATATATATATATATATATCAGGGTTGCCACCCGTCCTCGTTTGAAAGGATTATCCTTGTTTGACTGTTTTGTCCTCGTGTCCTCGTCGAGACGGAAAAATCCTTTTTGTCTAAATGTATAAAAACATTTAAAAAATTGTTTTCTCGTTGAATATAAAAACCAAAATGAGCAATAAATTATAGCTTTAATCAATCTATAATAGTCAAATTCCGTCAATATTGCTGGTTGGAATGAAAAAATTACCAAATTTTGTAGTTTCCCTTTCTTTTTTTGGAATGAAAAGAAAAGTAATAGAAACAAAACCAATAAAACAAAAAAAAAACTAATAAACAATAATACCAATTACCAACAAAAAAAAAAACAAAAGATTCGTGTTTTTGTACAACACAAACATTGCAGTATTTTTTGTTTCACATTTTTTTTTAATGCTGCCTTCTATTCACGCAGGCAGATGAAAATATGCAGCTCAGTTAATCGAATAACTCAAATGAATAGAATAAAATGATTTTTAGATATAAATTTCTCATCTCTGGTTCTAATATAATTATAATATATTTAACTATGTCAAATTATCCATTTTTATTTGTAAATTTGGGATTTTTTATTTTTTTTGTTGTAAATAAAATTTACGGATTAGTTATCTTCGTTTACTGGCGATCTTAAATTTGACATTAATTTTTCTAGTGGTAGCGATTGTATTACTAACGGATTATATCGAATTCATCTTGTTTTGCAGTAGGCAATAATTTTATTTTATTTAAACGTAAAATTAAATTCGTGAATTCTTTTTATTGTGTTGTGTTTTATGAGAGATCAGGTCATAATTTGGGAATTAATTGTTTTATTGACGTTCAAAGTTATCCGTAAGTAATATGAATATTTGATTTTTAGAATATTGTTAAACATTTTTATTTTTTTTTTTAGGAAGTACAATGTCATTAAATTCAAATGAACCTGATAAAAAATGAAACGAACGAGCAAATTTAATGATTCCTGGGTGCAACTGAAAAGTTGGTTAAAAAAAGCTTAAGTGATAAGGGTTACTGTAATTTATGTAGTGTGGAAATATCAGTTTCTAATAAGGGATTTTGAGCCATAGAAGACCACGAAAGAACAAAAAATCACTAGACAAAATTAACGGTTGCAGTGTTGCAATCACTACATTTTTCAATGTTAAAGATTCAACCGATAAAGATTTAACTACAGCAGCAGAACTTATCCATATTTATCATAGTATCAAACACAACCAAACATACAATTCGTTGGATTACTGCCTAAAATTGATTAAAGCACATTTTGACTTCAAAATTGGAAATAAAGTTAATTGCGGCCGAACTAAAGCTGAGGCGATTGTGACAGATTATATCTAAAATAATTGCTAACAACATTTGTTATTCATTACAAGTAGATACTACAGTACTACAGTATTACAATATTACACAATCGAGAACGGAATTGAAAGCAAACTTGTAGATTTTTTTGAAAACGTTGATGATTTCACTAACTCAGCAAAACGACGAGAAAATTTAATTTATTTTCATAATTATTGTGATCTCGAGTTTAGAGAGCTAACCAAACACTGCCCAACCAGATGGGTTTCTTTACTTCCATCAGTAAGTCGGATACTAGAGTCGTGGAAGGATTTAAAAATGTATTTCGAAGACCTCGCAGTAAAAAATGAATTACCAAAACTATATTACAACATTTTAGATATTACAAATAATAAAATTAACGATTCACTTGAAATATATATGTATTTTATACAGCACATAACCAATATTTTCAAAGAAGCTACAAATAAATTAGAAGCCGAAAACAGTACGATTTTAAATTTGTTCGACATTTTATTTTGCAATTAGAAGAAAAAAAAACAAAAAAATATTTTATGGCTACGAAGTTCGAACGCGTTTGCTTAAATAAATGATATAAAATTAAAAGAAGCGCTGGAAGCAGAGTTTAACGATTTTATAAAATAGAACTCAATATTTCAATGGATTTGCTAAAAAAATTGGACGATCTTATTCTAAATAAGCAATTCTCTTCTTTTGATTGTGCTATCGAATTAATTGAAACACTTCATTTAAATGAAACAGTTAAAGTAGATATTAATTTATTGTTTGACGAAATTGCTTCAGTAACACATGTTTTTGATACCGCAAAATTATCAGATGATTATATAATTTGTGTTTTTGCATTGAAAAATGGTCTAATCTGCCCAAAACTAGACCTTTTTCAAACTTATTCAATTTTATTTCTTTATTTTTGAGCATACCAAGTAGTTCCGCTTATGTTGAAAGGGTATTTAGCGTCATGAATATAAAATGGCGTGATGAGAGAAATAGGGCTTTAATAAAAATAAAAAAGACAAGTCGATACTAAAATGCGCAAAATCAAATGAAAAACATATATTTAAAAACCATAATGTTATATAATTATTTAAATTAAATTTAAATTATTTTAATTTTGTTTGTTTTTTTTTATGTTTGAAATAAAATTATAATTGAAGTTAATTAAAAATTATTTTCTATTTCGATTTTTAATTTTTTATCTAAGTGTCCTCGTGAGGCATTTTCAAAAGGTGGTAACCCTGATATATATATATATATATATATATATATATATATATATATATATATATATATATATATATATATCAAATAAATGCAAAATTAACGGTTGCAACGCAACTATAATCTATCATATTTTAACGAAAATTATCAATTTAATCCATACTTAACTCAACAAATATAAGCGTCTTAGAAATTTTATCCTTTTATAGTTTTTTTTTATAGACTCGTTTCCATTAAGTTAACTTAACGACACTTTTTCAGTTTAATAACCCAACGAAATATTTTTCTATTTTGACCATATAACGTTTTTCAAAAAGTAAAAAATCATTTTTTTAACTTTACACAAAGAAATTAACGAGTATTTAACGAAATATTAAAAGTTTTTCAAAGATAAATTAAAATGATTGATCGAAACAATTTTTAAACTTGAAATAATTTAGTTCATGACGCTGCCAATTATTTGATAGATTTTCTCCTCAAACTTATATTACTCGAGAGGTCTAATTTACAAGAAATTAACAGTTGTAGAGTCACGACCAAACAACACATTTTCGTTAAGTTAACTTGACGAAACTTTTCAAATTTAACGAACCAACGAATTTGTTTTTATTTTGATTATAACGTTATTCCAATAAAAAATTATTAAGTTGCACTCATATTATTTAACGAGTATTTAACGAAACCTATTATACAAATTCATCTTACAAGTTTTTTAAAGTAAATTAACGAATTATGAATCCGAATTACTTTTTACATTTCAAGTATATTTAGGTAAAGGTGTGAAAATCACCGTTTAGAAGCCAAATATTATTGGATTAACAGCTCCACCACTTAAAATATAATAACTGTTGGTATGAAAAATACAAAATATTAACTAAAGCTGATAAATTTTAACACGCATTAAGAATTAATTTTAATAACTGATTTAAACGAGTTTATAAAGCAAGTGATAGTTTTTAATGGCAATTGTAAATATTATTGTAACTTAATTAAACATTCAAAAACTTAACGAAACATTTTTTATATTAAATTCAATAATTTAAGTAACTTAACGACACATTTAGTAAATTTAAACTGCAATGGTTTATTCACTTGATAGATTATCATTTTAAATTTCGAAGATTCTGGGCATATTGTACGATTAAAAAAATCATAAAAGCTATCTGTAGTAGAGAATACATTTTAAGCAAGGTCGTACAAACTTTGCTGAATTATTCGGAAATCATGAAAATGTCAAATGTTTTTCTTTTTTTCTTTTTAATTAAATAGATTGCTAGCATAATTTTAGATAGTAATATGCTTTCTATTTGGGGCATTCAGACAAGAATGACCTAAAATAGAACTTAACGAAACAAATTAAACGAAAATTATCAATGTCGATTAAACACTTCATTAAACAATTATTGTAATTTAAGTAATTCTAATCTGGTTTTAACATATTTCCGTTCAGTTTACTTAACGAAACTTTTCAAGTTTAACCATACGTTATATTTTCTATTTTCCACCTAGAATCACATAATAGTTTAAGAGTTAAGGTCTTCAATTTCTTTTTTTTTTTAATTGTTCGTCTAATTCTAAAACCGTTGTACCCTACAATTCTGTAGGGTACATCCTGAACTATGTTTTTCATCTTAACTGATGCACTATTTTCGATTGAAAATTTTCGAGTGAATTTGTGGCGTCCCAAAGAGCTAGATGGTGAGTCGTCGACCAATGGCCTGTGAAACCATCCATCAACATTATATTAAGACCGTCTAATTCCAGTCAGTAAAAATTAAGTTAAAAATTATTAAGTTGTTTTAAAAATAAAATTTTTTAGCCATAACATGAGCAAATTTAATATTTTCTTAGTAAAGATTCTAAGAAATTTCTATAACGTCATTTAGTTGGTTCGTGATTTATATAAACATAATAATTCTAGAAATATATCCATTACAAGGAAAATAATCGTAAATGAAAAGTTTATATCCAAAAATAATTTCTGGCAACTTTTAAATTTACTGTCACATTTTAAAAATTAAAGTCATCTTAGTTTAAATCCAGATTTGGATTAAGCACTTCTATTATATTATTTCTTAGTAATTTTTTTCCAGAATACAATTCCCATCGTTTCGCAAAATTGTTTCGCAAAGTAATTTTAGCTTGCATTTTAAACATTAGAAATCCAGTTTACAATCTTATAACATGTGTATACCATCTCATGTTTTATTAACCCGACAAATTAATTAGTGCGTTTTAAACATTCTTTTATGATTAATTCTATAAAATTTAAACAAGTCGTTTAAGTCCTTACCCTTAATTGTAGGTATGGGTATAAAGAAAAGAGTCAAAGACGTGTGTGGTAAGAACACAGGAATTACAAATATATATACGTATTTATACATATATCGTATTTATATGATCCATCAAACTTGAAGACTTTGATCTTTTTAAAAAATAAGATTTTAACAAACAAAAAAAAAAAAAATTCTTACTTATTTACAAAGTTGGCTGGTACAATATATGGAGTAGCATATAATAGTCTACCCAACTTTACATATGTTATATACGTTTGTGATGTGATCTTATGTTATTATTTATATATTTTCCATTTGGTGTTAATTATATCCAATAATAACTATACTAATATGTTCGTTCGGTGAAAGAGTACAACAAACTTATATAAAACACACATGACATTTTAATAATATCTTATTATTTTTCACATTTCTTGCACAAAACACTTTCAAAATTATTTTATTTTGTCGTACGATCACCAAAATTTAGAATTAAAACAACAACACTATATACTTTTAAAATCACACCACGTTCTAAAAAAATCATCATGTTATTCTTTAAATGAAAAAAAAAATGTATATTAACAAAAAACTTGGTGATCTTATTTTTAATTAAATAAATAAATCAAACGATTATTTAACCAAATGATGCCAAACACCGGTAAATAAAACAAAAGTTGTATATGATATACAAATATTATGCGATCGCGTTTTTTGTTTTTGATAAGTTAAGTTTCTTAAATAAAAATTTTTACATTTTGACTTGTTACTGTTTTATGTATAGCTATAATTTTTTTTTTTTTTTTTTTAAATCTTAAACGAAGTTATTTACCACGAGATTATTAAAAATACACTAAAGTCGAAAATAAAATTCAAGTAAAAGAAATCAAAAACTCAAATAAGAATTATGCGCTGATCGGATATATACAAGTGTGGTTTTACGTAAGTGTGTGCGTTAAGAAATTTTAGTGAGCCGATCAAAGATTTTACGAATACAAAAGTAGAATATCGTACGTCGACATAGGGTTATTCTTTCATTTTTTTGTATCTCATATTAAATGAGAATTAAAAATGGTTGTATGTGTTCGTGGATATGTTTATAAAAACACATATGTGCATTAAAATATGATACACATTTTTCATTTATGTATACGTTCATAATGCTATTTAAGACTTTTTATATGCAATTCGAACAATTGCATTTTTAAATTGCAATTCATACAATAAAACTTTTGTAAGAATTATGACACGGCTTTCACTAGTTTCATTTAATTCGCGACCATATTCGTATTTTTGCAAAAAAAATCATATTCTCTTACTGTATTTGTCTATCTTATCTCTTCGACTGTGATAATGTTGCGACGATCGTTCGTATAACAATAACAAAAATTGTGAATTACGTTTTTTTTTCGATTTATCATTTTACACTGTTTTCGTGTAGAGTAGAGAGAAGTAAAATTTTTGGTTTAGGTTTATTACCGACAGTATTATTACCCAATTAGTATTGGGTAGCTGTTTCGGTAGATGAAGACATCATACTAATATTGAATGTAAATAGTTAATTGTTTAATAGGTTTAAATCAGAGTATCGATTTCGGGTTCGGATTCTTGTTCAAGGATATATTGGGTACAGATTCGGGTATGAGTTCTGGTTCAAAATAACAAAACAAAACTAACTTATTTTGTTTATTTAAAAACAAAAATAATTTAAACGTGCAAATAAAATGTGTTTAATGAGTTATCGTCAATTATCATAATGGCGGTAAAATACAGGGGGTAAAATAAGTCGAATACCAGTTCAAATGTTAACCTTACCTGCACGCGGTGCTTCCTGCTTTATTTAACGATGGTTTGGCGACCGAGATATCCGACCACGGAGAATATAGTAATAAATCATCAGAGTTGCTGACAAATCCACCCTCTTCGGAGGTCAACCTAAAGGGTTGCTCCGATTCTCCTTTAATTTTGCCTGAGGCTAATAGGGCTAATGGCCACGCCATTAGCCCTATTAGCCTCAGGCAAAATTGTCTACAGAAGAATTATCTTGTTAGCAGTAAACAGATTCAAGCCTTTCAAGTCTGCAGGTCCGGATGGCATTATTCCTGCCGATATCCAAAGAACCACTTACTTAACTGTTCCCTGGGTTGAGGTGATTTTCAAAAGTAGCCTTGAACTATGTCATATTCCAAAAAATTGAACTGAAGTAAAATTAGTTTTTATACCTGAGGCGGGAAAACGCTCTCATTGCAATGAGATCATTGCAATGATCCTAAAAACTTTAGGCCCATTAGCTGATCTTCTTATTTTTTGAAAATGGTATAAAGGCAAATAGAGGCTCAATCGAGCCTGTATAGTTGTCACCGTCTCAGCATGTATATTGTAAGGGGCAATTGCTTTTCATTTCCTCTTACGTCCTATCGATAATCCTTTCGAATATAAGGAATTCTCTTTGGTGAGCTTTTGTGATATAGAGGATACCTTTAATAAAGTCAAACCGGAGGCAATCACACAGGCACTTTCCAATTTGGGGGTGGATGTAGCTCTTGGAAGCTGGATTGATCAAATGCTCAAAGGTAGGGTATGTGAATCTATAGGTGTATCCTCCAGCCGAAAATTTTAAATAGGGGTACACAGCAAAATGGTGTATTATTCCCCCTTGTTTGGAATTGGTCATAAATGACCTGTTACTAAAACTGGAAGGGATTAGCTTAAAGATAGTTGCTTATGCGGATGATGTTGCCATTAGCGCTTTCGGTAAATATCCTTGTACCCTAAGATATTATGCAAAATGCTCTTGGCATCCTAACTAGATGCACCAATAGTTGTGGCCTTGGTATTAACCCACTTAAGACTGAACTGGTTTTTTTCCAGGAAGTATGAACTTCCTCGTTTTGACCCTCCAACTCTTAATGGCGTTATTTTAAATATCACAGGTAATGTGAAATTCTTGGGTCTTATTTTGGACAGCAAACTAAGCTGGTAGTCAAATATTCTGGAAAGAGTTAACAAAGCTACGATAGCACTCTACTCCTGTAAGCAATTGAAATAATAAAATGAATGAGGGCTTAAGTCTTACTTCGTACATTGGCTTTACACCTCTTTATCTAGAGTAATTGTAATGTATGGAGTTACAATTTGGTGGCCTGTCTTAAATATAGAGGCAAACAAAAAATCGTAGATGAAACTACAAAGAACTGCTGCTTTGTGTATTAGCGGTGTACTTAGGAGCACTCCTACTTAAGCACTAGAGATTATCTTTTATCTTATCCATCTTGATATCCTGGCCAAGCAAGTAACTGCGAGTACAGCTATAAGGCTTAAAGCAATTTCTCCCTGTAACATTATGGGATACTCGTCTATTCTAACGAATATAGAAATCACCAAATCTATTGACTATACCATCTCGAAATCATCTTTCGAAGTTAAATTTCTAACTGATATTCTTTCCAGAAAGGACTGGGCGAAAATTGATGGAAAGGTCGGCGGTGGGGTTTTCTGCGAAGAACTAAATGTAAATCTCTCTTTCCCCCTCTTTGATCACTATAGTATCTTTCAGGCAGAGCTTATAGCAATCAAGGAAGCCATAGACTGGATGAAGTATCATGTAATATATGTAAGAAATTGGCATTTTTTCGGACCTTCAGGCTGTAATTAGAGTTCTACAATCAGGCTTTATCACGTCGAAAGTACCCCGGAGCTATCTTTCATCTCTAAACGAGATGGATGAACAGTACAACATTCAGCTTACATAGGTGGCAGGACATTTCAATATAATGGGGAATTTAAAAGCTGATGAACCCGCTCGACAGCGTACCTCTTGTTCCATCTTACCATGTCACGCTGATGCAGAAGTAACGCTTGCCATGTGTAAATTGCTCTTAAAGGAAGAAGCATATAAAATCACAAACAATAGATGGGCAAATTGTGCCTCATGTGTAATTACTCGGTAAATTTGGCCTACACTAGACTTAATCTGGTCTAACCAACTAATACCCATGCAATGGTGCATATATCCATCTTATATGGGTGCCAGGGCATTTCAATATTACTGGGAATATAAAAGCTGATGGAATTGCCCGATAAGGTACCACTTGCCTCATCTTACCATGCAACGTGGACATTGAAATTCCGTTTGCTACTTTCAAATTGCACCTTAACTAGCAATGAGGTAGACACAATTAAAATATTTTATGCTTATTTTTTTTTATTTAGAATGTACGAGCAAGGACTAACCAGGATCTCCTGAATATTTGGCCTGGCCCACCTTACACCCGTTTAACATAAACTTCGAAGGATGAGCCAGAATATTAGTTAAATTATTGAGATAAACCCGGTTATATACACCATGGCGGCCAATAGTTAGTAAATTTTCTTATGGGGTAGGGAAAGGAAAGGTATGTCAGTAATGATGGAATTGGTCCGGTTTCCCGGTAGTTAATATTTGAACTACTGTTAGCATAGGACAATCACAATTTTACTGACTGCTCTGCATTCTAGAATCCCTTGTCAGCAACTCCAGTGTGCCACCATTCATCTGTTATCTGCAATTGTTCCTTAAAAACAGAATCTTTTAATTAACTAATTGCTCTTAGCCATAGGCTGAAATAAATTGAATTAGGTTTTGCCTAAAATTTACAATTAATAAATTTATTAAATTTATAAAAATATGAAATTATAATAATTATAAAATAATATAAATTAGATTTCAAAAACCCGGCTAAACATTACAGATCAATTAAATCAACCGCCCCACGACAAACACGTCATATACTCGCCGAAAATCTAATTTATACACCAATAATATAATAATATAATAATATAATAATATAATAATATAATAATATAATAATATAATAATATAATAATATAATAATATAATAATATAATAATATAATAATATAATAATATAATAATATAATAATATAATAATATAATAATATAATAATATAATAATATAATAATATAATAATATAATAATATAATAATATAATAATATAATAATATAATAATATAATAATATAATAATATAATAATATAATAATATAATAATATAATAATATAATAATATAATAATATAATAATATAATAATATAATAATATAATAATATAATAATATAATAATATAATAATATAATAATATAATAATATAATAATATAATAATATAATAATATAATAATATAATAATATAATAATATAATAATATAATAATATAATAATATAATAATATAATAATATAATAATATAATAATATAATAATATAATAATATAATAATATAATAATATAATAATATAATAATATAATAATATAATAATATAATAATATAATAATATAATAATATAATAATATAATAATATAATAATATAATAATATAATAATATAATAATATAATAATATAATAATATAATAATATAATAATATAATAATATAATAATATAATAATATAATAATATAATAATATAATAATATAATAATATAATAATATAATAATATAATAATATAATAATATAATAATATAATAATATAATAATATAATAATATAATAATATAATAATATAATAATATAATAATATAATAATATAATAATATAATAATATAATAATATAATAATATAATAATATAATAATATAATAATATAATAATATAATAATATAATAATATAATAATATAATAATATAATAATATAATAATATAATAATATAATAATATAATAATATAATAATATAATAATATAATAATATAATAATATAATAATATAATAATATAATAATATAATAATATAATAATATAATAATATAATAATATAATAATATAATAATATAATAATATAATAATATAATAATATAATAATATAATAATATAATAATATAATAATATAATAATATAATAATATAATAATATAATAATATAATAATATAATAATATAATAATATAATAATATAATAATATAATAATATAATAATATAATAATATAATAATATAATAATATAATAATATAATAATATAATAATATAATAATATAATAATATAATAATATAATAATATAATAATATAATAATATAATAATATAATAATATAATAATATAATAATATAATAATATAATAATATAATAATATAATAATATAATAATATAATAATATAATAATATAATAATATAATAATATAATAATATAATAATATAATAATATAATAATATAATAATATAATAATATAATAATATAATAATATAATAATATAATAATATAATAATATAATAATATAATAATATAATAATATAATAATATAATAATATAATAATATAATAATATAATAATATAATAATATAATAATATAATAATATAATAATATAATAATATAATAATATAATAATATAATAATATAATAATATAATAATATAATAATATAATAATATAATAATATAATAATATAATAATATAATAATATAATAATATAATAATATAATAATATAATAATATAATAATATAATAATATAATAATATAATAATATAATAATATAATAATATAATAATATAATAATATAATAATATAATAATATAATAATATAATAATATAATAATATAATAATATAATAATATAATAATATAATAATATAATAATATAATAATATAATAATATAATAATATAATAATATAATAATATAATAATATAATAATATAATAATATAATAATATAATAATATAATAATATAATAATATAATAATATAATAATATAATAATATAATAATATAATAATATAATAATATAATAATATAATAATATAATAATATAATAATATAATAATATAATAATATAATAATATAATAATATAATAATATAATAATATAATAATATAATAATATAATAATATAATAATATAATAATATAATAATATAATAATATAATAATATAATAATATAATAATATAATAATATAATAATATAATAATATAATAATATAATAATATAATAATATAATAATATAATAATATAATAATATAATAATATAATAATATAATAATATAATAATATAATAATATAATAATATAATAATATAATAATATAATAATATAATAATATAATAATATAATAATATAATAATATAATAATATAATAATATAATAATATAATAATATAATAATATAATAATATAATAATATAATAATATAATAATATAATAATATAATAATATAATAATATAATAATATAATAATATAATAATATAATAATATAATAATATAATAATATAATAATATAATAATATAATAATATAATAATATAATAATATAATAATATAATAATATAATAATATAATAATATAATAATATAATAATATAATAATATAATAATATAATAATATAATAATATAATAATATAATAATATAATAATATAATAATATAATAATATAATAATATAATAATATAATAATATAATAATATAATAATATAATAATATAATAATATAATAATATAATAATATAATAATATAATAATATAATAATATAATAATATAATAATATAATAATATAATAATATAATAATATAATAATATAATAATATAATAATATAATAATATAATAATATAATAATATAATAATATAATAATATAATAATATAATAATATAATAATATAATAATATAATAATATAATAATATAATAATATAATAATATAATAATATAATAATATAATAATATAATAATATAATAATATAATAATATAATAATATAATAATATAATAATATAATAATATAATAATATAATAATATAATAATATAATAATATAATAATATAATAATATAATAATATAATAATATAATAATATAATAATATAATAATATAATAATATAATAATATAATAATATAATAATATAATAATATAATAATATAATAATATAATAATATAATAATATAATAATATAATAATATAATAATATAATAATATAATAATATAATAATATAATAATATAATAATATAATAATATAATAATATAATAATATAATAATATAATAATATAATAATATAATAATATAATAATATAATAATATAATAATATAATAATATAATAATATAATAATATAATAATATAATAATATAATAATATAATAATATAATAATATAATAATATAATAATATAATAATATAATAATATAATAATATAATAATATAATAATATAATAATATAATAATATAATAATATAATAATATAATAATATAATAATATAATAATATAATAATATAATAATATAATAATATAATAATATAATAATATAATAATATAATAATATAATAATATAATAATATAATAATATAATAATATAATAATATAATAATATAATAATATAATAATATAATAATATAATAATATAATAATATAATAATATAATAATATAATAATATAATAATATAATAATATAATAATATAATAATATAATAATATAATAATATAATAATATAATAATATAATAATATAATAATATAATAATATAATAATATAATAATATAATAATATAATAATATAATAATATAATAATATAATAATATAATAATATAATAATATAATAATATAATAATATAATAATATAATAATATAATAATATAATAATATAATAATATAATAATATAATAATATAATAATATAATAATATAATAATATAATAATATAATAATATAATAATATAATAATATAATAATATAATAATATAATAATATAATAATATAATAATATAATAATATAATAATATAATAATATAATAATATAATAATATAATAATATAATAATATAATAATATAATAATATAATAATATAATAATATAATAATATAATAATATAATAATATAATAATATAATAATATAATAATATAATAATATAATAATATAATAATATAATAATATAATAATATAATAATATAATAATATAATAATATAATAATATAATAATATAATAATATAATAATATAATAATATAATAATATAATAATATAATAATATAATAATATAATAATATAATAATATAATAATATAATAATATAATAATATAATAATATAATAATATAATAATATAATAATATAATAATATAATAATATAATAATATAATAATATAATAATATAATAATATAATAATATAATAATATAATAATATAATAATATAATAATATAATAATATAATAATATAATAATATAATAATATAATAATATAATAATATAATAATATAATAATATAATAATATAATAATATAATAATATAATAATATAATAATATAATAATATAATAATATAATAATATAATAATATAATAATATAATAATATAATAATATAATAATATAATAATATAATAATATAATAATATAATAATATAATAATATAATAATATAATAATATAATAATATAATAATATAATAATATAATAATATAATAATATAATAATATAATAATATAATAATATAATAATATAATAATATAATAATATAATAATATAATAATATAATAATATAATAATATAATAATATAATAATATAATAATATAATAATATAATAATATAATAATATAATAATATAATAATATAATAATATAATAATATAATAATATAATAATATAATAATATAATAATATAATAATATAATAATATAATAATATAATAATATAATAATATAATAATATAATAATATAATAATATAATAATATAATAATATAATAATATAATAATATAATAATATAATAATATAATAATATAATAATATAATAATATAATAATATAATAATATAATAATATAATAATATAATAATATAATAATATAATAATATAATAATATAATAATATAATAATATAATAATATAATAATATAATAATATAATAATATAATAATATAATAATATAATAATATAATAATATAATAATATAATAATATAATAATATAATAATATAATAATATAATAATATAATAATATAATAATATAATAATATAATAATATAATAATATAATAATATAATAATATAATAATATAATAATATAATAATATAATAATATAATAATATAATAATATAATAATATAATAATATAATAATATAATAATATAATAATATAATAATATAATAATATAATAATATAATAATATAATAATATAATAATATAATAATATAATAATATAATAATATAATAATATAATAATATAATAATATAATAATATAATAATATAATAATATAATAATATAATAATATAATAATATAATAATATAATAATATAATAATATAATAATATAATAATATAATAATATAATAATATAATAATATAATAATATAATAATATAATAATATAATAATATAATAATATAATAATATAATAATATAATAATATAATAATATAATAATATAATAATATAATAATATAATAATATAATAATATAATAATATAATAATATAATAATATAATAATATAATAATATAATAATATAATAATATAATAATATAATAATATAATAATATAATAATATAATAATATAATAATATAATAATATAATAATATAATAATATAATAATATAATAATATAATAATATAATAATATAATAATATAATAATATAATAATATAATAATATAATAATATAATAATATAATAATATAATAATATAATAATATAATAATATAATAATATAATAATATAATAATATAATAATATAATAATATAATAATATAATAATATAATAATATAATAATATAATAATATAATAATATAATAATATAATAATATAATAATATAATAATATAATAATATAATAATATAATAATATAATAATATAATAATATAATAATATAATAATATAATAATATAATAATATAATAATATAATAATATAATAATATAATAATATAATAATATAATAATATAATAATATAATAATATAATAATATAATAATATAATAATATAATAATATAATAATATAATAATATAATAATATAATAATATAATAATATAATAATATAATAATATAATAATATAATAATATAATAATATAATAATATAATAATATAATAATATAATAATATAATAATATAATAATATAATAATATAATAATATAATAATATAATAATATAATAATATAATAATATAATAATATAATAATATAATAATATAATAATATAATAATATAATAATATAATAATATAATAATATAATAATATAATAATATAATAATATAATAATATAATAATATAATAATATAATAATATAATAATATAATAATATAATAATATAATAATATAATAATATAATAATATAATAATATAATAATATAATAATATAATAATATAATAATATAATAATATAATAATATAATAATATAATAATATAATAATATAATAATATAATAATATAATAATATAATAATATAATAATATAATAATATAATAATATAATAATATAATAATATAATAATATAATAATATAATAATATAATAATATAATAATATAATAATATAATAATATAATAATATAATAATATAATAATATAATAATATAATAATATAATAATATAATAATATAATAATATAATAATATAATAATATAATAATATAATAATATAATAATATAATAATATAATAATATAATAATATAATAATATAATAATATAATAATATAATAATATAATAATATAATAATATAATAATATAATAATGTAATAATATAATAATATAATAATATAATAATATAATAATATAATAAGTGATTCTCCACACTTGCAGAACGTAACCAAGCCAATGTTACTCTCATTCTTGAAAAGAACTCGGTAAGTGTCGTCATAATGGAGTTTGAGGCCACATATCAGGAGAATAACTCTTTGCTCAAATGTCAGCAGACTGAACAATACCGTATAAAACTACAGCTTGTCGATATTTGCAAGGTTTTTTTTGAATTTACTAGAGGCAGGTTCAAAATAAGTAAGGTTCCAGCAGCAAAATATAATTACCATAAAAGGCAAGTATGTAGCGACCATCGCTACACACACAAATTAAATTATTTAGATATTTCGTGCACATTTATATAATTCGCTAACGCTACATGTACACTGTACATAAATATATATAGAGCGTAAAATAGCTATTTCACATAGCACTCGGTCGCCATGGCCTGATGAGATGACAATTAATTTTTAACTAAATTCGTCATCAGATCGAAACTGAGCTTTGCTTTGCACAACATCCAATTCTGAATAATTAAAAAAATAACGACGCACATCCGCCGTCGTTATAACTGATTCGAGGTATCGGAAGCCCGTCACTACTTAAAGTGTGTGGTCACCACAACAAAAATCAAATCCGTATTGCTCTCTAAAACCTGCGATCCTATAATTTAACTTAGATTAATTGATTTTGAGAATATTAAGAGCTCGAATTTGATGCGTAGGATGCATCCTCTATGAACGTATCATCAAATTAATAATTTTCAAATATAGTATTTGGCAGATGTTGAACATTCAGTTAACCAGAGAAATATTTCTTCAAAGTGTCGCAACGATGTTTACTTGGAGGTTTTCATCTTAGGTCAACTTAATCTGTAGCAAGTTCTTATCGACATTAAGAACCTATGTTTTCCCCATAATTCAACCGTCATATTCGTGTAGTGTTTCTGTGTTCAACATTAATTTTATATTGGGTATTGCCAAGATAAAAATTATCGTTGGCAGTAATATGATCCATTCATACTTCGTTAACTGTATAGTGATTTCGTTTAATCCATTAAGAGAGCCGAAGTGCAAAAGATACTTGCTAAAGTGCAAAATGTTAAGTGGTATCGTTGTTAAAACTTTAAAGAGAATACAGTAAACTGTTAAAGATAAATTAACCGGGAAATTGAGTATTGAATATTTAGTACAGCAATTGATTAGCAAGCACTAAAATTGTATAATATGGAACTGTAAAAACATTAATTTCAATGTGTAAAGTACAATCGAAAATTTAGAATGTTTCGAATTCCTAAAATCAAATTATAAAATGAAACAGGAAAATTAAAAATTCAACAATAAAATAATACGATTAAATTAAATGAAATAAAAGGTTTTATATGTAACCCTAAAGGTATTCCAAATAAAATATTTATAGTAATAACAATTTAACCATTTTCATTCATTTCCAGTTGATGATTTCTCATATAAAAATAAATTGATTATATTAATGGTGCAATTTATTGGTTCGGTACTTTAATTCGTAAATAATTTAGGGTATACAAATCAACATTTAGGCGAAATTTTTATTTTATTTTTATTTTAAATTGTTAGTGTAAGAATGGTTTCCACGATTTATTTTTTTTATATGGAATAAAAAAACATATAAGAGTGGGTGGAAAAGCTATAAGTCACACGTGAATTAAACACACAAATAATTACAAACATTATAATTATAACAAATTATAATACTATTTAAACTGAAAAAAGACGAACGATTTCATGGTTTTTTTCGGATTAACCGTCCAATTTCGAAGTAAATTAAAAAATTGGACGTCTTCACTATTTAGCTAGTGAATGCAAGGTATGTTTATTTTATTTATATTGAACGAATTTATTGTAATCCGTACCTATTTTATTTTTCGCTGGAACTGATGAAGTAAACACGAATTGTAAATTAATGTAAAATTTAAACTTTATTTTATAAATGTGATATCGCTTAGTCACGCGTATTTATATTCGCAATTTATTTTTAATTTTAATCAGGTAACACTATAGTTCGATTCCTAATGAACAAGAATTAAAAGTGGTATCAATCGCTCATAAATCTTAGTGAGGTCTTTATCAAAAACGTCTCTATATAAAGACCAACTCATTTTTTCGTACACTGCACATCCGCCTCAATAAAGTAGTATTGGTACGATTACAAATAACAAAGCAAAAATAACATAAAGAAACTAACTATATTAGTGTTAGTAAAAAGTTTTTTTTGTTTTTATTTTACGCTATATCTGTACACAACCAATACTACACCAAAAAGGCGCTTTGTCCCTTTAAATTTTTGAATAGTTGGTCTTTCTATAGAGACGTTTTTGCCTGTATATATTGTCACGGTACCACCTAGTGTGCGATAGCATAAGTATAAATATATGAAGATTTCTCTAAGCTTAACCTTAGAGACATCTATTAGATATCGATAGTACTGGTAGTATTAAAAATTGAGCAAATTAAATGTAGTAGTGACATCTCGATAGAAGTAGAAAGTTCGAGATATTTTAATTTGTGTATATAAGCAAATCGATGTTGTATGCAAAAAATATAGTTGTACTTGAACTACGAAAGCGATAACAAGCGGTTAAAATAAAAAGTGATAGAAAGTGATAGTAAGTGATAGTAAGTGATTTTTAATTGTTAAATAAAGTGAACAGTGATTTTTGTGAAATAAAGAATTGGTAAAGGAACTAAGTTGTGAATAATTGTGTTTTATTGAGGCAATTATTGTCTGTGAAAGTGAACAGTGTTAAAGTGGAACTTGTGTAGTTTTGTGAAATTTGTTAGTGAACAGTGGTGTTCGGGTAGTTATTCACAATCCAGAGATACGAACCTTAAGTGACAAGGCAAGAACGTAGCAATATAAATGATTAATATAAATCTGCAACAAAAATGTAGCAGTACTGCCATCTAGTGTGTACTAGTTAAACTAATTTTACTGAGGTTACATGGAAATGAAATATAATATTGAGCTACATTAATTTTGACTTACAATAACAGTCAAATACAATTATAAACATAACAATTTTAAATTTAATAACAGACTTAATAGTAAGTTTTCTACTTCAGATAAATAACTAATATTAATTCTAAAATTCAAATGCTTAAGATAAGTTTATATACACTTATCATTATAAAATACATGACAGTTTCTTTTTTAGAATCTTTGGATCCAAAAGTATTTTATGACATTCTCCCGCCTTTAAGGTTACACTACCCTTAAACTTCTTCAATTGGAACTAAAACCAATTTGTTTAATGGCCGTTTGTATTCGTTGTTGGCTGTTTTTACAGTCACGACTCTAACGAGACCATCATCGCCTGGATGAACCTCTTTAATCCAATCATCCCAAGCATGTAAGAATTGTTCTTTAAGCAGAATGGTCTTTCCATTTTGTTTGCTGATGCAGATTGTTCAGATATTCTATACTGAACCGCTTTCAAAAGGTAATTGTTCGTTGTTGTGCGCCAATTTAGAAATGACTCGGGGTTAACGCATTGTATGATTCATCACTTGCAGATGATGTTGAAAGCAGTCGAGAGTTTAAGATCGCTTCTATGTTGCATAATAATGTGGTCAGCTCTTCATACGTAAAATTTATGTTTCCCGTAGCCTTCAACAAGTTAGTCTTTATTGACTTTACCGCCGATTCCCAAATGCCGGCAAAATGCAGTACAAGAGGTGGTGTGTAGTGTAATGTAATATTATTTTGTGATATTTATGTACCAATTTCCTGAATAAATCCATTTGCAGATGTTAATTTTTGAATTTCATTTAGGTGATGATTTGTAGTTTTGTACATTTGTTGCAGTTTTCTGTCAACTCCTACGAAATTGGTCCCATTGTCACTATACATGTTGGAAAGAAGACCTCGTCGCTAATCGATGTAACGCCGTAATAAACCCATCAGTGGTAAAATCAGTGACCACTTCTATATGAATCGCCTTAGTCATGAGGCAAATGATTATTTTGCTGAGGATGGATTTTTGTGCAAAATAATTGGATGTTTTGTTGCAAACTGCCGCCGACTCTTAAAACTCAAATTTTATCCAAAAATGGATTTAGAGATTTTAGAAACCTTTGCTTTTCTAATGTCAAGGTTTTATTCAATCGCTTGATATCTTCCCTTGCTGAACATATTGAATAATGATGTCTTGCGCACGTCAAAGTTCCGCTGAAGTTAAGTAGATGTGTAGGAGACTAATTGCAGGTTTGTCAAGGTTTTTGGTATATTTAGCAATGAAATTGTTCACACATCGATGCACTCTTGCTACTACTCTTATTAATTTCGTTTAGAACGTTTGTGTTATTTCTGCTTGGAGTGTAGTGGTGTGTTTCTTTCGCATTTCTAAAGTAACTGCATCATTGGACATTGGTTGCGTCATTGGTCGCTGTAAATTGTTTTTCCTTTGGTTACATTGCTTGTCACGTTGCTTCAGCCAAATCGGTCCTTGTCACCAAGACTTATGTTCTCTTAACCGGGATGGTAACAAACCTCGTGTTGCCATGTCAGCAGGATTATCGCTGGACCAAACATGTGACCATAATTTTTACAATAACAGTTGAAGGAGACAACTATCCCAATGGATCGTAAATTGTAGATTGTCAGATAAAACGATACGTTTGGTTGCTGAGGTGATTTTGGTATTTTGAACTTTAAACGAGAAATAATCACATTGAGGAAACCACTGTAAGCCGAGGATTTTTATCGCATTTTTTTCATCACATATGTTTATGTGTGGTTCATTTTCACGAACACCACGTGACCCTTAGTTGTAGTGCTACTAATTTTCACTACGGCATGTGAGGAAGGTAAAAACTTTTCTGATTAGCTATTGGAATGTATTTTTCAGCTATTTGAGTTTTCTTTCTAAATTATTAAAACGTTTTTCTGCTATGTTTACAGAATTTCCTAGGCTTGCTGATATATCTTTGAACGGGAGCTTCACAATAAAACGACCTTCGGAATTTCTTTTCACGTTGGATAAAAAATGATTTTCTGTGGCAATTTCTTCTGGATTTAGTAGTTGTGTGCTTGGTGGTTCTACAATCTTCCAAAATCTATTCAAAATGTTATCTAATTTGATCTCCATATTTAATGTAAAATGCTGTACTGAAATTGTATTCGACATGGTTGGTTTTCCAGATACGACATACCCAAATATGGTATTTACGTTACCGATTTGTAGATTAGACGCAGTTTGATTTTGTTTACCAATAGAATCTTTATGTAACAAAACGTTGTGTTTTCACCTGCACTTGAAACATCTGAAATAAACAGATATAACTTACAGATATCAGATCGATGACCACCTCTCATGCAATTATATCACAGCTTCTTCTCCGCAGTAAAACCTCGACAAGATAGAATTTGTCTCATTTTTGAAGCAAATGTTGTTGGTCGCACAGCAGACATGTAGATGTCTGCCAAAACGTTTGCATTGGTAATGAATTACCAGATTTCACGATCTTTTTCTGTACTGGCACGGCACGTTCCAACGCGTTACTAAAATTGTCCAGAAATGACGTAAATTCCTCAATTGTCAGTAATCTTGTTTCGACTGCTTTCAATGCTCAAGCTTTTCTTGTCCCTTCATCGCACTTTTCTAATAATAAATAAATCAGCCATCCATCGCACTTGTTTTTGAGTTTTAGCACTATCGCCTAATGCAGTCAAACCTCTTAAAACTTCTTCGGTACTATCTACGCCTAATTTATTTTGACGAACCATGAATACGTGGTTGAGCCAAGAATTGTCGAATGAGATTTGACATAATGTGATCTTTATGATCAAATCTTTTCACAATTTTCTTCCAAGTACTTTCATAGTTTGCATCCGAGATTGTCATGTGCTTTACTATGTTTGCCGCTTCTCCGCCTAGAAGTACCTTCAGATACTTAAATTTATGAACTCTCGACAATGATTCATTGTTATGGATAGTGGCTTCAAACAAATCCTTAAATGATAGGAAGCCCTCATAATTTCCGTAAAATGGCGGTAATGAAATTTTTGGCAGTTTAATGCAAAACTTCTGTCTTGCAACGTGTTGAAATACTCTTGCTGCTGTTTGATAAACGCGTTCGTCTTCGAACTAAACTGCTGATGTAAATCCTTAAACATGTTGTTTCGCTTGTTTGCTTCCGTTCTTAATTTTGCTTTTAATGTAATGTAGCGATCTTCAAAATCTGAAAACTCAGAGGTTTACGCTACATAGGTAATTAAACGATCCTCAACGTCTTTGAATTCACTGTAGTAATTCTAAACCGCCATAATTCTCAAGTCGCGTAAGAGAACCTTCAATATTTCCGCGTTTTCGGCGTAACGCATCAATAATCTTTTGCTCTTGATTCACCATATTGAACTAGGTTTCATTCTTTACAGTACACCACAAAGACTTAACTCGAATTTCAGCAATGGTTTCCAATTTTTTGCAACGCGGTTACTCGTGTTTAATTTCTCTAGATTCGGCTCGAAGGACCATGAACGAATTTGTTGTAATTCGTAGCTTTTTTTATTTTTCGCTGGAACTGATGAAGTAAACACGAATTGTAAATTAGTCACGCTTATTTATACTCTCAATTTATTTTTAATTTTAACCAGGTAACACTACAGTTCGATTCCTAATGAACAAGAATACAAATAAAAACTGGTTAGCAATTGCTCATAAATCTTAGTGAGGCCTCTATTTATAAAAGATTAATACTAAATCTGCAACAAAATGTAGCAGTACTGTCATCTAGTGTGTACTAGTTAAACTAATTTTACTGATATTACATGGAAATGGAATATAATATTGGGCTATTTTAATTTTGACTTACAGCAACAGTCAAATAAAATTATAAACATAACAATTTTAAATTTAATAACATACTTAATAGTAAGTTTTCTACTTCAGATAAATAACTAGTATTAATTCTAAAATTCAACTGCTTAAGATAAGTTTATATACACTTATCATTATAACCATAATGGTGCAAGTACTTTAGTTTAGTCGTTAAGTTTTCTTAAATTTTCCAATTTTTATATACATATATACAGTTAAAGACTAAAATTTTAAGCTGGTGCTTTCGTAAATTTAAATTTGCTAAATTCACTAAATTTTTATTTACAAAGCAATACACTTAAGTCGTGTTTTAACAGGTAGATGGTGGCCATCTAACTTTGTACACTGAAACTAATCAATTTTATGTAGGATGCAGAGTTTGATAATTTGAGAGCAGTGTATTCCTTTTTTTATATAAGCAGTTAAAACGGCTAACATCTAAAGTGGAGTTCTTGTTTTTTTTTTTGGAATATAAAAATAAGTCAAGGAGAACTATCGTAAAACCATTGCTTCAGGTTTGTAATGAAAAATATAAATTACATAGCAATAAGTTACTGAGATAATAAATACTATACATGCTTAATGTCTTAAAATTGTTTCTGTTTCTAGTTAAATTCGGCTTACCTAAAAAAAACTAATAATTGGCTTCATACATAAAGCCACTACTTAGTCTGTAAATTCACATCCATTTTGTTCTTTAATTGAACACCATAACTAATTGAGCGATTTAATTTTACAAATATTATGTTCGACTTTACATCACGTCTAGACAAAATAAATAAACTGAATTTGCTTTTGCGTTTGCAATGTAATTAATCTTTTCCCTTTAACCTTTGTTGTTTTTGCTTTCTAAAACGTGAATACATGTTGAAATGTAGAAGACATAATTTTAAGTATATAGTAAAATTTGTTTGAGCGTGTTGTTTAGCTATAAAATTGACAACTATTTTTTTTTCACCATTTAAGAAATACTAAAATAAGGTACATTATCCTTAAACATCCCATGCCGCATCTTGAAAAAGATCTTTTGAACCGCTTGTTATGAATTGGCGAAAGTTGATGATTGTTAGCCTAACGAACAATTCGTCCACCTGTACAAGATCTACTCATTTAATTTAAATTTATAAATTTTTGCCAAATGGCAAGTAACGAGCTCCGGACCGCGGCGAAGTAAGCAAGTAGTTAAACCATTGATATACGACCGTTGACTAAGAAGTAATGACAAATGATATTACTAAAACCCAAAAATATTACTTTTCCCTTTTTTAAATTAAATCGATAAATCGTAATGATGGGTTCCAAATGAATTTTATGGTTGTACAGGATAGAGAGAACCACTCAAAATAAATTTCCACTGGAAATAAAGTTTCTGGTTTTTCCAAAAATTATCCAAATTTTTACAGAGTAGTCGAAATCACTCAAAATAAATTTCCACTCAAAAAAAGTATCTGATTTTTCCGAAAATTATCCAAATTTTTACAGTATATAGCCTTGCTTATATATCAAACATTTTATATATACGGAAAATTGTGTAAAAACGATCGATAATCAATTGGTTTGATATGGCAACACATCGATTAATAATTGGTTTTGAGTGGATTTTATGATTGTACATGGTAGAGAGAACCACTCAAAATAGATTTCCACTGGAAATAAAGTTTCTGATTTATCCGAAAATTATCCAAATTTTTACAGAGTAGTCGAAATCACTCAAAATAAATTTCCACTCAAAAAAAGTATCTGATTTTTTCGAAAATTACCCAAAATTTTACAGTATATAGCCTTGCTTATATATCAAACATTTTATATATACGGAAAATTGTGTAAAAGCGATCGATAATCAATTGGTTTGATATGGCAACACATCGATTAATAATTGGTTCTGAGTGGATTTCATGGTTGTACATGGTAGAGAAAACCACTCAAAATAGATTTCCACTGGAAATAAAGTTTCTGATTTTTCCGAAAATTATCCAAATTTTTACAGGGTAGTCGAAATCACTCAAAATAAATTTCCACTCAAAAAAAGTATCTGATTTTTCCGAAAATTATTCGAATTTTTACAGTATATAGCCTTGTTTATTTTCGGAAAATTGAGTCAAAACGATCGATTTTCAATTGATTTAATATCGTTATCGAGTAGATTTTATGAGTGTCCAGAATATCTAAATGGATATGTTGGGAATTAGTGTGTCTTGTGACTTTGCATCTTTGGCAGAATAAACAGGATTTCGCCCAATGGGCGAATATTTATTATATTTCCTTATTTATACTGAATAGTATGTCCTTAGTATATCCTTATTCATACTGGGCCAGAAATATCTAGTAGATATTAGCTTCCGAGTGGCTTTGGATGTTTGGATGTGAAATGTTATACAGTGCATTAAAAATGGTTCATCGTAGTGGTTCTGCGATATACTGACGGTTGTTGCCCGTTGAAATTTCGCAGTAAATCGCTAAGTCAGCTAATTTAAAACTATCTAATTTCCAAGTGTAATTTGATTGTTTTAAGGAACCAGAAAGTATATCCTGCAGTTCCGTGTCAGCTTCTTGCGATTTGCTTCATGTCGAAGTGAGTCTCGACAGATGAAGTTTCGTAGTTTGAAGCTCGAGACAGTGTATCGGTAACCACGTTATCCTTTCTTTGGATGTGTTGTATGTCCGTATCGAATTGGGACACAAAATCCAAGTGGCGAGTTTGTCTTGGATTGCATCGCTCGAGTGAGCGGTTCGTGATCGGTGTAGACTGGTAAATCTCGACCTTTGACATAGAATAGCTCTCTATCGAATGTGGAATATTTTGTTTTGCATTCGAAAGTTTCTTCGAAAAGAAATCAAGTGGCTATCCTCATTATTACGTTGTTGCAACACGGCGTCAATAGCAGTGCTCGAGGCATCGGTTGTGACACTAAGTTCAGCGTCATGTATTAGATGTCTTTTCCTTCTTTAGTAAAGTTGCTAAATGAGTGTGCATAGGACCTAAGGTTTCCGCTATCCTCGGCATGAACCTATGATAATATTTTATCATCCCGATAAATTTCTGTGTGTGCCTGATTGTTTGTGGAGTTGAAAATTCCCGAATGGCGTTAATTCGTTCAGTGAACGGCAGAATACCATTCGGTGTAATATTGTGACTGAGGAAGTCGTGGGAGCTAGTGCCGAAAACGCAATTCGCACTGTTGATGCTCACCTCGTATTCGAAAAGTTTCTGAAACAGTGTTTCCAGGTGAAACATGTGTTGTTCCTCCAAAGTTGAGGCTAAAAGTATTTCGGCGATGTAGACAAACAAAATCGAGATCCTTGACGATCTCGTTGATAAATCGTTGAAATGATTGTGCGGCATTGCGTAGTCCAAATGGCATTCGTGCAAACTCAAATAAACCAAATGGAGTAGTTATTGCCGTCTTGTGTATATCCTAAATACAATTTTCTTGGTATGGACATCGGTAGATGTCCTGTAGTTACTATTTGTGGTGTACTACATTATGCTTAATGGGCGCGTTGTAATTCGGCAGAGCTGTTAAAGAAGGAAACTTCTTTTGCCGTACCCGTTGTCAATCGAAAAGTTCCTGGGCGAAGGTGTGTTCGCTTGTGTCTGTGACACATTGATCGACTGTTATGTGACTGCTTCCTATTCTTAAGGACAACTACTAAAGAAGCCGTATTTCTTAAGAAAGTCGGCACCAATTATAGGGCGATTCACGTTTTCGGTCGTGAAAGCATGCGGAATGTTCCGTTTTAGATCAATATCTACTTGCAGCAATTTGCTTCCATAGGCGGCTAGTGTAATCTGGTCTATGGTCAGCCTCGCCAACCAATAGACCAACTAGTTTAGGGAATTGTTATTCCTCAAAATCACCTTTTTATTAGGAAAATGTTGTTTCCCGGTTGTTTTTACCTGTGGATTTGGGAAATTACACGATGACATACAATTTTCGGCTTTGTGTCCGAATTTTGTATGGTAGTAATACCAAGCTGGTTGCTTACGGACTCGGCGTCTATTTGAATTTGATCTCCTTTCAGTGGAAGGAGAACGAGGTCGTGTTCGCCAGTTATTGGTTGAACTAGATGCTAGAAATTCAAGCCTATCTAGTCTGGCATTCAGTCTGTCGGGCTTACGAGTCAGTTGCTCGATTGAGCTCGTACTACTTGTCGTAGTATTCCCACAATACCTAGTTGGCACATGGTCAGACTGCTCCGGAACTCCACCACGTGTGCAGACGGCATTGCTTTTTGTAGCCGGTCGGCTAAACTGCCCAAAATGTCTGCTTCCTTATCTTGTTGGGGTATCAGTCCTATTTGGATAACTTCAGGTAGTTTCCTGATCCACAGCTGGGTGATAAGGGGCGCATTAAATTGGCTGGTGGCCAGTGTTTTAATTCGCCGTAAGACTTCGGATGGGCGTTGCTCGCCCTTTTCTGTCTTTTCTAGCAGCGCTTCCAGCTTCTTCCTGTCTGGGAGCGTTGTCCGCTCGATCAGGACAGTTTTAGGGTAGTTGTACCTATCGTTTGCAGGAGGTTCCTGCAGAACGTCGTCGATCATTACTGCTTGGGGTAACGACAAACAACTGATCACCAGTGCGAACTTTTTTTGTCACCTGTGACCTTGCTCGCGTCGAATAATATCTCTATCGTCCTGAAGCAGGAATCCAGATTAGTAATCCGGAATTCTGGGAGGCATGCTAGTGGCCGAGATGTTAGCCACTCCCAGTATTTTTAGTTTCATCATCACCAACACACATATTCTCTATTTCGTAGCACAAATTTTAAAAATCCCAACAACAAAAAAATAAAAACTAACGCAAAATAAAACCAGGTTGCGCGTAACGTGCGATTGTAAACCACGTGGTTTATTTCGGAAGTTGGGGTCATCATTATCGTGTTGGAAATAAAGTTTCTGAGTTTTCCGAAAATTATCCAATTTTTTACAGTCTTGCTTATTTTCGGAAAAATGTATCATTTTTTACCTTGAAAATAGTGAAAATAATGGACAAAATGGTAACTAAATCATTAAAAATTGCTTTATTAATTACTCGAATTCCATACAGTAATATATCCTAAACGGTTTGAAGTCGTTAATATGCCATATTGTTGGACTAGAATTTGAACCAGATTATTTCATTATAAAATAGATATTCCTCTTAATCTTCGATACTACATTAAAAAACTAAGAAAAATATTACAGACATTATGTGACCTTTCCGGTACAGATATAAAAATAAATAATCCTAAACTTAATATCTGATCATCGTTAGATTTAGTAGCACATTTGACTATCTTTAACTTTCACATATAGTATCGCCATAACTATTATGCATTAAAATCAATCAAACAGTTGCAAATGTACATTTCCATCTTTGAATAGGATTTTTTCCACATTGAAATTTATCTCTAGCTCTACCCAAACCGTTTTCCAACCTTTCGGTTGAGTAGAGATTAAAATATGTTGCTTTTCATAAATAAGCTTGAATATGCCGAAATGAACATTTATGTATTAAATGCACCCCACTCCTTACTTTTACTTTTAAAACAATTTTTTTTTAATAGCGATTGGATGGTACGGTTGGAGTTTTATAGATTGGGGAAGACTCAAAAATTTTTTTTATTTTATTTTGTAGAATTTATGTAATAATAAATTTTCACAGTTTTTACTTCACCCAGTATTCTTAACAATTTGGTATTGGAAGAAAACTCATGAAAATATTATAAATTAATAGAAAAAAGGGATTTCGTTTGTCTTCCGAGGGTTTAAAATAACAAAAATATGATTGACAGGACAATTAAAAATTTTGAATCACTTTAATCGATACGTGTATTATTGGAAATATTAGGCTCTCGCCACCTAGTCTCTTGTGATTTATTCAAGGATTATTGAATTTTAATAAAAACAATATATGTTTTTAGTTCCTTTTTGTTTGCTGAAGGTAAATCAAATGTGCTTAAAAAAATTATGTATTCGATTTGAAAAATTCAATTTTAACCAAAAATCAACAAAAACAAATACGGATATCAGTAAAACGTAACCACATCCGTAGAACGTGCAGTCACTATGAAAACCAGGCGAGTTTGATGGCACTATATCAGCCATGAAAGAGAGTACTCACTTGGAACTTTGTTGCTCTTTCCAAAATACCCGATGGCTAAAAAATGGGGACCATGTGTCCCAAGGAAATTCGTTGCTTTACCGTGATGATGACCTTGGTAATCTTGGTGTTGTTATTTATATGGCCATAGCTGAAAGACTGTTTTTGATTTCAAATCAGCTGATCGTCGTAAGCTACGTTTCAGGTGCCCTTAATACAACAACATGGAACGCCATAGAAATCCCGTTAATTGGTACATATCCAATTAAAGTTATTGAACAACGAGACCTATCGTTTGTATCAAGATAATCTTGAGAACCATTGGGATATTCAGCCTCAAAGTGGATTTCTTAAGTTTTTAGAAGGTCGCTTCTAATAACGACCACAGCGTTGTTATTCGAAGCCCATTTCCGTAATTTAAAACCAGCAGAAGCCATTTTCGATCATGACAAGGTGGCGTAAATACAAATTTGTGTTTATTGCAGACCTCAAAAAAATGTACAGACAGATCTTTAGAATCGAAAGACAACAAAATCTACAAAGAATTGTTTGGAAAAATGACCCAGAATCGCAAATCAAAGAGTACAAATTACGAACAATAACTTACGGTACATCTTCTGCATCATAGCTGGCCATAAAAATCCTTAGACAGCTTGCGTAAAATAAACAACAAACATACCCAATTGCTTCAGAAATTCTTTTGAAAGACTTTTATGTTGACGATGTTCTTTCTGGTTCAGATACCATAGAATATGCAATAAAATGTCAGCAACAATGACGAAGTATGCTAGATTCTAGAGGTTTTAAACTACGGAAATGGGCTTCCAATAATAACACTGTTATGGAAGGTATACCAAAACAACAAAGAGAAACCAAACCAACCATCATAAGTAAGGAACATGAATCTATAAAAACTTTAGGCCTTATGTGGAATCCACAAAACGACGAATTCGAATTCCAAGTCAACATAGGTGATGATATGAGACCGTCAACGAAACGATACAAATCAAAATTCTGCGAACAGCAAAAAATAAAAATTCCACGCTGGGTAAACACAGAAAATAAAGACCGGAATATGGAGCTTCATGGATTTTGTGATGCATCCGAGTTAGCATACGTAGGAGCTGTTTATTGCAAAGTTACAAGAGCAGGAAAAACTACTGTGACTTTAATAGCGGGAAAAACTAAGGTGGCACCAATCAGTCAAAAGTTAACCCTGCCTAGGCTTGAGTTGTGCAGAGCCTCTTTATTAACAAAGCTACTAAGACAAATTTATAAAGCCATGGATATCCCGAATTGTAAGATGCAGGCCTGGGCAGATTCAACAATAGTGCTAGCCTGGTTACAAGGACACCCAAGTGAATGGAAAACTTTTGTGGCGAATAGAACTTCACGGATTCAGTCTTTTATCAGCCCCGCACAATAGAAACATGTTAAGTCTAAGAAGAATCCAGCGGATTGCGCTACAAATGATTTAGAAAAGAAGCAGGTCCGTCCTGTATGCGAACTGAGCACAATAATAACAGATCCGACTATAATTGAAAGATTCTCGACTTTCACAAAAACAAGAAGAATAGTCGAATATTCTTGGCAGTTCTATTGGAACAGTCGTCATTAGGATAATCAGAGAAAGGGTGTTTTAACAGTTCAAGAATTAGAAGAGGCAAAAATCAACATTGTAAAGTTTACACAATCTACAGCCTTCGCCGATGATATTAGAAAATTAAGAGATAGGGGTTCAGTGGGCAGTAAAAGCAAACTTTTGTCCTTACATCCATTTCTGGACAAGAATAGAGTTAAACGTACTGGAGGCCGTTTGCAGCACTCCATTTTTAACCCAACTAATGGGAAGCCTACCATCACCAAGGGTTACACCATCATGAACATTCACCCATACGGAAATAAATTAGGCCGGCCCCATACATTTTTGAATGTCTAAGGAGGATCGAAAAGCCAGAAGGGTTATATCGCTATTTTCTGTCTAACTACGAAAGCGATGCATATATAGAACTAGTTAGTGATCTGACATCAGAAGGATTTCTCTCTGCCCTCAAACGCTTGAGGGCTTTAAATTCTAGCCCTTTAACAGATGATCCAAACGAGCTTGTATGCCTAACACTAGGACATTTTATAATAGGCAACTCTATGCTTGGCCTACCTAACAACCAGCAACTTCAATCAAAACCACAACTATTAACTAGGTTGCAACTAGTCGATAAGATGCAAAATGGTTTTGGAAAATATACCACCTACTAAATGAATAATGGCAAGAGTGGTAGAAACACACCCAGGATATGATAAGTTAGTTAGAGTCGTTACTTTGAAAACTCAGAATGGAACTCTCAAAAGATCCATCGCTAAAATCAGTCCAATACTAACTACCTGCAACGACAAAGCAGACGAAAAAAAATGTTTACAAGTTCCGAGCCGACAGATACTTCACCCGTGGATGGTTCATCTAGCCTAAGGGCTCCCGAAACAACTCGCAGGATACCTCTAAGTCAATCTGCAAAACTGGAATCAAATCTAATTTTATATTCTGTATGTCTGATGAGCCTACTATCTTTTAATTGTGCAAAATCGGATTAGGTAAATACAACAGAGTATAGAATAGAATACCTCAACCATCAGTCGGGATGTTACTTCGAAAAATAAGCTGAAATGAATCCTCTAGCTTCATACTGGAATATCATCATATATTATGATCTTAGAAGTTTTGACATGGAGCTGAAACACATGAATATGCAATATAAATCGTTAAAACAAGTCTGCCAGGAAACTACTAAAAACAAGGGTGAATCTGTTTTATGGGCGGCCTTTATTCAACAGTTCGCACACCAAATAGGAAACATTTGGGAAGCAAACTTAGCCATACAGGATTCAAACAAGGACCGGAAACGTGTTAAGCGTGGGTTTGGTGACACTATAATGATAATGCGAACCTCCATAAAACCCAAATGATCAACATGTTAGCTATACACCTCATATTAATCATTAAAAACATAGAGAATACTCAGAGAACCATCATCGAAGTACTCACGCATGTGCATAATGGCATAATAAATTCACAATTAATCTCCCCGACATAACTTGAAGATGAACTACGGAAAATTAAGGATCATGCATCCACTTCAGTCACTCTACCTGGTTATAATCTAGATGATGTTTACGAAGTGATAACAGTAAGAGCAAGAGTTGTGACAAACATGGTCATAATTCAATCAAATACATACAACCTTTATCGTATTATTCAGTACCATTTGAACATCAAGCACAGCAATATATCAATAACCCATCAAATAAGCTTTATTGAAACAACATTTAGGCGTAATTTACATGAGAATTAAACTGACACATTAAAATAAAATTGAATCACACTATAATAAAAATGTATATGTATTATACACTGTATACGTATACGAAATTTTCAATTCTAAATATGTGACAATTGGTCAGTTAATCAACAACTTGTACTGAGTTAATATACAATTATAGATTGAGCCTCATCCGTGGTAACTCAAACTCTCGTAATACATATTAACACCCACTGATGCAAGGTTACGATTCATTTTACAATAATTTGAATGATTTGATGGGATCGAAGCACGATCTGTTTGGACACAAAAAATGCTAGAGCAAGAATCAGACTTATGTAAAAATATAGGTTCGTTCTCACGAAACGCAAGATTTTATTGTCGCTAGCACATTCTTTCCTCTTTAAAATATTCACTGAGAAGCATGATTTCCAATGGTAACGTGGGAAAAATCGATGACCGATGATCGTTGAAGAGATCGGTTGTGTTTTTTTCGATCTCTTCATTTTAAAAATAATTATTTTTGTTTTTAATTGTGTTAATGGTGTGGTGTGTTGTTTTAATTATTAATTAATAATGATTAATTATTATGTGTATTATGTGAGTCTGATAATCTCAGTGATTTAGTGGAGTGGATCGTGAGCTTTGTGGTGTACCCAGAGAACAGGTATCAGTGTGTTTTTTTAGACATTTTGTATAGGTTTTAAGTTTAATTGTGTATAGTGTTACGGGTTTTGTGTTTTATTGTAGAGGTGTTACAATAAAACACAAAACCCATAAATATTCGAGGTGATATTAGTAAATATTAGTCGTAAATATTCGAGGTGATGAATGATGATCGAATTTCTAAATTTCACTTTTTTGCAAATTTTGTATCATGTTAAAGACATGATTTTTATTATTAGTGTATTAGTATACGAATATTCTAGAAGAATTAAATTAGGTCATGTGTATCGGCATTGTTGTTGTTGTTTTTTAATTTTTTATAAAATAAAGGGATAGGTCTTGTGCATTTAAATGTGGTGAGTGCACGCGAGAGGGTGGAGAATAAAATTTTATTTTTGTATTATTTTTATATTTTTTTATGGGTAATATGTGTGCATTTATTTAATTATTTAGTTTTTGGGAACACCGTTAGTTTGGATCATCATGTTTTGACAGTGTTTTGGTGGTTGCATCGTTTAGTACAACAGCGAAGGTTTTCATGTAATAAGGGAAAAGGTGTCCTTGATAAATATTTGTATGTTCTAAAGTAGTGCCATCTATTGTAATATGTTGGAATTATGGGATGATCAATGATCAATAAATTTGCTAAATTGATTATGTGCTCGTGTTCCAAAGGGAACATATTATATGTAAATACAGTGAGTTATTGAATGGATCAGAATCACCAATAATGTTGTACAATGTTGTAACATCGTGTTGGTTTTGTTGGATTTTTTTGGTTTCTTTTGTTTTATGTATCTTTTTGTTTGAGGTTTGTTAGGAGTGATTATACACTGCTTGTTTTTTCTAAGACACACTAATAGGCGCTTGAAGTGTGTTAATAGATAATATTGGAATTATCTTTTTAGGTGTATACTGCAGAGTCATATAGAATATCGTCATTAGGATATGTAATTCTAATTGGGGTCCTATTCTCGCATGTGTTTTGTGTTAAATCTGCAATACGAATAGGAAAATAAAGAGGAATTGTTGTCTATTATGATTTTGTTGGTATAAAGTTTTTACACTATTAAAGTTTGTAGATCTGTTTGTTGTTGTTGTTTTTAATTACGATATACATATAATAATTAATACGTATATTGTTGACTATCTAATTTTAATTCTATTTAATTTTATTTAAATAAAAGTTAGTCCTTGATGGTAGGGATTTGCTAGAGTTCCAGTGTTATGACAAACATTGGTGCTTTTCCATACAAATATTAGTATAGTTTTATAATGTCTGACCTCGATCTTTTCCATCCAACATTTCAGCTTGTTTAAATAAACTTAAGTCTTAGAAAGAAATCTATGTCAGAGTGGAAAAATACCTAAGTAGGTAATAGGTATATTTTAATTCTAAAACAAATTAATAGAAAAGTACTTACTTGTACGGTCAATCCGGACAATATACTAACTGATGTCGAACTATTGTATCTATATTAAAACACGAGGCTTTTCGAATATAAGGACAATATTATTTAAAAATATTTTATAGTCTAATTTATTACTAATATTAGTATTTTTGATTTTTTTTCAAAAAAAAACAAAAAAAATAAATTTTTTTAATGTACACTGAATTGTGTACATTAAAAAAATTTAATTTTAATCTAGTATGTTTTCGTCATGTATCTGATAACAAACAAGCTATCAGGAAGTTTTGCAATTAGTTCTTGTGCTCGACAAAGTGATTATATAAGGCTTTGTTTTTAAATCTACACTTAAATTTGGAATAAACTTTGCAAAATAGCTTGTAAAAACCAAATATGATTGTAGCTGTCTTATTGACTCTGGCATAGGAGCATTTACAATTGCTGACACCTGTTCTAGATATGGCGAAATAACTTCTTTTGATATCCTAAATAACTACTAAATAACTTAAATAACTAAGAGATTTTTCTAAAATTTTACATTTTCTAATTTTTTTATTTGAATTTAGAACTATTTAATCGTTTTAAAGTCTTATGGAAATTTTGTTCACAATCTTCGACTGATATACCCCTTATTAAAATATCATCTAAATAGCAAAAAAACTCTTTCAAGACCTGCTAGAACTTGATCCATGACTGATTGGAATAGTGTCATTGTGGTTCTTACTTATTACGTCTGCCTAATTTTGAACAAAAATTTAATATTTTGTTACAATTTCACGAAACCTAGAGACATCTATGAAGTAGTATTAGTACTAACGAAAATTGAACAAATAAAATAGAGTAGTGACATCTCGAAAAATCTAGAATGAATCACTAGAAAAATAGAATATTCGAGCCATAATTTGAAAGGTGGGGAGGTTAATTGTCGGTACCGATGATGGTAAGTTGTAGGGCGTGGCTATGTTTATGGTCATATTTTGACCTGACTCTGACTATTTAGTTTTTGTTTTGGTGTGATGATCGGGATCGGCTAACAATATACTAACTGATGGTTCCCAGGGATTGTGACTTGGATTTGGTATGTTTTCCTGGTAGTTAACTTGCCTGTTTTTGCAATTGCTGCTTATGGGTTTTCTGGGGAGACTCCCGGGTGCTATTTTCTATTGTGGCCTAAACTATCACTGATCTTTTGCTGACCGGTAAAAATTGTTTCATCAGAAAATACCAAATTCTTAAACTCGCCACCAACGTGAAAGTATTTCACTTTTGTATTTTATAGGGCTTCAATGGTAGTTCATTTTTTAATATGCGCCACATGCTATGAGCAGACATATTGATATTTTCGCCAATTGCACTGCGCTTTTTCGCAGTTAATTGTTTTTCGTTGAGTTGCGTTGCAATGTCCGAAGTGCCTGGCATTATTAAAGGATGTTCTTTAATTTTTGTTTTTTTAGAAAAGAGTAAGTTTTGGTGCTCCGAGATGCCGAAAGGCCGTGTTGCGAAGAAGTCATCAGAGGTACAGTTGTTGTAGGAGGGAGGGTTTGGGTTTGAGTCGGTTTCTGGTCGGTGTGACAGCAGATTGATTTCTGTACGTTTTTTCTTTGAGCTCTGGTAGATGGTGCTGTTGGATTGGTGCTTGGTGCAGATGTGAATGGTAGTTTGATTATTGATCGTTTGTGGATTCTGTATTTGTGGTTTTTGCAGGACGTTGGGTCTGTGGTTGGGGGTTTCAGAGAGGGTTAGGACGTGTTGGTCCGTCGGGGTGATTTGACAGAGGGTTGAGGTTTGCGGCTGTGGTGTTGTGAAGGAATGTTCGACTGTTGGGCTTTGTATGTTCTTGCAGATACTTATGCTAATAACGCTGCTTAACTAAATAGTCGAATTGTATAATTTAACTCTCTTTGATAAACAATTATCGCCTCTCCGTATCTCAGGTTTAATTATTGATTTTAAATAATTAATTTTATTTATTTATTTATTTGATGTTGAAAAATACAATATTTCACAATAGTTATATAATATTTTTGATACTCGTACGCAAGCTATCAATTGCTTCAGAATGAATTGATTTTTTTTGTAAACTGGTTTTAAACCGCCAAGAATTTGCGGCTTGCCTGTATCGTGCGTAGTGACATCTTGAGTTTAATAGACTAATGCTGATTTTCAATAAAATATTGAGCTAAAATGATTGATCGTCACAACAACAATTATAAATGTCAATTCGATGTCATCAACTTGGTATTGGTATTGTAAAATGTCAGCTGTTTATCTTTATAAATCTAATATGATTATTAATTCTGTTGTTAATTCGTTTTAGGTTCTGTGCCATCATTTTCTGTGTCAACATTCCACCGGCCATGAATCACCTGATTCATATGGCTGAATTGGCAATTTGCACAGTTTTTGTATTGGACGGTAGATAATTTACTCGCTGTTTGCTAACCGTATAACCACTTGATGAAAAGGATGTACATATTGAACTTGCTCTGCAGGTAAGTTCCCCATGATCTGGTATCCTGTCTTCGGGTTTTGCCTTATACACTTAATACATTTGTTTACTGTCGCTCTCGAAAATACTTTGCCTTTGATTAACCAAAATCTGCGTCGTATGACTAGTAAGTAAACTGATTCCAGGATGATTATGAAGTAAGTGTGCATTGCTGACTACGCATTTGACTCCGTGAGGAGTTATTAGCAATATGATGGGATGCTTCACATTGTATGACGCAAAAGATTTTTGTATGCGGCCTCCTACTTTTATTATACCTTGCTCATCTAAAAATGGATTTAATGTTATTAACTTACTAGTTCTCGGTACCGTCCCCTTGTTCTGCAGTGCATTTAATTCAACTGTGAACTCCTGTCTTTGTATTTGTCCCTTTGTTCTGCAGTGCATTTAATTCAACTGTGAACTCCGATCTTTATATTTCTCGTATTAAGATTATTATCTCTTCTCTCTTTGTCCGTGCCCTTTGTTTATGTCTTAACTTGTTGATGAATCGGATGATAAAGGATAATACTCTGGACGATTTTGCGAAGCTGATGTATCTGCTAATTATATGTTCAATAAAATGATTGGTAGATACCGTGAATACCTCTGATGGTCGTAATTATTCGATCGCTATCTTTCGTTTATGCAAGTTCTGGGATTGAATAGATTTGGTCTCTTCGTCATCAATCAGCCAATGAGGTCCACTCCACCACAGCTTGTAGTTGTATAACTTCTCCGTGCTTATGACTCGTGATGCGATATCTGCAGGACTGTCCTTAGTACAATATGCCACCAATGCTCTCGCTTATATAATTGTATAATTTCACTGACTCTGTGAGCAACAAAAGTGGTCCAACGTCTCGGATGGTCTGACAGCCAACCCAATATAGTTTGTAAGTCGGTGAATAATTCAATTTTTGTGATATTCACCATCAATGAATCTTCTACCAGCCTCATCAGATTTGCCAATAACAAAACACTCATTAATTCAACCTCTGGTAAGCTAATTTTTTTCCCTGGAGCTACACGGGATTTGGATATAACTATTTTTGATTTTAAACCCTCGTTTAGATCTGCTAGAGCATATACAACCGCGGCGTATGCCTTCTCGCTGGCGTCGCTGAACCCAATTAATCTTACTTTATTGCTGGTCTGAAATTCTCACCTTCATTGTTTCGCATAACTATTTTCTAATTTGCAGCCAAGACTTCAATATATTAGGCGGCAGCTCTTCATCTCAGTTAATGTTTTGCTTCCACAGATTTTGAAATAAAATCTTAACTTTGACTATTATCGGAGTTAACCAGCCAAGTGGATCGAACGTTCGATTGGCATCTGACAATATTGTTCGCCTAGTCACGCATTGGAAGTTGAACAGTAAATTTAATTGTGTCTTCATTTGGATTCCTTTGAAGGTCTATAACTTTCGGCGTGTCTACTTGCTCCCCAAAGTGTTTGATCTCCTTCTCCTGATTGTTATGAACGTACGATCTAATTTCATCCCGGTTCGATAGAAATTTTCGTACTTGAAACTCATGACTAGTCAACGCGTTTGTTGTGTGCTCAATTAAAGTTTTGACTTGTGCTGTGGTGTTGGCTCCGGTCAGATTCTGGGTGACTGGAATGCAATCGTGTCCCAATTTTTTTGTACACTACGAGTTGCTAGAAAAGCAGCTGAGGCGGTGCCGTACGTGAGTATCTTCAATTGATATATAGTCGGTTGATGATTGACCCAAAAATCTGGCGAAACATTTTCTCTACGTCCCCGCAGATTTATACGTTATATTGACGAAACCGTAATAGTATGTTTAAAAGGGATGTTTGCACGGTCAGTCCAACCATTAGTACGTTATTCAATGCAAGTCCTGTAGAAGATTTGGTGAACGCGTCAAAGACAACATGGTGTGGTCGGTAATATTTGTTGAACACATTCAACAATATTCTGCTATGAAAAGCTTGATATTCTGCCATAAATGATATGTACAACTTTTTAAACTCTGGATCTCGTTTGAATCTCCTCTCCGTTGATTTTAACCTGTTTAGAGCAGTATTCTAATGAAGAAACTTGTTTTCTGTGGTCGTCTTAGTAGTCGTTTGAAACAGTTCTTCGCATTCATGATCCTCTGTAGTTTTTAAGTTAGTTTTTGGTGATTCCTCCACTTTCCAAAATTTGCGAAGAGATCTGTCGATATCGAGTTAGACATTAAAACTTGTTATGCCATATATACCTGTATTGCTTTCAATAATTCTTCCAGCGACTTTCGTGCGTGTTGCGGTTAATCCACTTGCCAACTTCAAACTCTTCGATTCCAAACATTTAAAAATTATATCAACTCCCCAAATTTCTGCTTCACCAAGTCCCTTCACAAGAATCCTGGCATTTTCACGTTTGAGGTTTAACCCTTGCATGCACGTCTCTGAGAAGAATGTTGCTTGGGATGCTGAATCCAATAGCGCTCTATATGTCTGCCAAAGTCCATTGCAGTCTTTGATTTTTATCATTGCAGTCGGAAGTATACCGTGTGATCTACCTGAGCTTGCGGTGTACGTTTTCGTTTTAGCTTCAACCTCTTCTGTTGCTTCCTGGTTATTTGGTTGATAGGATTTATGGACTCTTGTATTTAATTGATGACCATCATTTAAAACTTTAGCTCCGTCTGTTGATCCATGGAATGATGTATGATGCTTTCTATGGCATTGCTGGCATCTGAATTTTGATCTACACTCTTTAACTTTATGCCCACCATTTAAGCAGTTGAATCAACTATTACTTCTTTTTATTGCTTCTGATTTATCGGTTGCGGTTTGGTGGGAGTTTAGTAGATCGCTGGGGGGGTGGGTTTTTGGTTGTATGGTTCTGTATCTGTGGCAGTGCTGCTGGTTTCATTTGGTGCAGTGGAAGTTGATGGTTTGGTTTTGAGTAATTTGTGGTTTTGTGTTGCATTGTTGATGTTTTGGTTTATTCGTGATCTGTCGTATCTGTGTGTGTGTGTTGTGGCTAGATGAAATGAGGTTCTGGTCTAATTCAACCCATGTTTCGGTAAGCGTAGTGCTCTTAGTTGGTGGGGTTGGATGAGGTTTTTGAACTCCACTTATTTAGAACTTGTGGAAAGATGGTTCCATCAAAGGCACTTGACTGGCGCTTTTTTGTTGTCGGTCATCATGGAATCAATGTTTTCGGGTAATGATCTTCTGAAGAAAAGTGAGTTTTGATCTTCTTAATATTGTACGCATATGACTTTTCATAGACTTAACAGGAGCCTCCCAAATTCCACCAAAATGTGGAGCTGCAGGAGGTGAAAAGTGCCAATTGATTGATCTTTCTGCGCAAAATGAACTGATGTGTTTATAATTTGAGGCTAGTTCAGCTTTTGAAAAAATTGTTAAAAATTTTCTGTGAGCCCCCACAAAATTAGTGCCATTGTCTGTGTAAACATCAGAGGGTAATCCTCCTCTACTCACAAACCGTTTGAATGCTGCTATAAATACATCTGAACTAAGAGATGAACTGCCTTTACTGATAAACAGACAAACACAAATATTTATGATTTGTGTAGTCTTGCGCCTCTCCCTCTTTTTGATTGCAGCATCACAAGTCCTGCAAAATCAATACCCGTATGAGAAAATGGTCGTGACTGTAGTACTCTAGCTTGTGGTTGAGTCCCCATCATTTGAGTTGAAGGTTTTGCTCGATGTCTCACACAGTTGATACAGTTGTGAGATTCTCGTTTTGTCAGATAGCTACCACCTACAATCCAATATTTATTTTTGAGAAGAGAGGAAAGTAAGGACGGACCAGGGTGTAAGTATAATTTGTGATGATAGGACACTATAATTTTACTAAGGATGTGTGTATAATGCAAAATTATAGGATGTTTTGTGTTGTAATTAACCTCTGCATTTTGGAGTCTTCCTCCAACCCTTAACATTCCATCTGAGTCTAAAAATGGTGATAACTTTGATAGAGTAGATTTGCTTTTAAGAAACTTGTGTGTTCCTAATCCCTTAATTTCTGATGTAAAGCTTGTCTTTGTACAGTTATTATGCAAACTTTTTCCGCTGTCCGCAATTCTGTTGCTGTGATTATACCTTGGTATCTAGACGTGGGATTTCGACAATTATGAATCAATCGGTTACAGAAAGCAATGGTACGTTTCAACTGTGCCCAAGATGAAATTCGATTAAACAAATTATCTATTAAATCATTGGTTTTTACAATTGTTTGAAGCACTAGTTTCTTCTCTTCTAATTTTGTAGAGTGCTGCAACTCGATTTGTTTTGACGGCCAATCACCTTCGTTCTTAAGTAACCATATAGGTCCAGAAAACCAGAATTCATTGTCGACAAGATCTATTGGTTTCATTCCTCGTGATGCTAAGTCAGCTGAATTGTCCTTTGAGCCAACGTGACGGCAATATATACGAGGTACTGTGTCTAGAATTTCCGACGTTCTATTAGCCACATATGTTTTCCATCGCTTTGAGTGACTGGATAGCGAAGCGAAAACGATCTCTGAATCACTCCAAGCGTACATTTTTACTTCGTAACCCTTGAATGCTTGTTGCACTTGTGTAAAGATCCGTGTTAATAGCAAAGCTCCATTCATGCAGTTAGATGTGGTGATTGTTGAACAGCATTTGTCTATGAATTTTTACTTGTTCCAAGCATTTTAGATTTGATTTGATGTTTTCCCATTTTGTTGTAAAATTGCTTGGCAGAGGATCATCCCATGTTAAATTGTATAGCCATAACTCCTGAAATAATATTTTAATAGTGACTAATACTGGAGATAGCCATCCAAATGGGTCATGTTGATGAATTTGACGACCAGTTGCGAAGTGCAAAACCCCCAGAATCGATAATCTTAACTATACCGTGTTGTAACCTTAAAGCGTCCTCAACAGTTGGAGCTCCAGTGAGTAGATCATCGACATAGCAGTCTCGTGAAATGATCTTTGATGATAATGGATATGTCACCTTGTTATCTTCTGACAGCTGTTTCAATGTCCTTATGGCTAAAAACGGAGCGGCTGCTGTGCCATAAGTTACTGTGTTTAACCTGTAATGATTGATTTCCGATTTTTGGTCAAAACATCAAACAATTCGTTAATAATCTCTGTCGGCTGGATTAATCAAAACTTGCCGATACATTTTCTCGACATCGGCGCAGAAAACTATGTTGTGCATTCTGAACCTCATAATAATTACAGTGAGATCCTTTTGCACAGTTGGACCCACTAGCAATTTTTGATTTAGTGATAGACCAGATGATGTTGAACATGACCCGTCAAAAACTACACGTAACTTTGTTGTGCTGGAGTCGATTTTCGTTACGAAGTGATGAGGTAAATAGAAAGAATGATACTCGACTTTTAATTGGTTATTCTTATCCAATTTTTTTTCGATGGCCAATAAACGTGAAACTGCTGAACGTACCGATTCACCGAGTTGTTGTGGAATGTCATTGAATGGTAACCTTACTATATACCGTCCTGTGGGATGCCTCTTAACTGTTTGGCTGTAAAATTGCTAACATTTCATGATGAGTAAATTGGCACGATGTTGAAACTTCCTCTGGCTTCCAAAATAGTTGTAATATCTTATCTATGTCAATACAGGATGAATGCATAGAATATAGTGATGTGGGTGAAGTAAAGGTTGATGTGGCTGCAACATCCCCGACTAGTACCCATCCAAAAATAGTGTTTTGTGCAATCATTGAACTGTTAGGATGCCTTAAACTGCCATGTAGCAACAAACTGAATACTGTACCGGCATTTAATATGATGTCAACGTGATGTCGTATTCGAAACTACTCCGCTCACGATAGTGTTTGACTTCTTTTGTTGGAGTTGTAATGTTTTCACTACTGATTGTAAAATGAGATTTCCCATTGATCCAGAATCCAGAAGTATTCTGCACTGATGAACCTTGCCATGCACATCTTCAATGTTTACTACAGCTGTGGGTAGTAAGTGTTCAGTGGTTGTGGTGTGTGCCATATATACTTGATAATTTCCTTGTATATCTTGTTGAGGTGGTGTATTTGGTTGACTTGCCGGCAATAGCTCATTTGTATTATGCTTTTGAAAAATTGACGATTGATTATTGATCATTTGATTGATTGGTTCATTGTGTTCTTGCAGACAAGTTGTAAGCGTGGTTGACGTTGAGGCCAATGATTGTTTTGAGTCGTTTGATTATATTTCTCCTGATGATAAATGTAGTGATGAACGATGCTTTCCTCTTCAGTAATGACATACGTATTTTGATCTGCAAAATTTTGATTAGTGTCCTACAATCAAACAGTTGAAACAGATATTATGTTTTAAACTAAAGTATCTGCGATCTGGAATGTTCAAAGATTTAAATTTTGCACATTTATATAATGGATGTTCACTTGGACAACATTCCCACTTAATAGTTTTATTATTCACTGTAGTTGAGGCATCATTCGTTGTATGGTGAACTCCAATCCTTTTGATTTGATGTATAGCAGCACGTGTGACACTGGATGTTAATTCACTATTTTCAATGGTATCACATTGTTCACCAATAAATTGTAAAAACGATTCTAAAGATGGAAAATCATTATGTAACGTTTTTTGAGCCCATAGCCTGCGTGTGTCTATATCTTATTTACTAAGCAATATATTAACCAGCCATGGGTCTCTTCCTTCAGCCTCAGCTCCCAATGCTCGCAAACCTCGGATGGCTTCATCTGCTGTATTGTGTAAAATTCGACATTGTATTTGGTTTGACCGTGCAACTGGAGAAATGTCTAGAAACATTTGAACATATTTTGCGATAATTGTTTTTTTTTTGTCATATCGACTATTTTATTTCATGCTTCTTCATAGTTTGTCGCAGTACATTTTATGTGTCTGATTAATAGTTCAGCCTCATCACGTAACCAAAAATTGAAATTAGAGAGCATTACTTATTGATTCATTTTCATGAATCGAAGATTCAAATAAATCTTTAAATGTATTGCAACTTATCAAAAGCTCGTTTGATGTAGAGAAGTCGATGAATCTTTCACCTTTGTTGTTTCGTGCAGAGACAAAAGTATTTTTGCTCATAATAGTTGTCAGGTCGGAACCAAAAGAACAGGACAAAAAATATGCAGCATAGAAAAAAATATAGAGGTAATATATAAATGCTAGCCATTTATTCCAGGACATCTTTCTACTAAATGAAATGGATGCTTTATGAAAATCGATGACCTTTTATTTTAATGAAAGGATGGGTGGTAAAATGTTAAATTAATTTTCTTTGAAAATAAAGTTATACGGAAACATACGGTTATTAATTTTTCAATTGTCAACTCGAGCAAATAGAAATCGACGTTTATAGTGGTATGAAATCAATACGTTGGCAATATATCGTATTATTAAAACCATTCGATATATACGATGAGTGTTGACATTAAAATTTATTATAAATTGCTTCCTAAAATTTCGATTTAATCTTCTTTTACGTGAATGCGAATAGCACATTTGTCACATATATGTCATACAATAAATTACAAAATAAAAACCCATGGAATTTTATATTTTTATTTTTATTTTTATTTTTTTTCACTTATGATTATGGATTTGTTGTTTTACTGTACAAAATTTACCAATTTTAAATTATTTTTTTCTAAATTTTCTTTATCAAATTATATACGTAAATATTTAATTTTATTTTTCATTTAGTTTTTGGATCTTAAAAAAAAAATAATTAAATTTAATTATTATAATTATTTTCTATAATATAATATATAAAAATCTGTGTGTGTGTTTAGATTTTAAGATAAAATCTTAGCTTATTTAGATCCTAAGAATCGTGCACGACTTGCTGGTCGTCTTGGTAATTTATTTGAACTACTTGTATCTTCGAGAGATTGTGATTGAGCATCTGATGCTGGTGGTTCAGGGTTTGATGATTTTGGTGCTCCGAAACGGCGTCGGCCAGCTAAAATAAAAATAATATTTGGAAGATTAGATACGGAATCATAAGAATTATTTGTCTTAAATTTGTAACAATAAAAATTAAGAAAATTAGATACTTTCTAAAATAATTAAATTTATTAGACTTTTAATTTTAAACCTTCAAAATTGTATTTCTGGTTGTCCTCGTTTCATAATTTCCTCATATAATTTGCACAATTTTGCAAATTTTAGTTACCTCGCTTTATAAATGTTCACATATGTAAAAAATTCATAATATATTTACCTGCTGCCGAAGCAATTACTGGTGATGATTTTGATGGTGGTGGAGCTGGTGCACCGACTTCTCCACTCTCACTATCTTTTTCTTCGCTGGCGGCAGCTTGTGTAGGTTTTGGTTTAGCCTTTATGGTTGGTGCTGGTTTTGCTATTTTAGAATCTTGTTGTCGACGTTTTAATGCTGATAATAAATCGTCATTACTGCGGAATGGGCGAATTCTTGGCCCGATTACTTTTTTTGGTGCTTCTGTTGTTGTTGTTGTCGACGATGAATCTTTTCCACCCTCATTTTCAGCATCATATTCTTCATTTTCATCATATTGTTGTTCTTCACCATTTTCATTTCCCTAAAATAAATAAGTTATTAGATAAATTTTGGAGCATACATTATTCATAAATATAAGACTATATGTTGCACGGTAACACAGTTATAATGATAACGTGCAGACTTATGATGCCAGCAACCTCATTTAAATTTACAAAATCCTTGACTTCAAATTATCGTATATTGTTTGCAATCCATATACGATTTCAATATCATACCGGTTAACATTTTAAAAAAATTACAAAAATCTGTCATAAAATAGCATCCGTTTTAAAACCAAATCTGCCAAATCACATGAAGGTAATCGATACTTTATAAACCTTGATCATAAATTAATAATTTTATGTTGTCTGGTCACCACAGAACAAATTATATAATATCATTGATTTAAATTAGCATAAATTAATCGAGCTCAACAATTTAAATATTTTATGTTAATCATCCGTTAAAAAAAAATGATCACCTTGACCAAGTGAAGATCATCGTTCTAGTATTATTTACATATTTGGTTAACATTTATAAGCTCTCGAACTTCAACAAACAAATGGTTGGTTTTAAATAAATTAAAATTTAAAATAACTAAAGGTGCATTGGGCTTGCCAACTAAAGTGCTAATAAATGTACTTCGGAGAATTTAGAGTTCCAACAGCAAATACAAAAGCATTGAAATCATTGAAGCCATTAAAACACTTCGGTTGTTTTTGTCCGTAGCCGACACAGTTAAGGTTGAATCACGTATGACATTATAATCAATTGTGATTTTGACTCACACTCAATTACCTGGTTAATTTTACCATATAAATATAACCGTTTTAGTTTGTCACGCACCAATTACCATAACTTGCTATTACCTTAAAACTTCTTGTCATTTCAAACACTAATTAAAATATAATTAACTTTGAACTTGGCAATAAAATAAGTTTTATTTAGACATATGGTTAAACTACAAATCAACAGTTATTTCCGTCACTCCAATAACAGTGGATTAAAATCCGTTCGAACGATTTAAAACTTTAAATACCCGACTTGCATACTTAAGTTACGAATATATTATTTTACTATAAAATGTTTCATTTACCTCTTCAGCAAAGTCTGGCTCGGGTGTTGTTGTCGTTGTTGCTTTTGAAAATCCAGTTCGTCCGCCCGCTGCACCATTATTACGTCTTAATAATAAATTATTACTCTTTTTTGCCGCTGGGACTTCATCTTCTGTTCGCACTAATGCTATGGCACAGATGAAAATTATGAAAAATGAAAATCTGAAATAAAATAAAAAAATCGTAATTAAATATAAATGTTATCTAACCTTAATCAAGTTTCGAAATATTTTGACAAAAAAAAAAAAAAAAAAAAATTAAACCAAAATATGTTAAGAAATACAAAACAGGTTTTCTTACGGAGCTATAATCTTTTTTTTTTTAAATGTCCTTCACAAGGAAACTTTCATAATTTTTTTTTTAAACATATATTTAACATAATATAAGAAAATTATATAAGTGTATAAATAACTTTACATGATACCACTCTGCAGCATGTTTTAAGAAACCGGTAGTAATGTAAACTGTTACTCGATTTGTTTCAAGTTTTTTTTTATTGTTGTTTTATATGGACTTGTTGCAAGTATAAAAATTAAAATGAATGTACGTTAATTGATTGGAGTACACTGTTAAAAATAAAATTATTTTTTTAAATCTTATACTATTTCGATTCGTATCGCCGACTGCAGTAGATTAATGTAAATATTTGAAAATACTGACGATATCAAAATTCATCTTTAAGTCAAGTACCAAATTTACAAAAATAAAATAAATAAACTTGTCTTTAATTTTGTGTTGTATTAAGTGTCTTTTACACACTAAGAAGATAAAAATGGAGTTTTATTAGTCGATGCTCTGAAAATAAATGCTTTTTACATCACTGGACAGAAATAATGAAGATTCTGACGTTCTAGAAATCACCTTATAAATGGTTTTATATCTTGTTATTTTCGGATCATACTAGGATGTAACATGAATAATTTAGGAAATAATTCATATGCTACCTTCTCGCTAGACAATAATGTGGTTCTCAATGTGATGATGAGATATTATTCTATTTTAAAGACAGTAGGGCTCGATTTTATGAACGCGAGTAAAACATTAGTCCTCAGATTTATCGTCATTTGCATTCTATGAACGACGATAAAACCGACGATTAATCGGGCGATTTTTTTCTATCCTTTGATTTACTCGCAGTTTTCGGTGTATAAATCAGAGGATAAAACATTTTTGATGTTTAATGAATACGATTATATTAACTTATTTCATTTGAAACTATAAAATAGTCAAAATTAACTAAAATAAACTTTAATTGCACAAAATAACCAATTCAATTTCTAAAAAAATCTCTATCTAAAAAAAAATTGATTGACATTTCAAAAATATGAACAACAACAAATTTTAGTAAAAACCAAAAAACAAGAAAAAAAAAATTAAGTATACGTCACAAAAAAGTGTTACCACGTATACAAAAACTGCAGTAAAACTACAATAAAACCAAACGTAAATTATAATCTATCGTCGTTCATAGAATCGACGAAAAAACTAATCGTCGGTTGCTGATTAATCGTTACTCTCGGATTTTTATTTATTTATTTATAGTTCATAGAATCGGGCCTAGGTGTTATGTGTTACAAGCTTTATTTTAGAATCAGAATGATGTCATGTGTCATTTTGCGATATCACATGATACAACGTTAGTACAAATACCTTCCGCCACCATTCAATGTACATGTGAATCATATTGATAATCACATGTCATTGTTACATTTTCCTTTTTTTTTTTTTTTTTTTTTATTTCAATATATCTCTTTATTTTATTTATTTATATAATTTAGTAATATTTTAAAATTAAATTTATTTCATTAGATTTAATATTTATATTTATAAATCAAGGCGAACTGGTGGTTTTACTATGGTGATAGTTTCTTCTGTATGTCTTATTGTTATCTGTTTGAACTATCATTGATTTTGGTGCATCTGCATTCCGTATGACACGACCTGATACCCATTCCCTAGGATTTATTTAAGTTTTAATTTTGTCATTAATTTCAATGGGTTTTGATTCTTTACTACCTCTGTCAGCGAAGCTTTTTTGTATTGCTCTGCTGTTTTGTAGTTTGTCTGCGACATTGGTTTCTTCCTTTGGCATCAGTAATTGTTTTGATATTGGTAGTGTTGATCTTACTATTCTACTCGTTAGTCGTTGGTTCGGTGACCCTATGTTTTCCTGTCTTGGCGTATTTCGTTGATTCAGCCTAGCTAAATATGTGTTTGACTTGTCCTTTGAGCATTTTGTGAGTAATAATTTAACTGTTTGTACTGCTCTTTCGGCTAAGCCACTGGCTCGTGGAAAATATGGGCTGGAGGTTCTGTGCTCAAAATTCAAAATAAGTCTGTTCTCACTATTTGAAATGGTATTTCTGAGATTTTCTTTGTAGTTATTGGTTCTTTGGTTTTTTTCGTTGAGTTTGTTAGCAAACTGCGCATCTTTCTATGAAATCTATCACGTCTTTATCTATACCTCTCCAAATAAAAATTTTGTCTTATCAACCTAATCGTTGATTGTTGCCTAAATGGCCACCATGAGCTTGTGTGATTATTTTATTAAACTGATTTTTAGGGACTATTATTTTTTGTCCTTTATATATTATACCATCATATATCGATAGTTCCTCCTTGAAGTTTGCAAGGTGGTTTATTTCTTTTGGTATGACTCGTTCATCTCTTGGCCATCCGTCCAAGTAACATTGAAATGCATTTCTATTTGATCTTCTTCGTTTTCGTAAGGCGAATTATCTATGTCGCGACTTAACAAGTCGATTATTGGTATATCTTTGACTTTTTTGTATATTATTTTTGGATTATACTGACTGATTTGGAACATTATTCGTTGTAGTCTAGAGGAGCGGATCCTAACGGTTTTTTTTTTAAATTGTTTCAAGTGGTTTGTGGCCAATTTCGATCTCTAACTCTTTCCCATATATATAAGTGTGGAATTTTTTGCAGCCGAATAGTATCGCTGTTGCCTCTTTTTCTATTTGTGGGTAGCCGGTTTCTGTTTTACTGAGTGACCTTGAAGCGTATGCAGTTGGTCGACTATTTTGTATTAGAACTGGCCCCAATGCCGATTTACTTGCATCTATTAATTTGTTAGTTGTGTTAATAAACCCTTCTAATTTTGTGTCATGAATAAGTTTATCATCCATTGATACTTCTACGTTTCTAATTCCTTTCAATAGATTAGTGTACCTTCCCCATGGTGTTGAGAACGCTAGGTATTTTTCTGATCTTTCTGTTACTGCTATCTGCCAAAATCATTTTAGGCAATCTAGCAATGTGAAGTATTTTGAACCCTTTACGTTAGTCGCTATTTCATCTATAGTCTTCAGTGGGTAGTGACGTCTTAGAATATTTTTGTTTAAATTTGACGAGTCAAGGCAAATTCTCAATTTTCCTTTTTGTTTAACAGAATTGGTGTTAGTCCCTTTATCTTTTTTATGATTCACCATTTGACCATTTTTTCTATTTGTTCTTTCACTTCGCTTCAGATTGAATATGCTATTCTTCGCGGTGGGGAAATTATGAATTTTGAATAATAGTTAAACATTGGCCACCGGGAAAACGTTTCGCTCTATAAGTTTATCCCCAGTTCTGTCTAAAGTTTTCAAAAATATTCTACAGTCACAGATATTGTCCTATTTTGAATAAAAAAATCGTCTATCAAAGTACCAGTCTGCTTACAGACGTCATTACAGTACCACTACAGCTTTACTTCACATCAACGAATCCTTTATATTGCGTTAGAATGGCGTTGAAAAGTTTTAGAGATTTTCTTTAGAGAGAAGTGTGATATTGTTGTCAACGCAGCGCTACCCTGAAAAAAATTATCAATGACAAGGAAATACCAGAAATACTATAACAGCTCAAAAAATGAGGTAGACAACATTGATAAGCTATAGTTGCCCATTACTCCAAAAAAGAACACAACCGCCCTTTGCTTTCTTTTACAATATTTTTGGTGTTGCGCGCGTTGCGGCAGACACAATATATAAAGCAAATAATCCGAGCAGCAAAACTCTTAAACCCCGAGTACAATGAGTAACTTGAGTAAATTGAGTCAATCAGTAACTGTCTAAAAAGACTAACTAATGATAGCAGTACTTGTTATCCACTTATAAATCCACTTATGGAAAGCAACCAAAAAAAATTAAAAGACTAACAATGCAGAATCCTCCAATAAGGTTAGAAGGGGAAAAATGAGGTGAAATAACGAAAATAAAGTTCAAAGTTTCGCGGAACACCTCGAAAAAATATTCCAACCACATGATGATCAATCTTTAGAATCTCAAAGAATAACGGTGGAATCTATAGAAAGAAAGTGGAGAAATTCTATTGATTTCACTAAAAGAAGTCATGCATGAGATAAAATGCAATATGAATTCAAAAAAAAGCTCCTGAGAATCTTATCACTGCAGACATTTTAAAAGAACTACAAGGAAGGCTCTTGTTAAGCTCACTAATCTTATAAATGCAGCATTTAAAATCAAATTTGTGCTCAGTTTGTGAAAAATTACAGAAGTAATCTTGATTCCAAACCTTGGAAAACCACCTTACGTCTTAGAGACCAATTTCGTTGTTGCCAGTTATGTCTAAACTCTTTGAGAAACTACTGATTAAAAGGTTAAATCCGATAATCGATAGGAATAACTTAATCCCAAATCATCAGTTCGGATTTCGTCGCCAACACTAAACAGTACAAGTACACAGAGTAAGCAATGTAATTGAGAAAGCACTTGAAGAGAAAAATGTCTGCTCCACAATATTTTTAAATGTGGGGCAAGCTTTTGACAAAGTTTGGTATGAAGGACTTAATCATAAGTTAAGAAACCTCTTATCAATGCAATTCGCTAAAATACTGGAATTATATTTGAAAGATAGATTCTTCAGAACTAAATTGGATGAAACATATTCTGAAGTGAAATAAATAAAAGCAAGTGTACCACAGGGCAGTGTATTAGGGCCAATTTTTATATTTACTATGTAGAACACTCCTACCTGAATTAAAAAAACAACATAGTGGTGACTTTTGCTGATGACATTGCGATCCTAGCTGTTGGAAAAAGCAACGAAGAATCAACACAAAAATTACAATTCCAGTTATTTCTGAAGTACATAAATGGACTAAAAGATGGCGGATTAAGCTAAATGGAACTGAATTAGTTCACATACATTTTACTTATTTAAATTTTTTTAGTTGAGCATATGTTAAGCTGACTGAAAAGAGAATGCCTCTACCCGAGTCATAGATAAATTTATCTTAGTAAATGATAATGGTTTAACTGCTATAGTCCAGAACTCAGTTAAAACTGAAATGAATTTTTTTTTTTGACATATAACACCAACAAAAAAAAGAAATGTAAATTATGCATTTCTCGATTTTTATATCTGTTATTCGTAAATTTTATCATGCTAGCAAAATTTCCCCAATTTTTTTATTGTAGATGCCGCGTCATTTGACATTAACTATGTTAAACTAATAAATGTGATTTTTAAGAATACACAATATGTAATACACAATAAAACATAGCAAGAAAACTTTAAGAATAAAAATAGCACGACATCTATCATAAAAAATGTCAATTAAATTTACATTCATAACAAAACACTGCAAGAAACACTTTAAGAATACAAATGGCACCGTGTGTATCATAAAACAAATGATTTTTATTTTTAAAATCAGATCTGTCAAAATTCATAATGGTTAATATACTAATTTCGTGCGAAAAGATTCGAGAGTTTATGCACGCCATCTCTGGAACATGTCATGTACTTGAATAAATTTTGATTTTTCGGTCGTGATCTGAGTACTCAAAGTTAAATGTCAAGTGAAATTTATCGTTTCTGATTTCGCTTTGTTAAAATCTCAGTATGATGGTTTCACTCGAAATCGATTTGAGTCCTAGGCTTATATGAATTTAATTCATCAAACTTTTAGGTAATTTGACATTAATGGACGATTTAAATTTGCAGTTTTGTATCTGACTGTGCTTAAACCAATTGAATTAAATTGTGACTTTTGCACCCAAGATATTTTAATAATGAATATCTTGGGTGCCATATTACAATTCTTGAAATCACTATCTTTATTTGGCATCAATCGCAAATGAACTTTATCATACTTAATATTTTCAGCTACTGCGAATAATTTTGCGGTAATAAAGTTAGCAATAAACTGTATTCCAGTCCCTGTCAGACTCTATCAAAGCCTTGGGCAACAAAGAGGAAAACCCCGGACCTCATGTTTTCAAGCGTCTTCTCAATGACGAAGAGTAACTCTGTGTACCTGCTCTATGGTAGAATGTTTTTCTCTGAAACTAAATTGGTCAGATGGTAACAGGTGTATTTCTTCAATCAGAGCCTTTATCCTTTTGAGGAGTAATTTTTCGAGGAGTTTGGTAAATGATGGTACCACAAATATAGGTCTGTAAGAAGTTTTCTAATTAGGTATGGCTTATTAGGCTTGGGTATCATAATAACTTCTGCTATTTTCCATTGATGAGCAATATATTTCATTCTAAATGCTGCGTTTTCGGGCCACTTTTTAATAACTTTTCCTGTAATAAGATTTCATCCAGGAGGTTTTTTTGCATTTAGGTTATGTTTGATTTCCTTTTTGAGTTCTTTCATTGGAACTGGTCGTATGTCTTACACGTCTTCTTTTTGCATGAAAAAGGTATTTTCATCTGCTGTTTATCTAGTCAAATATTTAAACGTTTCTTCCAAATTCACTTTGGTTTCCTGTATTAACTTCTACAGCTTGTTTTTGAACTGATTGAAAATAGTTCTGCTCTCTGGTGCTAGATTTCTATGCCAGATTTTGCGAGCTTTCCGCTTTTCTCTGACCTGATTTTGTATTTCTTGTGTATATGTTTCATATACACAAGAATGAGTGAGGTTTATTTTTGCTGAAAATCTTGGCTGAAGAGTGCTTTCTCATGCTGCGATCATATTGTTTATGAGCAGCTCTACTTATTTTTCAAGTTGTGTTTGGTTTTTGATTGAGACTTGAAGATCAATACTTTTCTCAATTAACAGTGCGAAAGTTCCCCAATTCGTCTTCCCGCCTGTTAACCTTGGTGGCTTTTCTTTTTCAATGATTGTTTCACTGTTCGTAAGTATGATTGGAGAATGATCCGAGGATAAACCTTCATTATTTTCAATGTGGATATAGTTTACTGAAATATCGTTAGCTACGAAAAAGTCTTTCACGTCTGGTATTTTTTTTGTGCTCGTTGGCCATTAACTACGAATACCACTTGAATGAAACTCGCAGTTTATTTGATGTCTAGCTTCTAACAGTTCTCTACCTCTAGGTGATATCAGTCTTAAACCCCAATGCGTATGTTTGGCATTGAAGTCTCCTCTTTTGACGAAATTTGAGCCCATCATTTTGAGCATTGAGAGGTAATTATCCTTTTTAAGTTGGATGCCCGCTAATTATTTAGTTGTACGCTATGTGATACAGTTTGCATATTGTCTCTATTTCGAGTTTGACAGTTGTCTAGCTGTGGAAGATGCTGTAGAAGTCCATTAGCATTCCAGATTAGTTTTTTCAGTGTTTTGTTAATTTTTTGTTGTTTAGTGAAGGATCAGATAAAGCAACTTGTTTGTTACAAATCTGGTTAATTATTCCTTGATGTCCTACTTGCTATTCAATATTAACTTGTCTTTTGTTTAGAAACTCTATATTCCCTTCTATTTTAGAGAGGCGATTGACAATAGCATTTAGGGTGTTTTGCATTGTTGTCATAACTTGTTGAATTCCAACAGTTTGATCTCAAAGCCAAGCTAGTGCTTGTCCGCTGCTTGTGAGTATGAGAATCCCTCTATCACTTTTGCACTATGAAACGTAGCGGCATTTTTTGTCGGGATTTCTTTTTTTTTTCGTTGCTTTCATTGGCTGGCTTTGTTTGCCCTATTTCACATGTTTTGCAGTGTTTTGGCTACTTCACACACTCTTTAGCTAGCAGGGCGGGTTCCTTGAAAAACACATTTTGCTGGAGTGTTCCTTTCTATCACACTGGTTTTTGTATTATGATTTTCCGCACATTTTACACATCTGGTTTCACGATTGCAGTATTTTTGAGTTTGGTTGGACACTTTTTGCATTGTGGTATGATTCCTGTCGCCTTTTTCAATGGCTCCACTCAGACAACCGTTCCCAAGATGTTCCTAATGTTGAATACGTTACCAATTTTTTCTGAGTTTGCAAAGGTCAGAGTGAATAGTGGCATCTTTATTTTGTTAACAGTACTCCCTCCATTGCTGGGAGGCTTTCTTTCAGTATATATATATATATATATATATATATATATATATATATATATATATATATATATATATATATATATATATATATATATATAAATCTATATTCAATTGGTAGACACTATAGCTTCATCCCTATTTTTTCTATTTCATCTAAGTGTTCCTGCAGATTTCTTGAAGCAATCGTAGTATTTTGATGCGTAGCTAAAATAGCTGTATCATTGGCAAATGTTCAAAACTTTTATGTAATATTAGACCTAACACACTTCCTCATCTCTTAAGGAACACCTGCATGAATTTCGTATAAATTGGTGTAAGCTCTATTGTGTTTCAGCAAAATTTCAAATAATACAGAGCAGTAGTTTATATGTTCTAGGACGGTCCTGATTTCAGATACGAATTTGCTCCACGATTCCATGATCTTCTCTAAATCCAAATTGGTAATGCGGAATAATTGTTTTCTTATATGAAATTTGTGCGGTTTTTAGAGGAAAATTTGTGAAATTTTCCAGGGTTTAGGAAAGTAGTCCGATTTTATTATAGCATTTAAAATAAATGTTATTCGTTTCAATATTTTCCCGGAAAGTTTCTAACTACTTTTCCGCTGGATCTATGTTATATCCGATTATTTTTTGTACTTGGCGTCATTTGTATTTAATTGACTCGAATTCTGAAGGTTCTGCATCATTAGATAACACTTCGGACTTCCGATTTGCTTGTTGGGTTAGCTAAGATATTCCAAATATGTTTGCTTTATCTGCATCACTTCTTGCTCAGTTTGCACAAAGAGTAATATATTGCTTCAGTCGCTGTGAGCCCATTGAGATAATGTTGAACCTCTTTATCTAGTTCTTAACAAGGCTATTTTCAGATCTTTTATCACTTTTTAGTTAATTTTAGTTTAAGAGTAGGTGATCTTGCCTGCTAATTGACAGTTTTATTTTGAGATGGTTTCTGCCTCTTTATGTAAACTGAGCTGATGGGTGTAGCGAGCGTTGCAGCTTGTTTTAGTAGGTTGCGTGGCCAGCAGATGTATGATCCTGTTTTTTATCTTCCTACAGTTGTTTTTTTTTCGAAGTCCGTAACCTTGAGCTCCATTGAACATATTTGACATTATAGTTACCTTCTGCGATAAACTTAACTCCCAGAGTTTTGAAGTAATTTGCAAATTGATGTAATTTAATCAAATGTTTCGGTGGACAATAAAATGAGAAATGATGCATTTCCCGTTCCATTCCTCTAGGCAGATGCTAGTTGCTTGAATATGCCCCTCGCTATATTTTTGGAGTTCATAATATCGTATTCTGTTCCTTATAAGGATAGCATCCATCTTGCGATTTTTCGATATATAGTATGCTTAGTATCTTAAAAAGTGTATTCTTTGATTTTGAGATGATTCATAGTCGTAAAATGTGTTTCAGAAATCAGCATAATATCAATGTATTGGCCAACGTTAGGCAATTATACTACTTTTTATGTTAAATTTATTGCTTCTTAGATAGTTGCATGCACCATACTAATGCTGTCGGGCGCCAGATAATCGAATAAATTGATTTCCGGATAATAAAAAAAAGTTCAAATCAAGTTTTGATATTTTAATAAAAAACTAAATTTATAAGCAGTAAATCAATTTATTTTGTATTACTATCTGGATCGCACTTTAATGTTACTGGGTTAATGACGATGGCAAAAAATCGTTGTTAATGTCAACAAAAAATTTTGTAATATATTTTGAGTATATCTCTTGAAGAATCATTAAAAATATAAATTAATTAAATTAACTAAAATTAATAATTAAAACAAAACACCTGTTTACTTGTGTGTGTATATGTATATCCATATACAATTTTAAATTGCAGAACTTTCACATTTGATGCGATTTAATCGTTTATGATTATTAAATTTGCGGTAATTCGTATTTATGTGGTTTGCAACAGGGGATCTCTGACATTAAATTATAAAACATTAATATGCATCAAGCATCAATTTTATTAAACATTTCAGATTGAAATTTTATGTAAATATATAATAATTTCGTATATACTTACAGAATTTCGCCCACTAAACACCATACAATATATCATTTTGATTTTCATTTTTGTTAACAACGATTTTAAAAATTTAATTGAAATTCATTTAACATATAAAATTATAATTTTATTCAAAAATGTTAAAAATATAACTACTCGAAAAAATAAAAAAATAAAAAAATGTTCAAAGAAACCGGAATATCATTTAACAAAATACAAAAACAAAATAAAATGTTAAAACTATGACATTTACCCACCCGACTCCAATATTGTGTACGAGTGTTACCAAAAGAAATTGTAAGATTTAACATTTTTTCTGTGCAATGAATTAAGAATTTATTATAAAGGTATTTGTATATTTATTTAAGATTTTGTAATTCTACGAATAAAGGCAGTATTTTGGAATTTTATATCATCCGTTTTAAAGGTGGCGGTAGATCATGAGTTAAAAAAAATCTTGATCAGTTTAAGCGAAAAGCGCTGAATTCCTCTTAAAAATGGTTCAACCTCTTAAGGTGAATGAAAAAATAATTACAATCCAATTACATATAATGTATATTGATAAGATGTAAAAACCAGATTTAATTTAGTTTTGTGTAAATTATTATCGAAAGTTAAAGTTAAATTTTTAACTTTAACTTTTTTTTTTTTAAAGTTAAGAATTTTTAGTTCAATGCAAACCACTTGTAACCATATATTTTAACATAACAGGTAAAAAACTGTTTAATTTCATGGTCGTTATATTTTAAATCTATATAACTTCAATTTAATTTGTTGTCGAGACCCTTATATCTATGATGGTGATTGCATCATTAATTTGTTCTCAATGTTGGTTTTTAAGTAATTTATGATCATCGTCATCTTTGTTATCGTCCTCATCGATTATAACGACAAAATTTAATTACATAACAGCAACAACAACAACATGAACTCCTCCAATTGCAATTATTACAAAATCAATATCAGATACAATTAGTGCAACAACAAATACAATCCCAAGAAAAACAATTACAATCAAATTTAGATCACGGCTATAATAAAACAAGAGCCTAACAATGTAAATCAATCGGACACACATAATCAATCGATTATGAATCAACGCGCCGGTTCCAGTATTCGAGAAGAAAGTATAATTAGTGATCGAGATCATCGTGATTTAGCCAGTTATGATATAAGCCTATACACCAATCGAGTATGTATTATAATAATTTTGAAACAAAATCGGAAAGTGGTTCAAGTGAAATATTATCTCGGCCGCGATCACCAAATTGTTCGTTTAGCAATATAAATGATATTATAAATCAGCAAATTGAATCGATCCCGATCAATAATATAACAAATATTGGAAATATGGGAAATAGTATGGGACCACCAAAAAAATTTAAGTTCACCGAATTTCGGTAATTTATGTCGAGTTTTCATGCGAATATCTGATGTATTTGGCAGAAGATTTTTTGTAATCTTGAAAAATGACATTTTAATAAATTATTGGTTTTGACAGCTGTCAAAGTTTTAAACAATATATTATGCAAAATAAGCAAAAAAAAATATGATGGACTGAAGGTCTAACCAAAATGATTATAATTTGTGTCTGTCAGATAAATCATCGACTTAATGGTAATTTAAAAAAAAAATGTTAAATAAATGTCAAAAAATTTAAATACATTCACTAAATAACGAACATCATTCCTGTTAGTAATTACCTCGAGCAACACCAAATTAAAAAAAAATACTTTCATTGTGCTGCCTCTTTCAAATAACATGATGTACTAATTACTTTGATCGTGGCGCCTCTTCTGGAAAACATGATCTATTAACACGTCTTAACAAATAATAATGTAGAAGTAGTAGTGGTGTCGAAGTGTTGAACAAAACGATATAATTTACTTTTCCCAAATTGCATTTATACTTCACTTTTCTTAGCCTACATGAAGTGACCTGTTTCGAGCCAGATACAACGCCATTTTGTGGCATATTTAAATAAATTCCAACAAGGAGTTATTTTAATCAATCAAAATTCCAAAACTATTTAGCAAGCACGTTGCCAATTTGAGGCTATCATCATCGTACGGATTAACAGGATTTGGAACTTCCATGCTCATCATTATTCAACTTTAAACTTTCATCGATCATTACTAGGAAGCATTTGGGAATAAGAATTGATATCAGGTTAATTTATTGAACTTTTTGAATGAATCGGGGCTTAAGAAAGTGGACTGTAAGAACGGCCGTGTTTTCTTTCGTGAACATCTCACTCCATAGTTTGTTGTCATGTAGGCATTTGTACCAGGCCCATCGTCACATTACTTGTTTCAACCTCACTCTCTGTTATTAATCTCGCTATTTCCTGCCAAGGACAGTCGCGCAGTTTTTAAAGCTAATGCATAGACTATAGTGGCTTGTGGTCCGTAAACACTGAAAATCCTCGACCCTCTACGAGTGGTCGAAAAATACCCCAATGGCTGTACATCCACACCTGAGATTTTTTGTTGCAATATGGGCCCAACTGCTATATCAGAGGCATCGGTCAGCTATTTTTATCATTTTTATCAGGGTGGACTAAAATCGTTTTTCTATTTAGAACTCCATGTTTGCTCTCTCAAAATTCTCTTGGCATAAATTGGGCCAAGTGAAAATTTTTGTTCTTGGCTTCTTAGTCAGCGTGGTCAAATGCGAATGGATTGAGCCGAGTATTTCTGCAAGTTTTGGTACGAATCTAGTGTGAGTGATTGACAATTGTAATGAATCGTTGAATCTGACGCAAGGTCGTGGGGATTGGGAGTCTTGATGGCTTTGATATATCTTCAGATGGATTCTTTGTGGTTGTTCCTAATGGCTGAAGAAGTCAAGCTGGGTCACTCCATAAACACATATGGATGAATTTGTATTGAGTTCATATTCTGTTAAGTGGCGGAATAATTTTTTGATGTGTCTTAAGGGATCCTCAAGTATGACTAGCAAAATTTGGTTCATAAACCTTTGAAAGGTTTGTGCTACATTACGCAATCCAAATGGCATTCCCATGAATTCAAATAGGCCAAATGGTGTCGTGATAAATGTTTTGTAAAATTCTCTTCTGCAACAGTTATGTGGTGGTAGGACCTTACTAAATCAATTTTGGAAAAGATTTTGCAACCGTGAAGTTGATTCGAAAATAATTGTATCTGCGGTCGTTGCGATAAATGCGACAACTTTGAGATTCGTCTCTCAAATTCATTCGAATTTGTAAGGTGGATTCGTAGAAAGGGATATAACCGAGATATCGGCTCCCGTATCGATGAAAAATCTTAAATTGGTTGCTGAATCTCGGACAAATAAGTGGCGACATGACTCAATACAGTTATATTTAACAACTGGGTTGGCTAGTTTTTTTGTTGGAGACCTTGGGATCCTGCATGTTGGGATAAGCACAACCATCGGAACACCTGGTTGCTCCGTCTCCAAAACGTCGATGATACCAACAAATCCCGTTGATATTACGAGATCGACTACGACTAAATTGACGGTTATTTCCCAAACTTATCGAATCAGACCTTGATTTACCCCGGAAACTATTTTGACCCGAACGCGGAGAATGTATTTCTTAGACCTCGTCTCAATTTGTTGACCTCTTTACACATATTTTTGACCATATCGCCCAACTCACACATTGGATATTTTCGAAAACATTGAACCTGATTCATAAACGAGTTTGTAGCTCCCCAACCGAAGTGGATGAGTTGTTGGATGGTGGCCAACCCAGATGGATTTGAAGCTAGAGTAAGTTTTTCCTGTAGCTCCAACTTGCTTGCTACGACTTAAAGCATATTTATTTTTCCGGGTAGCCGACGAGCCTACAGTTTTTCCAGCAACTTACGATCAAATTGGTTTGCTGATCCGGCGAGAGAAACCATAAATCGATAAAAATCGGAGGGTTTCATCTCCTCCATATTCAAGCGTTGTTTTCTGCGCTCGAAAACAACGCTTCTAAGCTTGATTAGGGTGTCCTTTAGCGTCTAGTACACACTTTCTGTCTCAGATGGTGATTTGATATTACCAATGACTTGACCACCTCTCTGGGCAAGGACATAACCACACATTCAAACTTGGTAATATCGCTGACTATATTTCGATTCCGAAATTAGATCTTAACTTGGGTGAGCCAAACCGCCGGGCTGTCTATCTAAAACTCGGGCAGTTTCTTTGACACTGCCGAAATATTCTCTCTGGCATTTATTGTGGGCTGTGGTTGTATGTTTTGAATCTCAGTTTATTGGTTGGTTAAAAACAATCATGTTGTAAAAATCACGTTAGGGTCACCATTTGTGGGGCCTTCCAGGGTTCCGATAAACAACCTTTCGTAGGGTTCAATAAAATATTTGAATTTTATATGTTTACACTCTTTAATAGCTGGTGTAACAATATGGAACGATTTTATTTTTATAATTTTACAATGCTACTAGATAGAGGCAAAAAAGCACTACTCGAATGGAAATATCAGCAATATTCCAGTCAACAATAAGAAATATGAAAGATGCTGATGACACAATAAAAGATGAATTCAATGAACAGTTGCAAGCGACCATATCTAGTGCTCACCAGAAAGACATTAAAATTGGTCAAGGAAAATTCATTTTTCCCCACACAAAAGCATACATAAGTACACTTGGATGTCGCCAGATGGCAGAACAACAAACCAAATAGATCACATCCTGGTAAACAAGAAATGTCTATCATCGCTTCAAGATGACAGAGCCATGACATGAGAAGACGTGCACATCAATCACGAACTAGTAATAGCAACATTCAAAGTAAAAGCCGCCGCTATAAAATACGCAAGGAACAACAGAAGAAATTCAACATAGAAAGGTTGAGAAATGCCAACACCGGAAGACATTACGGAAAACATTACCAATAAAGAAACTGACAAAGTTGTTGAAATATGATCACAAATCACGAAGTCTATTTAGAAATTAAAAGACAATACGACGAAGAAGATTCAGCTCGACAGGTAAAGAAAATTGTGAATAACAAGATATATTAAATACTTTGATCGTGTCACCCCTTTCGGAAAACATAATCTATAGTATAATACTTTTAGATATTCTGGATCATGCAAGATGGTTTGATATACAATAGGGTGAAATTTGCTTTGTTTCAGTAGTTACTGATTTCGATCTAAATAAGAAGTCGAACTTATTAAAACATTCAGTCTCTCATCAGGCTGCAGCAACCAAAAAATTCCAATACTTTGTATTTACATACTCCGTATGGATATTTTGAAATAGCGAATTATATTATTCACCAAAAATTGATAAAATTGATTTTATCATTATATAATTCGCTACTTCAAAATATCTATACGGAGTATATAAATACAAAGTAATGAATTTGTATTTGTAGGTAAATGATAAAGTTTAGGCTAAGAATCTTAACTAAGAAAATTTATGTAAATATTAACCAATTAAATATTTTTTGGCAAAAATTGTTTATGTATTTTGGTCGCTGCAGCATGATATGAAACCGAATTTTTTAATAAGTTCAACTTCTCGTTTAGCTTGAAAGCAATAACTACTGAAACAAAGTAAATTTCATCCCTTCGTATGATCACTCCTTCGTAGTATTAAAAATGTCCAAAAAAGAGTGGCCATACCCATAAGCATAATAAATTATGCTATTTGCAATATGTATTTTCAATCCTAAGATTCATGAAGTTCACATATTGTTACTTCTTTGGAATTAATATTTAATAATAAATTAAAAAATAAGCACCACGTTCTCCTCCACTTTAAGTCATGTTGAAAAAATCCATTTACATTTAAAAAAGAAAATTCCATAGCAACAGGATGAAATCCATTGTTGGAAAAAATTAGCAAAATATTGACAGATTTTTTGATTATAAATATGACGTTATTCTGAGCTAGTAATTTGAGTTTATGATCAGTTTATTTGTTTGGTTATCTACCTTTGCTACACAGTAAATAAATATATATTTAATATTGATTTTGATTATTTAACTTTTATTAAATAAGAAAATGTTAACGGTATAGTAGTTTTATTTGTTCTCTAAGATCGTGACTATATATTATGATTAATATTCAACCAAATTACATTATCAATGTCGAAATGATTGTTAACTGCATAAAAGTGAGTTTATTAAATAGTAAATTATTTAGTCTGACATTTAAAACATTTCTGATACACGAAACTAATTTACATTTTTTCGCGATCATATAACTACTAACCCATTATGAATGATTTATAAATAATAATAATGACTTCCTTGAATTTAGTCCAACCCAGTTAGTTTGTATCTAATATGAATTAAAATTGATAAACGTGCAAGTAATTTAATTAACATACTCATGGTCATTGATCATTTGTTACACCATCATATTTACGGTTCCTAAATGTCACTAAGCACATCATTTATAATTTATCTTTCACCAACATTTCGAAGTGACATTTAATATCATTTATTCACGCAACATCAACAAGTTGTAGCACAATTCAAAGGTCAAATAAAGTGTTAGCTAGGATTTTTGGATTTACTTTCGGTTACAAGTTTTTCAAGGATTAAAACTTAAATACGTTCCCACGTATAAATCTAATATTTTAGCATATCTTTTGAAGTGTTTAAACGACATATTATTATTCTTCATCATCATAGAAAATAATTTATGGTTTAATGTCAAGTCGTGTTGAAACCATAATAATTTTAAATGCCATATGCCACAAAGCATTAATAAACTTGTATATATACATATACTTATATATAAGTTTAAAATGATAAATTGATTTTTATGTAATAATATTATAATATAATGATTTTTATATAAATCTAATAAGGAAGTAACATTCTACAAATTATAAATTGAATAAAAGTAATTGTATTTTAAAGAAACTTTCATTCGACGTATCATCTTATATATACATAAATAAATTATAATGGCGTCAAGCAAATTTCATTTTTAAATTCATTGATTGATTTATTATTTAAATTATTGCTGTATCTAATTAATTGTACGGTTTAATATAAATGTTAGTCTTAAATTTTTTATTTTTATTTTTTTGTTAAAGTGAAGGTTATAACTTTCTTTAAGAAGCGCGCATAATTTAAATTTTGATTTTATCCTTCGAATTGAACAAGCGACGATTTGAATATCAAAGTACATAACTGATTCACAATAATAATTTTTTTTTTCTGATTATGTAAATTATAAACATTTCACTTTTATTTTATTGAATTTTGTAATTTACAAAAAAATTATCGATTTTAATCACGATAATTACAATAAAATGAATAATTTTAAGTAAAACTAAAAATAAAACTCACATTTTAATTGATTTCATGATTGTAAATTTGTTAATTAAATTTCCTAAGAAAATGTACGGAGTGTATAATAACTGGGTGTGGATGTGTGTGTGTTTATATTTAAATCACAAAGCACCAAAATATAAAATACACTAAAGCACTATATGTTGTTATATAATTCAACTTTTAAATTTTTATTTTTTTTTGTGTTGATAAATATCGCGAGAAAAGAAATTTTTTTTTTGTAAACTTTACTACTTGACTCAAATTTCTTAACTAAATATAAAAACCAAAATTAAAAATTTAAATGAAACTCTTTTATGCACACGAAATAAAACTTAATAAATTTATTTATTTTTTTTTTTTTTTTTGTTTTTTTTTTGTTAATATATTCACCTTTACTAGACCAAGTAAAGTCGACAAATGATTTTTAAAATTAAAAATTGTTTAAACTATACGACGAAAACTAAACAACAAAAAACCAATAATAAAATAAATAAAAACGAGTTACAAGAAATTATAAAGAAAAAAAAAAACTGAACAACCTCTAAAAGAAGTAAAAAATAAAATGTATTTACAATCGAATTTCTTGTGATGTGGTGAAAGGTGATTTTAAAGTTTTCTTAAGTCTTATAACATAAGAAAAATACACTGTTGTACCAACATGCATGGTTGAATTAAAACGTACCTTAAATATACGCCATACCCATTTTTTTATATTGTTATTATTATTATTATTATTTTTATTACTGACATAGCTACCATCATTTGTTCGTCTTAGGATTATTCGCAAGAATTAATATTAGCGCTTTGGCATTTGAACTCGCATCTTAATGTTATAAATGGTGATGGCATGTTGGTGTAGGTATTTATGATTAAAGTTTTATTTTTGCCTTATTATGTTATTGTTAAACGTATTTTTTGGAACTGACATTCAGGCAGCATTTATTGACAAAAGATGTGTTTTATAATGTATATATATATATATGTATATATATATATATATATATATATATATATATATATATATATATATATATATATATATATATATATATATATATATATATATATATATATATATTACGGAACGGAAGAAAATTTTATATAGTAACAGATCACAAACCGCTGGTATGGCTATTCAACGCCAAGGACCCAACGAGTAAAATTGTCCGATGGAGACTTCGACTCGAGGAGTTCGATTATGAAATCCTCTACAAGAAGGGGACCTCCAATACCAACGCAGACGCTCTATCCCGAATGGAACTAAACGAATGTTTAACAAATAAAAATTTCAAATATCCCGAAACTATAGATTCAATAAAACAATTAAATTTAAAAGAATATTCTAAGCCCGTAGAAAATTCATTAGGTACCAAGGTCAGCAAAGACTGTAAAAACACAATAAATGTCAGCAAAGACGAAAAAACAAAAAAAACATGAAATTAACGTGATGGAAGTCATCGAAAATTTCGAAACATTGGATATTAGTGAACCCAGGGCTATTACACAAAATATCCCTGAGACACTAACACCAGTAAATAACTTCAAACGTCAAATTGAAATTGTAGTCGACGAGGATTTCGAAACGATGAATGAAAAATTTAAAATCAAATTCTGTAAATATAAACAGTATACAATCAGGAAAAAACAATATACACCTGATGATATCAAGTATTTAGCAGAAAAATATTTTAACAACTCTATCTCAGTAATAAAAACTGACGATGAAACCATAAAAATTTTCAACGATTATTTCAAACAAAATCCACGTTAAAAACTTGTTAGATCTATGATATCACTGGAAGATATCACAGATAACAATAAACAACAAGAAATAATCAAAACAACTCATTTACCATATCATAGAAGTATAACTGAAAATTTTGAAAAAATAAAGAAATTTTATGTTTTTCCCTAATTTAAAGCAAAAAGTCACTAAATTTGTGAATAATTGTGAAGTTTGTAAATTCAACAAATATGAGCGCAAACCCGTGAATTTGAAATTTCAAATTTCTCCAACACCAAATGGACCGATGGAAATACTCCATTGCGAAACCTTTGTGTTGAGGTCTAAAACATTTCTTACGATTATGGATAAATTTTCCAAATTTATCTCCATTTTCGAGTTACCTAACCGTAAATCTCAAACCATAATCCGAATGTTTAGACAATTTTTTTCTAGGGAAGGAATCCTAAAGCAAATAATAATAGATTCTGCTACGGAATTCAACTCAGAAACATTTAATAATTTTATGCTTATGCACAGTATAGCATTGCATACAACCACTGCTAAGTCTTCTACAGGAAATAGTCCTATAGAACGTGTCCATAACACCTTAACGGAGTTAACAAGGATAATCCACAGTGAAAATAAAGATATGCCTATCTACGAATTAATGGATGAAGCAACTCTTGCATACAATAATTCAATCCATAGTGCAACGAATCTTACACCGTTCGAATTGCACAAAGGGCATATTATTATAAAAAATATTCCAGAAAACCTGTCAGAACAATCTGAAGAATTTTTGGACAAAATTCGTAAAAAATATCAGCAAGTATCTAAATACATTGCAAAATTTCAATTACAAAATAAAGTAAAAAATATGGACAATACTGAACGACAAAACCCAAGAAATTTTTTGGAAAACGAGGAAATATTCGAAAAAACTACAACTAGGGACAAATTAGTTCCAAAATATATAAAACATAAAGTTGAAAAAAATAACCTAATAACAGAAGACACTAATAAACGCAGAGTCCACAAACGCAGAATACGAAAAGGTATTAATCATACTACTAAAGATAATATCTTATTGCAGGACATTTCCGGAAGTTCAAACTCAAATGATAGAACACTTTGACCTCAGTAATGGAAAAGGCGTACTAGCTCTACAACTAGGTAAAACCAGAATAATAGAATCCTATTCCAAACTATTTCATATTATTGAATTATCCGATATACAAAACGTTTATCAAATCAATAGTACACATCAAAAAATAAGACAAATGATGGAACATTTAAAAATCCAAAAAGATATACAAACCGTAATAGCTGAAAGAAGATTGAAGAAATTGTATATATCACTATACAATATATTGCCAAATACATACAAAAGTAGAAATAAAAGAAATTTATTTAATCCTTTAGGTAGTTTCATAAAAGCAATAACGGGAACCCTAGATCAAGAAGATCTTACCGAAATTCAATCATCAATAAAAAAGTTACATAACGGACAATATGAACTAATTAATAAATATAATAATCAAATTAAAATCAATAATCAGTTAATAGATCGTAATGAATTATTAGTTGAACATATTAATAACTTAACTACTCAAACTAACAAATGGATTAAATCAGCATCCATGTCAAATAAAAACTTTATAGAAGGAACATACTTAGACGAATTATTTTTAGAATTATACGACCAAATCGACATAGTTCAAGATCAAATAGATGAAATTCATGAAATTTTAACATTTTCCAAAATTAACGTAATTAGTAGACATATACTTGACAATAACGAAATGGAATACGTAACGTCAGAATTCGATAAAGATAATGTAAAAATCATTTCGGAAGAACAAATCTATTCTCTTTTAAAAATAAAAGCATTTTACAACAATGCCGATTTAATAATAATCGTAGAAATTCCACAATTTACTAACGAAACTTTTAACATATGTAAAATCCAAACGTATCCAGTTAACAATCAAATTATTAACCAACCTTATAACTATATAGTCCTAAACAACAAGAATTATATGATAATAAATAACCTTTGCCCAACAATCGAGCAAACGTTTATGTGCGAAAAACAGCAAATCTACCCTATAACCGGACATTGTATACCCGAGTTATTAAACAATAAAAACGCAAGCTGTACTACACAATATAAAGAGCCAGTCGAGGAAATCAAACAATTGGACGATGGATATCTCTACATTTCATCACCAATTGGACTTCCAATTACAACAACGTGCAATCTTGAACAAGCACTAGTAAAAGGAATAAAGCTAATTAAATATTCACAGTGTGTAATTAACGCAAATAATATAAGATACTCCAACACCAAAACTCTACGTAAGCATAAGCTAACATTGATACAACCATTGGACAATATCAATGTCAATGTAACAACACTGGAATTTACGGATTTACCGTTACTCACCAAACAAACCATCGAAAAAATGGACCAAATAAATAACGAAAGCAAATTTGTACAAAATTTACCAGCATTCAACAGCCGCTTTCACAATAACCATAATTTCAATTATTTTATTAATTATTTTGTTTATCCACAGAAGAAATAAACAAAACTTCAACAAATTAATTCTTCCAAAATTAGTAGCAACCCATAAGGAGCGTAAAGAAGTTGAGGACAACTTCAGTCTTACAAGGGAGGAGTTATGCGTCAGCACTTTAAACCCACATAGTTCGCAGAAACAACAACGAATACAAAAGACGACATCCATGGGAAATCTGAGCGCAACATAACAAATTCGCTTAAAGCAACACACAATATTCTTAGAACACAACAACAATTAAACAAACCACTTACATGGCAAAATGTGGCATCAATTACATTTTAGTTTCATAAATACATTTTATTAAAACAATAATTTCGCTTACGCTACATAAAATATTAGAATGTAATTCAATTGTATAAATATTGTTAACACATTAAATAAAGTGTTCATTACATTTAAAAAGTCCACGAATTAAGTTGTAATTCTTTGGTGATAATTTCATTGAAACTTACGAATAAATAAGTGTTATGTTAAATATTGTTTACTTACTTCTCGCCCACATACATAACTATATATATATATATATATATATATATATATATATATATAAATATATATATATATATATATATATATATATATATATATATATATATATATATATATATATATATATATATATATCGTCGTCCTAAGAATGAATTAACGTAAACAAGATTTTGCAGGAGAAAGATAAAACTTTATAACTTTTAAAATTATTCAACACCCTATGCATATTTTGACTTATTAACTCCATAAAAACTTTATTAAAATTAATCAATAATTTAATAAAAATTATCTGTAACGATTTTTATGGTACATACGTTTTCTCACAATGAAATTTGTTTATTAATTATACAAGTTAAATTTTATCACAGCTCTGGAAACTTTTAAGAAAATTAAATTTTTTTTTTGAATATAAAGCAATTATTCTAACCCTTTCAATAGAGTTGTCATATACACAGTAAGGCGAGTAAATTACACAATGTAATTTACTGGGTTTTTTACATGTAAAATGTATGTAAAATGTAAACGATTATTTTATACATACTGTAAAATATAAATCAACTTTTTCATTACAATTATCGCCATCTGTTACAAAATCTCTTAATTAAAGAAAAATTGACTATATACTACAGTGTAGTGTATTTGTGTTTGTTTATTGTGATATTTGTACATATGTATAAATGTAAAATAAAGTGCAACTTTCCTATGATAAGAAATATTTTGACAATAAAATCTTGACACCTGCTATGGTCGATCGTTGATCGTTGAAGAGATCGGACGTGTTTTTGTCGATCTCTTCATTTAAAATTCATTTCATTTTATTTTTAGTTTCAATGTTTGTGTGTGTAAATATAAAGTGAAATAGTTAAAAAGTTTTAAGTGTAAATGTTTTAAAAGTGTGCATGTTCTTAGTGCAAAAGTTTAGGAAATAGTGAAGTGGATTGTGTACTCTGTCGCTTTCCCAGAGACCAAGTACTAATCTTTATTTTAATGCGATTTTTTTTTTTTTTTTTTTTTTTTTTTTTAATAAATTTCTATGTTATGTGTATAGAAGGGTTATATATTGTAGTTGGTATATGGTATATATGGAAATGCATGGAGTTCATATTAAGGTATAACATGTATGTACAAAATTTTAGTATATAACAAAGGTTATGAATGATTGATTTTTTACTCTTGTAAAACTATCTTGTTCTTATATGACTACTCAATACATTTAAATGCATTTCATGGGCGAAATATTGTGTTACCTGTTTTTGTTTTTGTTTTTGTTTTGTGAATCTGTACAGTAATGTATGTAATATTATTATATACATGTTTCATTTATATTGTGCATGTATTGTTATGTACACCAAAAAATATTAAATTTATTTTGTGTATATAACAAAAAAAGAATAGAAAAAGGAGAAAAAAGTAAAAATTATAAAAGTGTCACCGTTACAGAAATTTTTAGTTATTTTGTTTTTAGTGCATGGTTATTTTATTCTCTTATATGGAGTTTTCCAATAAGAGGTTTCATTGTGATGTAGAAGAAGGAATGTTTTTTGAAGGAAATCAATGAATGTTTGTTTTAGTGTAGGGAGGAGGGGGGCGGGATATCACCCAGATGGCCGTCACGGCTGCGCTTGCAGCACCATGTCGTTTTCATTGTATTTTCCATTACCAGTTTGCACATTTGTGGCTGAGTGTCCTCGATAACTTCACGAATTCCATCGTTAAGGTCCTGAATCGATTGTGGAGCATTTATTTAGACCTGATCTTTCATGTGGCCTAAAGAAGGGGGTCTGTAGGTGTTAAATCACAGGATCTCGGTGGCCGGTTGTGATCGCCTCTTCGAGAGATGGCACGGTTAGGAAAATTTTCTTGCAAAATTGCAATTATTTCGCAGCTTGTGTGGCGCGTGGCGCCACACAAACTGCGTAAAAAATGTAAATATGTAGATGTATTTATATATTATATATTATGGTTATAAATATATAAATGTATTTATATATTTATGTATTTATGTATTTATATATTTATATATTTATATATTTATATATTTATGTATTTATATATTTATATATTTATATATTTATGTATTTATGTATTTATATATTTATGTATTTATATATTTATATATTTATATATTTATATATTTATGTATTTATATATTTATATATTTATATATTTATGTATTTATATATTTATATATTTATATATTTATATATTTATATATTTATATATTTATATATTTATATATTTATATATTTATGTATTTATGTATTTATATATTTATATATTTATATATTTATGTATTTATATATTTATATATTTATATATTTATGTATTTATATATTTATATATTTATGTATTTATATATTTATATATTTATATATTTATATATTTATATATTTATATATTTATATATTTATATATTTATATATTTATATATTTATATATTTATATATTTATGTATTTATATATTTATATATTTATGTATTTATATATTTATATATTTATATATTTATATATTTATGTATTTAAATATTTATATATTTATATATTTATATATTTATATATTTATATATTTATATATTTATATATTTATATATTTATATATTTATGTATTTATGTATTTATATATTTATATATTTATATATTTATATATTTATATATTTATATATTTATGTATTTATATATTTATATATTTATATATTTATATATTTATATATTTATGTATTTATATATTTATGTATTTATGTATTTATATATTTATGTATTTATATATTTATATATTTATATATTTATATATTTATGTATTTATATATTTATATATTTATATATTTATGTATTTATATATTTATATATTTATATATTTATATATTTATATATTTATATATTTATATATTTATATATTTATATATTTATATATTTATATATTTATATATTTATATATTTATATATTTATATATTTATATATTTATGTATTTATGTATTTATATATTTATATATTTATATATTTATGTATTTATATATTTATATATTTATATATTTATGTATTTATATATTTATATATTTATGTATTTATATATTTATATATTTATATATTTATATATTTATATATTTATATATTTATATATTTATATATTTATATATTTATATATTTATATATTTATATATTTATGTATTTATATATTTATATATTTATATATTTATGTATTTATATATTTATATATTTATATATTTATATATTTATATATTTATATATTTATATATTTATATATTTATATATTTATATATTTATATATTTATGTATTTATATATTTATATATTTATATATTTATATATTTATATATTTATATATTTATATATTTATATATTTATATATTTATATATTTATATATTTATATATTTATGTATTTATATATTAATGTATTTATATATTTATATATTTATATATTTATATATTTATATATTTATATATTTATATATTTATATATTTATGTATTTATGTATTTATATATTTATATATTTATATATTTATATATTTATATATTTATATATTTATATATTTATATGTTTATATATTTATATATTTATATATTTATGTATTTATATATTTATATATTTATATATTTATGTATTTATATATTTATATATTTATATATTTATATATTTATATATTTATATATTTATATATTTATGTATTTATGTATTTATATATTTATATATTTATATATTTATATATTTATATATTTATATATTTATGTATTTATATATTTATATATTTATGTATTTATATATTTATATATTTATATATTTATATATTTATATATTTATGTATTTATATATTTATATATTTATGTATTTATATATTTATGTATTTATATATTTATATATTTTTATATTTATATATTTATGTATTTATATATTTATATATTTATATATTTATATATTTATATAGTTATATATTTATATATTTATATATTTATATATTTATATATTTATATATTTATATATTTATATATTTATGTATTTATATATTTATGTATTTATATATTTATATATTTATATATTTATATATTTATATATTTATGTATTTATATATTTATATATTTATGTATTTATATATTTATATATTTATGTATTTATGTATTTATATATTTATATATTTATATATTTATATATTTATATGTTTATATATTTATATATTTATATATTTATATATTTATATATTTATATATTTATGTATTTATATATTTATTTATTTATTTATGTATTTATATATTTATATATTTATATATTTATATATTTATATATTTATATATTTATATATTTATGTATTTATATATTTATATATTTATATATTTATGTATTTATATATTTATATATTTATATATTTATATATTTATATATTTATATATTTATATATTTATATATTTATATATTTATATATTTATATATTTATATATTTATATATTTATATATTTATGTATTTATATATTTATATATTTATATATTTATATATTTATATATTTATATATTTATGTATTTATGTATTTATATATTTATATATTTATGTATTTATATATTTATATATTTATATATTTATATATTTATATATTTATATATTTATATATTTATATATTTATATATTTATATATTTATATATTTATATATTTATATATTTATATATTTATATATTTATATATTTATATATTTATATATTTATGTATTTATATATTTATATATTTATATATTTATATATTTATATATTTATATATTTATATATTTATATATTTATATATTTATATATTTATGTATTTATATATTTATATATTTATATATTTATATATTTATATATTTATATATTTATATATTTATATATTTATATATTTATATATTTATGTATTTATATATATATATATATTTATATATTTATGTATTTATATATTTATATATTTATATATTTATATATTTATGTATTTATATATTTATGTATTTACATATTTATATATTTATATATTTATATATTTATATATTTATATATTTATATATTTATATATTTATATATTTATATATTTATATGTTTATATATTTATATATTTATATATTTATATATTTATATATTTATATATTTATGTATTTATATATTTATATATTTATATATTTATATATTTATATATTTATATATTTATGTATTTATGTATTTATATATTTATATATTTATATATTTATATATTTATATATTTATATATTTATATATTTATATATTTATATATTCATATATTTATATATTTATATATTTATATATTTATATGTTTATATATTTATATATTTATATATTTATATATTTATATATTTATATATTTATATATTTATGTATTTATATATTTATGTATTTATATATTTATATATTTATATATTTATATATTTATATATTTATATATTTATATATTTATATATTTATATATTTATGTATTTATGTATTTATATATTTATATATTTATATATTTATATATTTATATATTTATATATTTATATATTTATATATTTATATATTCATATATTTATATATTTATATATTTATATATTTATATGTTTATATATTTATATATTTATATATTTATATATTTATATATTTATATATTTATGTATTTATATATTTATGTATTTATATATTTATATATTTATATATTTATATATTTATATATTTATATATTTATATATTTATGTATTTATATATTTATGTATTTATATATTTATATATTTATATATTTATGTATTTATGTATTTATATATTTATATATTTATATATTTATATATTTATATATTTATATATTTATATATTTATATATTTATATATTTATGTATTTATATATTTATATATTTATATATTTATATATTTATATATTTATATATTTATATATTTATATATTTATATATTTATATATTTATATATTTATGTATTTATATATTTATATATTTATATATTTATATATTTATATATTTATATATTTATATATTTATATATTTATATATTTATGTATTTATATATTTATATATTTATGTATTTATATATTTATATATTTATATATTTATGTATTTATATATTTATATATTTATATATTTATATATTTATATATTTATATATTTATATATTTATATATTTATGTATTTATATATTTATATATTTATATATTTATATATTTATATATTTATATATTTATATATTTATATATTTATATATTTATATATTTATATATTTATATATTTATATATTTATATATTTATATATTTATATATTTATATATTTATGTATTTATATATTTATATATTTATATATTTATATATTTATATATTTATATATTTATATATTTATGTATTTATGTATTTATATATTTATATATTTACGTATTTATATATTTATATATTTATATATTTATATATTTATGTATTTATATATTTATATATTTATGTATTTATATATTTATATATTTATATATTTATATATTTATATATTTATATATTTATATATTTATATATTTATATATTTATATATTTATATATTTATATATTTATATATTTATATATTTATATATTTATATATTTATATATTTATATATTTATATATTTATATATTTATATATTTATGTATTTATATATTTATATATTTATATATTTATATATTTATATATTTATATATTTATATATTTATATATTTATATATTTATATATTTATATATTTATGTATTTATATATTTATATATTTATATATTTATATATTTATATATTTATATATTTATATATTTATATATTTATATATTTATATATTTATGTATTTATATATATATATATATTTATATATTTATGTATTTATATATTTATATATTTATATATTTATATATTTATGTATTTATATATTTATGTATTTACATATTTATATATTTATATATTTATATATTTATATATTTATATATTTATATATTTATATATTTATATATTTATATATTTATATGTTTATATATTTATATATTTATATATTTATATATTTATATATTTATATATTTATGTATTTATATATTTATATATTTATATATTTATATATTTATATATTTATATATTTATGTATTTATGTATTTATATATTTATATATTTATATATTTATATATTTATATATTTATATATTTATATATTTATATATTTATATATTCATATATTTATATATTTATATATTTATATATTTATATGTTTATATATTTATATATTTATATATTTATATATTTATATATTTATATATTTATATATTTATGTATTTATATATTTATGTATTTATATATTTATATATTTATATATTTATGTATTTATATATTTATATATTTATATATTTATATATTTATGTATTTATATATTTATGTATTTACATATTTATATATTTATATATTTATATATTTATATATTTATATATTTATATATTTATATATTTATATATTTATATATTTATATGTTTATATATTTATATATTTATATATTTATATATTTATATATTTATATATTTATGTATTTATATATTTATATATTTATATATTTATATATTTATATATTTATATATTTATGTATTTATGTATTTATATATTTATATATTTATATATTTATATATTTATATATTTATATATTTATATATTTATATATTTATATATTCATATATTTATATATTTATATATTTATATATTTATATGTTTATATATTTATATATTTATATATTTATGTATTTATATATTTATATATTTATGTATTTATATATTTATATATTTATATATTTATGTATTTATATATTTATATATTTATATATTTATATATTTATATATTTATATATTTATATATTTATATATTTATGTATTTATATATTTATATATTTATATATTTATATATTTATATATTTATATATTTATATATTTATATATTTATATATTTATATATTTATATATTTATATATTTATATATTTATATATTTATATATTTATATATTTATATATTTATGTATTTATATATTTATATATTTATATATTTATATATTTATATATTTATATATTTATATATTTATGTATTTATGTATTTATATATTTATATATTTACGTATTTATATATTTATATATTTATATATTTATATATTTATGTATTTATATATTTATATATTTATGTATTTATATATTTATATATTTATATATTTATATATTTATATATTTATATATTTATATATTTATATATTTATATATTTATATATTTATATATTTATATATTTATATATTTATATATTTATATATTTATATATTTATATATTTATATATTTATATATTTATATATTTATATATTTATGTATTTATATATTTATATATTTATATATTTATATATTTATATATTTATATATTTATATATTTATATATTTATATATTTATATATTTATATATTTATGTATTTATATATTTATATATTTATATATTTATATATTTATATATTTATATATTTATATATTTATATATTTATATATTTATATATTTATATATTTATGTATTTATATATATATATATATTTATATATTTATGTATTTATATATTTATATATTTATATATTTATATATTTATGTATTTATATATTTATGTATTTACATATTTATATATTTATATATTTATATATTTATATATTTATATATTTATATATTTATATATTTATATATTTATATATTTATATGTTTATATATTTATATATTTATATATTTATATATTTATATATTTATATATTTATGTATTTATATATTTATATATTTATATATTTATATATTTATATATTTATATATTTATGTATTTATGTATTTATATATTTATATATTTATATATTTATATATTTATATATTTATATATTTATATATTTATATATTTATATATTCATATATTTATATATTTATATATTTATATATTTATATGTTTATATATTTATATATTTATATATTTATATATTTATATATTTATATATTTATATATTTATGTATTTATATATTTATGTATTTATATATTTATATATTTATATATTTATATATTTATATATTTATATATTTATATATTTATATATTTATATATTTATATATTTATGTATTTATGTATTTATATATTTATATATTTATATATTTATATATTTATATATTTATATATTTATATATTTATATATTTATATATTTATATATTTATGTATTTATATATTTATATATTTATGTATTTATATATTTATATATTTATATATTTATGTATTTATATATTTATATATTTATATATTTATATATTTATATATTTATATATTTATATATTTATATATTTATGTATTTATATATTTATATATTTATATATTTATATATTTATATATTTATATATTTATATATTTATATATTTATATATTTATATATTTATATATTTATATATTTATATATTTATATATTTATATATTTATATATTTATGTATTTATATATTTATATATTTATATATTTATATATTTATATATTTATAAATTTATATATTTATATATTTATATATTTATATATTTATATATTTATGTATTTATATATTTATATATTTATGTATTTATGTATTTATATATTTATATATTTATATATTTATATATTTATATATTTATATATTTATATATTTATATATTTATATATTTATATATTTATATATTTATATATTTATATATTTATATATTTATATATTTATGTATTTATATATTTATATATTTACATATTTATATATTTATATATTTATATATTTATATATTTATATATTTATATATTTATATATTTATATATTTATATATTTATATATTTATGTATTTATGTATTTATATATTTATATATTTATATATTTATATATTTATATATTTATATATTTATGTATTTATATATTTATATATTTATATATTTATATATTTATATATTTATATATTTATATATTTATATATTTATATATTTATATATTTATATATTTATATATTTATATATTTATATATTTATATATTTATATATTTATATATTTATATATTTATATATTTATGTATTTATATATTTATATATTTATATATTTATGTATTTATATATTTATATATTTATGTATTTATGTATTTATATATTTATATATTTACATATTTATATATTTATATATTTAATATATTTATATATTTATGTATTTATATATTTATATATTTATATATTTATATATTTATATATTTATATATTTATATATTTATATATTTATATATTTATATATTTATATATTTATATATTTATATATTTATATATTTATATATTTATATATTTATATATTTATATATTTATATATTTATATATTTATATATTTATATATTTATGTATTTATATATTTATATATTTATGTATTTATGTATTTATATATTTATATATTTATATATTTATATATTTATATATTTATATATTTATATATTTATATATTTATATATTTATATATTTATGTATTTATATATTTATATATTTATATATTTATATATTTATATATTTATATATTTATATATTTATATATTTATATATTTATATATTTATGTATTTATATATTTATATATTTATATATTTATGTATTTATATATTTATATATTTATATATTTATATATTTATATATTTATGTATTTATATATTTATATATTTATATATTTATATATTTATATATTTAAATATTTATATATTTATGTATTTATATATTTATATATTTATATATTTATATATTTATATATTTATGTATTTATATATTTATATATTTATATATTTATATATTTATATATTTATATATTTATGTATTTATATATTTATATATTTATATATTTATATATTTATGTATTTATATATTTATATATTTATATATTTATATATTTATGTATTTATGTATTTATATATTTATATATTTATATATTTATATATTTATATATTTATATATTTATATATTTATATATTTATGTATTTATATATTTATATATTTATATATTTATATATTTATGTATTTATATATTTATATATTTATATATTTATGTATTTATATATTTATATATTTATATATTTATATATTTATATATTTATGTATTTATATATTTATATATTTATATATTTATATATTTATATATTTATATATTTATATATTTATATATTTATATATTTATATATTTATATATTTATATATTTATATATTTATATATTTATATATTTATATATTTATATATTTATATATTTATATATTTATGTATTTATATATTTATGTATTTATATATTTATATATTTATATATTTATATATTTATATATTTATATATTTATATATTTATATATTTATGTATTTATGTATTTATATATTTATATATTTATATATTTATGTATTTATATATTTATATATTTATATATTTATGTATTTATATATTTATATATTTATATATTTATATATTTATATATTTATATATTTATATATTTATGTATTTATGTATTTATATATTTATATATTTATATATTTATATATTTATATATTTATATATTTATATATTTATATATTTATATATTTATATATTTATGTATTTATATATTTATATATTTATATATTTATATATTTATATATTTATATATTTATATATTTATATATTTATATATTTATATATTTATATATTTATATATTTATGTATTTATATATTTATATATTTATATATTTATGTATTTATATATTTATATATTTATATATTTATATATTTATATATTTATATATTTATGTATTTATATATTTATATATTTATATATTTATATATTTATATATTTATATATTTATATATTTAAATATTTATATATTTATGTATTTATATATTTATATATTTATATATTTATATATTTATATATTTATGTATTTATATATTTATATATTTATATATTTATATATTTATATATTTATATATTTATATATTTATATATTTATGTATTTATATATTTATATATTTATATATTTATGTATTTATATATTTATATATTTATATATTTATATATTTATGTATTTATGTATTTATATATTTATATATTTATATATTTATATATTTATATATTTATATATTTATATATTTATATATTTATATATTTATGTATTTATATATTTATATATTTATATATTTATATATTTATGTATTTATATATTTATATATTTATATATTTATGTATTTATATATTTATATATTTATATATTTATATATTTATATATTTATGTATTTATATATTTATATATTTATATATTTATATATTTATATATTTATATATTTATATATTTATATATTTATATATTTATATATTTATATATTTATATATTTATATATTTATGTATTTATATATTTATATATTTATATATTTATGTATTTATGTATTTATGTATTTATATATTTATATATTTATATATTTATGTATTTATATATTTATATATTTATATATTTATATATTTATATATTTATATATTTATATATTTATATATTTATATATTTATATATTTATATATTTATATATTTATATATTTATGTATTTATATATTTATATATTTATATATTTATATATTTATATATTTATATATTTATATATTTATATATTTATATATTTATATATTTATATATTTATATATTTATATATATATATATTTATATATTTATATATTTATATATTTATATATTTATATATTTATATATTTATATATTTATATATTTATATATTTATATATTTATATATTTATATATTTATATATTTATATATTTATATATTTATATATTTATATATTTATATATTTATATATTTATATATTTATGTATTTATATATTTATATATTTATGTATTTATGTATTTATGTATTTATATATTTATATATTTATATATTTATATATTTATATATTTATATATTTATATATTTATATATTTATATATTTATATATTTATATATTTATATATTTATATATTTATATATTTATATATTTATATATTTATATATTTATATATTTATGTATTTATATATTTATGTATTTATGTATTTATATATTTATATATTTATATATTTATATATTTATATATTTATATATTTATATATTTATATATTTATATATTTATATATTTATATATTTATATATTTATATATTTATATATTTATATATTTATATATTTATATATTTATATATTTATATATTTATATATTTATATATTTATATATTTATATATTTATATATTTATATATTTATATATTTATATATTTATATATTTATATATTTATATATTTATATATTTATATATTTATATATTTATGTATTTATATATTTATGTATTTATGTATTTATGTATTTATATATTTATATATTTATATATTTATGTATTTATATATTTATATATTTATATATTTATGTATTTATATATTTATATATTTATGTATTTATATATTTATATATTTATATATTTATATATTTATATATTTATATATTTATATATTTATATATTTATATATTTATATATTTATATATTTATATATTTATATATTTATATATTTATATATTTATATATTTATGTATTTATATATTTATATATTTATATATTTATATATTTATATATTTATATATTTATGTATTTATATATTTATATATTTATATATTTATATATTTATGTATTTATATATTTATATATTTATATATTTATATATTTATGTATTTATATATTTATATATTTATATATTTATGTATTTATATATTTATATATTTATATATTTATATATTTATATATTTATATATTTATATATTTATATATTTATATATTTATATATTTATATATTTATATATTTATATATTTATATATTTATATATTTATATATTTATATATTTATATATTTATATATTTATATATTTATATATTTAAATATTTATATATTTATATATTTATATATATATATATTTATATATTTATGTATTTATATATTTATATATTTATATATTTATGTATTTATATATTTATATATTTATATATTTATATATTTATATATTTATATATTTATATATTTATATATTTATATATTTATATATTTATATATTTATATATTTATATATTTATATATTTATATATTTATATATTTATATATTTATATATTTATATATTTATATATTTATATATTTATGTATTTATATATTTATATATTTATATATTTATATATTTATATATTTATATATTTATATATTTATGTATTTATATATTTATATATTTATATATTTATGTATTTATATATTTATATATTTATATATTTATATATTTATATATTTATATATTTATATATTTATGTATTTATATATTTATATATTTATATATTTATATATTTATATATTTATATATTTATATATTTATATATTTAAATATTTATATATTTATATATTTATATATATATATATTTATATATTTATGTATTTATATATTTATGTATTTATATATTTATATATTTATATATTTATATATTTATGTATTTATATATTTATATATTTATATATTTATATATTTATATATTTATGTATTTATATATTTATATATTTATATATTTATATATTTATATATTTATATATTTATATATTTATGTATTTATATATTTATATATTTATATATTTATGTATTTATATATTTATATATTTATATATTTATATATTTATATATTTATATATTTATATATTTATGTATTTATATATTTATATATTTATATATTTATATATTTATATATTTATATATTTATATATTTATGTATTTATATATTTATGCATTTATATATTTATGTATTTATATATTTATGTATTTATATATTTATATATTTATATATTTATATATTTATATATTTATATATTTATATATTTATATATTTATATATTTATATATTTATGTATTTATATATTTATATATTTATATTTCGGGCAAAAACTAACAATTTATTACAGTATATTAGGAATTATATTACTATATAATTATGTTATTATATTAAGAATTAATGAATTTGTAATTTCAGATTAAAAATTAATTCAATTTATTACAGCCTACGGCTAAGACCAATTAGTTAATTAATAGATTCTGTTTTCAGGGTACCATTGCAGATTACAGAAGATTGGCTGCATACTGGAGTTGCTGATAAGAGATGGCAGAATGCAGAGCAGTACAACAAAAATGTGATTGTCTTACACTAACAGTAGTTTGAATATTGGCTACCGGGCAATCGGACCAATTATGTCATAACTAACATACTTTTCCTTTCCCTAACCCACAAAAATTTACTAACTATTGGCCGCCAAGGTGTCTGTAACCGGGTCGATCTCAATAATTTAACTAGTATCCTTCCATATCCTTCCAAGTAAATGTAAAAACGGGTGTACTGTGGGCCCGGCGCTTTCCGGGATATCCTGCTTAATGCTTGGCAGTACATTCAAAATCAATCAATCAATCAAATCAATCAATGAAATCTTGACACCTGCTATCAATAAATGTAATTTGATGAACGCTTCGTTTTTCGTGAGAGGAGTTAGCATATGGAATTCCTTGAATGGTAAAAGCTGGGTTTCAAAAAGAATATTTTTCCCAAATTTAATTATTAATGTATTAATCAATTTATCTAGTATTAATTCTATGGTAAGGTTAGTATAATGGTATTGCTGCAAACTTAGGTTATGAAAAATTATTAATTGTAATTAGAGTAAAAAAAATTAAATTGAATTAATAAAATTCACTACAGTTCCACGCTTAAATTCGATAATCATATTCGCTACCTCTTTACTTCACTGGACATCAAAGGCATAATGCTTAGGCATTTTATCGAATGGATAGAATAGGGCTAGTAATTTGAGGCATACATTTATTTGATGAGGGTGAGACGGGTAGTGATAATTTGGTTGATTTTGTCCTGTTTGAAATTAATAAAGATTTAAATTTAAAAGCCAGTCAAACGAGTATAGATTCACTTCATTCATTTCACTGCAGAGAATTATTTTATTTGTGATTAAATGTCAAATTGCAATTAGTTTTCCGCTACATATCGAAAGAAATATGCACTCTTAAAAATATTTTATTTTAGTTTATTCAAATGCAGCTAGATGGCACTATGTCACTAGTTGTTTATTTTGTCGAATATAAGAACTAGTTTAAGACGTAAACAGATGGCATTGTAGAAGGATAGGTGATTTTTATAGTCTCAATGTAGATAACTAAAAGTTGAAAATAATTATGATTAACCATTTAAATTAAATGTTTAATTGGATTTTCAAATGCAAGTTATTCTTATAAACAAATGTTTGTATCATTTATTCAATATTTTAAATTATTTCTGGACGGATTCTCGTTTTTTAAATATAATTTACATATTTTTGTAAAATACACATTTTTTTTTGTAATTTACGTTATTTACATGTAAAATGGAGAAAACGTTTTTTACATGTAAAACGCCCAACCCTGGTTTGAATAGTGGTGTCCTATATATGGGACAGTTTTTTATAAAGGTTGTGTCTAGGCTTGCCACCTTTGGAAAATGCCAGAGGAAGACAGTTAAACTTTTGCTTTAAACACTGCTAGCGACATCTATTTCTGTCGACGTTAAAAACGTCGTAGGGGCGTTAAAAATGTTTTATTAAAAATCTACCCTCGGTCTCTCGTGATAGTTCCATAACACCTTCGCTATAGTTCCTTGGTTTCCGGTGTTTACAATCGAACGTCTCTTTAAGCGCAGCGTGAGTAACAATTTGGTTTTCAATATACTCATCGGGTTAACGGTCAAAACTAAATACTGTGGTGAATTTCCAGTAGTTGAATTTGGTTTGTTGTTTAATGATCATTGCAATTGAATGGCCTTTCGCTCTCGGCGTTATGGGTGCGTTTAGCACACTTTATATCATTGTCTTAACAAAAGCTTTGGAACAACTTACACGTATAAGCGTATAAAAAAATAGTCCAAGCTTAAAATTTCCACATGCTTAATATCGGCCAGGAGTACAAATTAACCACATGCTTAATTTATACTCCTGGCCGATATTACATGACAAAATCGTAATTTGGAACTTTAACCACCATATCGGTTATCATCGCGACAAAGACTAAGGCTTCCAATTCGTATGAATGGTACTTTTGTTTACATTATGGGTGGTCTGTGTTTTTAAATAGGCCACAGGTCGTCTTTTTTATACTGATTGATTTGCAACAAAATTCCACCTAACCCTTTCGATCAAGCATTGGTAAGCACTTCATGTTCTAAATTAGGGTCATATATTGCTAACGTTTTAAGATTCACTAATTCAGCATTAATATTGTTATTAGTTTGTATATATCTTTCTATTTCAATTTGTTGGATTTTGGGTAAACTATCACGTAATTTTCGCCATTAAGTTTCTAAATCATAGGTAATTGATCATCCCAATTTAGATTTTTAGTCCATGAAACAAGGTTTTAATGCTAATGGTGATTGGTGCCAGCCATCCCAACGGATCAAAGAGACGGCTTACTTCTGGTAACATTCCTCGTTTTATAAATATAGGACGTTCATTGAGATTCACTTTAAATTGAAAGCAGTCTTTCGTCGGATTCCAGTGCAAACCTTATACTTTCACTGAGGTGGTTTCCTCTATTTCTAAGTTATTGTTTTCTTTGGTGGATTGGGTACTATTTATTAAGATTGCCTCTTTGTTTGATAACCACTTCCTTAGCTGGAATCCAGAATTTGAGAGTATAGTGTTTATATGGCTTTTTAGTGATATCGCTTCGTTTACTGAGTGCGGTCCTGTCACCAGGTCATCAACGTAGAAGTTGTTTTTGATGTGGTCTATTGCCTCTGGGAATTCATTTTGGAATTTAAATTATTTTTTCATAGTGTCTCTCGCAAAACTCTTAATCTGATGATTGTTGGTGATTTGGGTTTTCTGTGTTCTCAATTTCCTTAATAGGTTGTCTACGGTGGTTTCTGGATCACTCAAGATAGCAGTAATTGCTTGACAACCCATCCCAGTATAGTTTTTTGCATAGTAAAATGATTTGGGGTAGTAACTTTTCCTTCAACTATCAAGTCAAAAAATACTTCTGCTCCCATAATGATGTCAATTTCTTTGCCCTTATGGAAGTCTGGATCTGCAAGTTCATAGTTATTAAAAAACTCAAAATCGATATTTTGTGAAATTGGTGGTTGTCTAGCGTTTAATTTCGGAAGAATCTATGCTTCGAGCTGTAGTTTTGGGTCGTCCTTATTCCATGGCGTTATTTTTAGTGTTTGTGATCCTTTAGCACATCTATCTGAAGTAGATCCAATGCCCGTAATGGTAATTTTAGCTCTTTTTCTTGGTAATCGTAGACTTTGTGCACAGTTTTCGACGATGAAGGATACTTGTGATCCGGAATCTAGAAGTGCTTTGCATAGGCATATTTGGTTATGGGCGTTTTTTGTTACCCATACAAGAGCAATTGGTAAATGTAGCTTCCTATTTTGGTATTGTCGTAAAACTGGATGTATTTGGTTCTAATGGTTGTGTTGAATGGATTTCTGCTTGAACGGGGTTTGATTGTGTTTGTAGTTCAGTATTTTCGTGTAGCAGGCTGTGCTGTTTCCAGTTGCACTGTTTACAGCGATATTTTGAATTGCAATTTTAAACACTGTGATTGTTTAAGCAGTTGAAGCACCGGTTTTGTTGAATAATTAACGATCTTCTGTCAAATGCTATCACCTCTTTGAATTTTTCACATTCGAATAGTTTATGCTCTTTGACTTTTGATGACGTGACTTCTAATGTGTGATTTTAATTGAGTTGACTGAGTTTGTGGACGTTTGGGTTGGGACTTTATTGACTCTAATGCGTCTACTCTTTTTGCAAGAAAGTTAAAAAATTGGTTCACATTTGGTAGATCATGCTCTGACGAGGCTTATGCCCATAAGCTATTAGTCTCACTGTCTAGCTTACTTATTGAAATATGTATCAACCAGTGGTCTCTGGTTTCCGCTTCCTTGCCTAGTGCGTTTAGTCCACGAATGATTTCGTCTAATTTGTCTAATAGAACTCGGACGTTCTATCGTCCCATTTGCAACCCTCCCCCATTGGAATTCAAACCCGGTACCTCCCGTTTCAAATACCGCAGCTTTTAATCACTGCGCCAATTGCTCGGTAGGTATATATTTAATTGATTTAATATTATTAACGGTAGGATCTCCTACCTTTCGTCTTAGCCGAATTGATGAATAAATTAAATTATCATCGTAATTTTTTACGAAATCAAATGAAAATTTATTTCGTAAGGTTTAGGATTCTTCCTTGCTTTGGCTGTATACTCACAATAATCGTTGGAAACGTAAATAGGTTTATTTTTGAGATGTCTCTTAATTGTTGCATGAACGGAATCCGCTTTCATCTGCGTAGGCCCCTTCAAGAACTTTTACTCGATAATTATTTCTTTTTCAACGGCGAAAGATAATAATGAGTTTGCCAAAGTGCAGTTTTTGTTTTGATAACCGCACCCGTCGCTCCATATAATTATTTTAATCAAGTAGCGTTAAAAATCTGCGTCAAATCTTAAGTGAGCACTATACATTTGTCCCTTTCACCTCGCTGTTTATAGTTAGCTTTCTCTTCTCTGGCATTTTTCTTGAGGAAAATATGCTCATTGTAAACCTCTTCCGATAAATTGCCTGCCTTGAAACTACAACATTCATCGCACTGGTCTTTTTTGGGTTGTTGAAAGGCAATTTTTTTTCATCGACCATCTTGGAAAATGTGCAGTTTGATAATGGTTTTGCCTTAGAAAATTTAGCACACAACTTTTGGTATTCCACGCAAATCGCAGCTTATACGTAAATTATACGTCGAACCAAATACTGGTTCGACGTATAATTTGTCCGTACTCTATCGGCAATAATGGGATGGAAGCTTTGGTAAACATCAAGAAATTTTACCTAGTCCTCTTTTTGATCGTGAATCGGTTTAACGATATCTCTCTGCAATCTATTTTGGTTATTCATTTTATTTTTTGAAATATGCATACCATCATGAGCTTTTGAAAGCCAATTTCTAATCATTATCTCTTTCAACCTAAAGGTGCCCAAAAAATATTTCTGGCTCACTTGCAATTTTTGGTCATCTTTTGGTAAAAAATATAATTTTGTGAAAGTCCGGCGAGAGTCATCGGGTTGCGTTTATTGTTTTATGGGAACCTCTTTAACAGAAGCCAAAATGTACACCTTTTTCTGATCCCATGATATGTTTCGCCAAAAATTATTAAATAGCTTTAACCGTTGACTTTCAAGGAAAGTATCATAATATCGCACAAGCGAAGTTTTACATTTTTGAGAGGTACATGGCGGTCCCAACAGCTTCTTATTTCGATGTACACCTCTTTCTCCTTTAGCGTTTCTGGACGACGTCCATCCTATGTAATCCTTACCCAGTTCTCAATAGAAAATCACTGCGCATTTACCCACTGATTTCACATCCAAGTACGAGGAGTTCTTTAACTCGATTTGACGAAGGTAAAATAAACCTCTTCGTCAGTCCTAGAATTCAACGCCAAAAACAGGACCTTTTAATGTCTTCCCAGCGTTTCACCGCTGTTCTAAGGTGTCTTAGTGACATCGCCCAATAAATGGAGAACCAGAACCCACCCGGTCAAGGCCATCTGCAGCCTCGTTTCCCTCGATTCCAGTATGTCCTGGAACCCACACAATGTTACCTTATGTGTGGTTGCCAGTTTTTTAATTGCGTTAAGACAATTCCACACCAGTTTTGATTCAATGGTGTAGGGCCTAAGAGCCTTTAAAGCTGCTTGACTGCCTAATACAATCAAGAGCTTAGTGCTATTTAAGCCCCTTTTTATGCCTATTCTGACACAAAATCTATGGCGTGCATTTCTGCTTGGAAAACAGTAGCATTGGATTTATCGAAATCCAGTTTGGCAGGCATACGGTTGGAAAGCATTCTAATGGAATGATTTGCTTGACACTACCGAAGAAAATCCAATTGGCCAACCATATTGCCTATGATTGAAAATTTTATTATTGCTTGCATCCTCAAGGCCGCAATTGCAGCATCCTTTTTTACATGCAGGGGCAATGGAACCAGTCCTAGGAGCATATCCTTTGCAGCAGCTGGGCATGTTCTCATTGCTCCCGTAATACCGAGGCGAGCCAAATGTTGAATCTTACTTAGTAATGTTTGTGTTGCCTTGTCATCAGTTTTAGATTATCACACTATTGAAGCGTATGATTAATTGTTAGAAATGGCCAATAGATCGTTTTTAAACGCCAGGTTCGTCTATAGAAACTCTGATAGGCCCTGGGTGCCTTCTAGTGGTTCTACTCTAAACCTTGAGTATATGTTGTTTCTAGTTTTTATGGAAAAATTAATAGTAACACCATTTAACAAGAGAGCTGTAAGCGCAAGCTTTCTCCTCTTGGTAAAGGACACAATAACCATTTTATTCGGATAGACACTAATTCCTTCCTGAATACACCATTGCCTTACCAGCCTAAGTACATTGTGCATAAGTTTGGAAATGATATGTCAAATTCCCCTCTAACTATTACAGTCAAGTCATTCGCGTAACCATGGACATCAAGTCTATTACAAGTTCTTTACAGTTTTGATGGTTACTGATTCACTATATCTGATTGAGCCGTAATACTTCTATTTTTTAGTATCGAACTTATCCACTTAACTGTGGAAAGCTAATTTAACCCTTTTCCCACACAGTGAGCTATGAGCCGCCATACCTCCGGTACACCCCCACCGGGGTGTACTGAAGGTATGGCGGCTCATAGCGAGATGCTTCTGCATCTTCTGGAAAGGAGGCCGAAGCCACTTCAGTCTCTTGTTTCCCCCTTTCTCCCAACACAGTTACTGCTACCAAGTCCCTGGACTTGAGCTCTGAAAAAAGAATAATATTTACTTGTGAGCTAGCCAGCAGAGATAAGCTGCCTTTGAACATTTCCAATACCATAAATTAATTTACAAGTTTGTTTTGGTAATCCCTTAATGTGACCCAAGGTCCATGGTTCCTAAATCAGGGCCAGACAAACCTGCCCAGACAAACCTGCGGATCAGAACATCAGATGCTGCCTTAGCATGTTGTAGGTTTATCTGTATTATTTCAATTTGTTGTGAGTGTTGGCGACGCTGACCTGCCCGTTGGCACCCCACTGTTTATAGCTGGCCTCACTAAGGCCTGCTCGCTTTTTTTCGGATGCAACTGGACCAACCCAAACCTAAAGCTGATTCTCTAGCCAGCTTAGTTTAGTTTGTCCATTATGAAGTGGTCAACCGAGAGCGTGCAAAAGGCTGCAGTGTCTTTTGTTTCCTTTTGGAGTATTCTCCTGTCTGTCTGCATGCCTTCATTCTGGCTTTTAATAAAATTAAAAAGCTGTTTCGACTACAATTCAGCGGTGTTTGGGAAGGCCTAGCACAATTCGGTACTGAGGCCATAGAGTCGTGGCTTTATTGGCACACGTCACCATAAGCCACTCTAGTCGGTATTAAATCCCAAGAATCTTCGGCTTCAATATTTTCTCTACTTGTTTAAGCACCATCTCCAGAATCAGTCTCCATATTTGTTTTTCTTCCTGCTTTTTCCTGGTAGAGTAGCATCCGCAAAGTGAATTTAGCCTTTTAGCCTCCTTCAGTGGCCTTTGCACCAAAAGTTTTGTTTCCCTTCCGAGAGTTCCTCCTTGAGCAAGCAGTCTTTTATAAGGATTGATGGAATTGCAGTGACATTTTCCTATGAACCATTGTACATGAGGTTATCCCTCCTATTTTCACAGAAGTTTCCCCTCCAATTTTGGGCGATAGTTTTCCATCCTCTGAAAACTTCGAAGGGCCAAGAAGACTTAAGTCCTCGAAACTCATTCGTAGTATCCCGTCAGACGATTTACCAGCCAACTGAGCCGGAGTGAGAAGAGGACAGTGGTTCTCAAACTTCACACTAGAACCGCTGGTGTGAAGCTTTAGGCAAGTCACCATGCCTTAATTTTATAAACTCTTCAATTTTTTCCCACGGGTATCTGGTATATAAAGTCCCCTGTGAGATACACAGTTTACCACAAGAAGGCTTAAGTTAAACTGGAGAGCACCTGGTATCTAGAGTTGTCATACTGAGGTCTGATTTTCTATCAGCCATTCATCCCTTGGCATAGACTGTTTCACCTTGAGTTAAGGATTTTTTTCAAGGGTATCTCCTTTAGCGCTCGTATTCTGAGATTGATGACACAGTTCTGAGCTCTTGATATTCAGAAATAATTCTTTAAGGGCCTATCTTTTAGACTTTTTACGAATATTATGGCAAAACTAAGTTATATGTCTGATAAATGGTAAATGACCATATAAATCATTTGCTTAGATAATATTAGTGAGAATATCAAGGAGGATTTCGTCTCAATCGATTAGTCACTTATCACATTTTGTCACTGTGGAAGACTTTCAAAATATAATAAAACATCTCTTGATGATCATTAGATATTCTTAGACATCCAGCTATCCTTTGACTCATTCAATCGGAAGAGGGTCACAATGTTATGTCTAAGTCGCGAACAAGCATTTGAGAATTTTTAAGTAAAATAACTCAAATACCAGAAAGAAAAAAAATTGGCAACACAATACAATCCATATATTATAATGGTTAATTAAACGGATCCACTACAATAAATCAAGGTGAAATTTATGTTAAATAGAAGACATGATTCAAGGTGCGCTTAAATGATTTAAATATTTCTTTACACTTGTCACCTCTTTTATTAAATATCAACCCAATTATAATTGATATCAAATATTAATGTAAGTTTATTTTACACTTTGAATTAGATACATATATTAATCTTTACATTTTTTTTCTATCATCTCACCTTTTTGGAAGACAAAAACACGTTTTGAAATGATTGACATTTAACTGTCTGTCTCAACAGATTTACACACAAAATCCTTCAAAAACAATTAACTTTTGAGCATACTTTCTTTTTCGTATCTAAACATAAACTCATAAATTGTTTTACTGCCAATGCGTGTTATATATATATATATATATATATATATATATATATATATATATATATATATATATATATATATATATATATATATATATATATATATTTATATATATATATATATATATATATATATATATATATATATATATATATATATATATATATATATAAAAATATATATATAAATTGATCTTATAGGAGAAGCTTAATTAAAATTACTATGAAACAAAATTAGACAACAAAAATGGTATCGATTATTTTAGAGCAGTTTTTTACCGCATTTTTATTTGACGTTTCAAAATAAAAACATAACCTTAATATATTTTAAATATACGGATACGACATACGGAACAATATTAATTTCATTGTTAATATTTTCCGGTGATTGTAGTTTATTATCTAATAATATATAAATAAAATAAAAATATAGGTTTGTGTTTAGTGAAAATCAGTTTGACACCAGTTCTTAATATAATTGAAATTGTTTTCTCCAGCAGTAGTAGTAGCAGTGAACCGAATCACACAATTGCGGTATTCTAAGTCAAAATTGTCAACAAAATTGTCATATATCGAATAATATGAGTTCTTTTTTTTGTTACAAAAATACAAAACTTTTCATCCTATTAAAATCAAGTTAATATTTATCTTGCAGTTTTGTGGGTTTGTATCTCGGGTATCGAACTGTTTTTTTTTACAAGAAGAAAAATTTTGTCTCGGTTTAGCTTGCATAATTTTTCAATCTAGTGTCTCAATTTTTTTCAAGATTATAAATTCGTTGTATATAAATCAGCTATAAGTAAATTATATGATTAACAAATATATTACAATATTATTAAAAGTAAAAGTTAATTGTGCTTAAGCTAAGGAGGTAAAGATTGCATTTTTGCGATAAAAGCAGAAGAATAAAACGTAATATTTGATTTTGCTTCCTAATAAAGCTTACGAAAATTATAAAATTATAGAGATTACTAAAAAGGCAGTTATCGAAATTTTTGTTACTACTGTGATAATTATAGAGATGGTTTAAAAAAGCGGGCAATAAAGTATTGTTTTTTTTTTAAATTAATCGTTTTGAAAAAAAAAAAAAAAAAATCTGAATTTTATAATTTTAGCTGTTCGGAGTTCGATACATATAGTGCTATTCATTTAGTGCTATATAGTGCTATTAGTTCCATCTTTAATTTTAATATTTTGTTGAACACCATTTGCTTTTATTATAGCGATACACATCCGATTCATTGAATTTGATAAATTTTTCAAAGTCGCAGGAAGTATGGATTCAAAAAATCGTCACAATTTCCAAATCGTCATCAATAAACTTTTTAAAGCTTGAATCGATTCTGGGCGCTTTCTTGCTACTTCTAGTTTCATTATAGACCAAATATTTTCAATGGGATTTAAGTCTGGACTATACGGGGGCCAGCTCAACACATCGTCCCTTTTTTCTTTGAAGTACTTTTTTACCTTTAAATAAAGAGATAAGAAAAAAACAAGTTTTTAACAAGTTATTATTTATGTTTATCTGAAAGTGAATTTTTCTATCTACAATTCAAAATTAATAACTCACAACTTTGGCGGTATGGCGCGAAGCGTTGTCCTGTTAAAAAATAAATTTGCAAGTCTCGCCAAAAAGCTTTAACACAGAAGGCTCAAACTCGTTCTGTATGACCTTCAGATAAGCTGGAACTAAGGAAGCACAATCGACCGATCTCATTTCCAGAAAAGCATCCCCAGTCCATAACTCTTTCATTTTTCAGTGGAAGTCTTAAAAGACATTCGTTGCTAAGCCTCTCGCCCGGTTTTCTCTTTACAAGAATTCTTCCATCTCCAACATGCAGCTTGAATTTTGATTCATCGGAGAAAATCATATCATTCCACATCTCTGGAGTCCAAGAAACATGCTCCTGGGCCCATAGCAAACGTTTTTTTCACTGGTAATGTGAACTCAGCACTCCAAGAGTGCTCTCAAACCACCTTTAACAAGTCTGTTTCTCACTAAGCTGGCTGAAATTGGTTTTCCCGTTGCTCGCTCAACATCCCGTCTTATGTCCGATTAATTTTAAAAATGGTTCCGACGACATTTAATATTATGAAACGATCTTCCACTGGCGTTGTCTTTCTGGGCCTTCCAGAGCCTTCTGTTCTTTGTGTACTACCCATCTCTCGCATTTTTTTAATGTTCCACGAGACAGAACTTTTAGGAATGTTTAATATTTCTGCTATTTCACGCGTGGTTAAATTTTCTCTAGCCAAAATCGACATATTTCTTTTACACTGCTCACTAACTTTTCCCATATTTTTAACTAAAATTGCACTTTATTCTTTATTTGACAAGGATCACTTACAAAATAACTTAATCTTAAAAAATATGCACTATTTATACAGACGTAAAATAAAATAACTGCTTGACCAATTTTTTTGCACATCAGTTGCAGGGTTGTACCATTGTAATAAAAGCAAATGGCGGTCCAACAAAATATTAAAATTAAAGATAGAAATCAATAAAAAATAAAAAAAAAATAAATAATAAGTTTTTAATTTATCAACACTTAAAATTGTAAGATGGAATGAAATTTTTCTATTATAAACTTTCATTGACTGCGAATGGACCTTCTCTGCCACAAACTAGGGTAAAGGATCATTAGATGAAGCTGAAGGTGCCATTAAAAGACCGCTAGAAAAGCTATCTTGAGAAGCATTGACAACATCATGTTTAATACTGCTTGTCAACTTTAGTTATGATAAATTTCAAGGTTGCATTTCTTTGGTGGTCGTCCTGTATCTACCACAAATAGATGCTGCCACTCTTTATTTTCCTAGTTGTTTATGAAAATAGTTTGGCTAATTTGCATTAATTTTAAATATTTAATCATTTTTCTCACCAAATGTAATATTTTAATGGTATAAAACAAGTGTATTCCCCAAAGAGTTTCATCTCTGGTAAGTGGTAACTAGGGCCAGAACTTTTACAGTTTTTAATTTTTTTTTTTTAATTTTTTACATTTTTTTTACAAATGTTTTTCAGTTCAGGAGAGGTGTAAACTGGGCTTTAATTTAAAGAAATATGTGTATTGCTGTGGTTAATTTGTTTTCAATTTATTTTTGTGCAACCTGAAGAAATTAGCGAAGAGCTGACAAGATTGAACTTCAAGGTGAAAAATGTATTTCAAATTATGAACCGCGAATGAACCTGAAGTAATAAAAACTAATACCAATCGCGATCTATAATATCAGTTCTCTGTTGTATCGAGAAGTTTTAGTGAAGCAACCACAAACATAATTGTGTTTAACAATGCACCAACTATCAGAAAAATGGACATTCGCTGCTCATTAACGTACAGCTATTACCGTTTCGTGGCAGGCTTTTATGCAGTTCATTTCTTCTAAACCGGACAAATATGGAGTGATAATCTGGTGGATTTATGATAGTACAAATAGCTATCCATTGAAAGGAATTCCTTATTTAGGAAAGCAAATTTGGCATCGAATATTATATATGAACTTTGCACACCATTTTTCGACAGCAATAGGAACGTGACATTTGACAACTTTTTTACTTGTTCCGAATTAGCACAAAGATTGATGAGTACTGGACTGACATGTGTTGGTACCCTGCGTAAGACTAAACTTTGTATTCCTAAAAAATTTTGACCAAATCGTCAACGCCCGGTAGAACCAAATGTATTCGGTTTTCAAAAAAAAAAATTGACTTGTCAGCTTTGGTCCAAATAAACATCGAGCTGTAATTTTACTATTGTCTATGCATTCTGGCGATAAAATAGATATTGAAAACCACAGCAAATCGGATGTTTTTGTTACTACTATTTGATCAAGGGAGAAGTTGACCTAGTATGGTCCTAGTCTCTGGACCTAGTATGTCATTTACGGCTAAAAGTAAAACTAACAAGTGATCATTACCACAATTTTTTAATGTGTTTGGATGTGCCTGAAGTAGCATCGAAAATCAATTGGTTGCATTTATCCTGATTGGAATAGTAATAAACCAAATACTCGTCGCAAATTATTTTGCAAGATCTAGTACAGAAAAAAAGAACAGGAAGTGGGCCCAAATATTCAAAAACATAGTACATCGCGTCTATCCACCATAACAAAGTGATTTACGCCCCTATTAAAATTTTCACGTACGCGTCATCAGATGACACTACGTCACTGAATTTAAATTTTGGTATTATGATTTTCGTAGTGAGTGAGATTTATGTCACTTATTGTCACCGTCAATTTATTTTTTTTGTTTTATCTGAGCTGAAAATGAATCAACACAAACCAAAAAATTGAAATACCAACTCATTGGATTTTCGAGACCAAAATACAAAAAACCCGCATAGCGCTGCGTACGCTTACTAAAAATAAAGCGAGAATCATAATACCAAATTTTGACTGACGTGAGAATAAGCGTCACTGTGAGTGACAGGTCAAGTGAAAATCATAATAGGGGTATAATGGGATAATGGAAATTATATCGTCCTGTTGTTCAGAGCAGCAACAAGTTCAACTTCAAAAAGAAACCAGTTAAAATAATTCATAAAAGCGAAGGTGCTACTTGTGCAATCCAATCTTGGACGAATGAACCAACAGTTATGTAACATCGGACAGAAAAACGTGTGTGCTAAATACGCAGATAAAGTACAGTTATCTGCAAGAACTGTATCAATAAATAAAAAAATAATTTTAGATTGAATTTAGTTTACTATCAAAAATTTACATATGAGTCCGAAAGAATCATCGCATGCTTTTATGTAACTAAAGTGACCCATGGTGATTAGGGTTAGTCCAACTTCAAAGGATGACTAGGAAATTTACAACGTAATAAATACCCTCAATGAATCAATGAATAACTTATGCAAATGATGGAGACCAAGGTGCATGAGTCTCATACATACATTAAAACATGAATACCCTCATCTTAACTCCTAATGAAAAACCAAAAATGATTGAATTTAAAATAGCTGTTTAGAATTTGTATTTTGAATATTTTGCCATTTTTCGGGGTTTTGCCCCTAAATTGCAGGTAAACGTTATTTTTTTTCAAAAAATTACGTCATACGTGTATTTAAGTTTTGTAATTTTAGCAAAAAAGACTCCAATTTGCAATAAAATATGTTTGCCCAATTTTTTTCCCAGCACTGTATATATAGTGTCCCAAAAAAATGTATACACACTTTACTTGATTATATTACAAATTAATAGTATAAAATAAAAAAGATAGATGTAGAATTTCATTAGTCAGCGCAAGTATTCAAATTGATGCCCATTTTTATCTAAACATTGCTGATAACGCGAAGCAATAGAATCGCAAACGTGGCGAATCATTTCAATAGGAATCTCACTGTATCCTCTTTTAATTTCCGCCTTCAAATGCTTGACTGTTGCCGGTTTCGATAAATAACCCTTATCTTTGATAAGTCCCCCAAAAAAAATCTAATGGCGTGAGGTCTGGAGAGCGCGGGGGCCATTCGATAGCACCTCTTCGTCCAATCCATTTGTTTGGCAATTTTTCATTTAGGTAAGCTCTCACATCACAATGGTAGTGAGGAGGTACTCCATCTTGCTGAAAATAAAAGTCTGTGCCATCCCCAAACTGTTCAAGAATACCTGGCATGACATTTCCCGTAGCAAATTCAAAAAAACGGCACCAGTCACAGTGTTATCAAAAAAGAATGGCCCAATTAAACCGCGCTCTGACAATCCACACCACACTGTAACTCCTGGTAAATTTAAACTATGTTCCTCTGTAACGTGAGGATTCTCTGGTGCCCAGTAGCTGCAATTGTGGCGGTTGATCGAGCCGTTTAATTTAAATGAAGCCTCACTCCAAATTTTATGTGAAAACTCTACGTCCTCTGCAATTTCGTCAAACACCATTCACAAAACTCCACTCTCCGATCAAAATCTTAATTGAGGGCGTGAATTAATTTTGGAATATAACTCTTCCATCGTACGCGCTTCAAAATGCGATGGAAACTTGATTTTGAAATCCCTACTTCACGTGCTGCTTATAGCGAACAGATTTTCTTGAAGTTTCGCTATATGTCACAAGCAGTTCTTCTTCTCTTGCGGTACTTGTGGATGTCCGTGGTCTCCCAGAACGCTGTTTGTGGACATCTTGAATAGCCCCGTCTCTTTCAAATTTATCTCTGATGCGAGTAATGGTGAGTCTTGTAGGTGGATCTATATGAAATTCCCTTCTAAACTGTCTTTTCACTTCCACTATGTTTTCAAACTTAAGGTAGCCCTTTAAAATAAATTTCCGTTTTACAAAGTCTAGTCTAATCTCCGATATGATTATAAATGTGTTTTACTCTAAAAAAACAAATTATGTTAGTTAGAATGAGGTATTAAAGCGTGTATACAGTTTTTTAGGACACTCTATATATATATATATATATATATATATATATATATATATATATATATATATATATATATATATATATATAAATATATATAAATATATATATATATATATATATATATATATATATATATATATATATATATATATATATATATATATATATATCTACATATAAATTTGTGCGTTCATATAAGATAATTAATGTCGTGTAACTTTGATCATATATGCGGAAGAAAGACACCGACATTCGGTGTACGTGATAAAATGAAAATTAATGAAGATAAAATCCTAATTTTATTTCCACTGTTGTGTGTTTACTGCGAAAAAAGAAGGTCGTTTGTGGGAATCGTGTTTTTTACTTAATTTTTTATTTTATGCGAATGTAAGAAAAAAATGTAATTCATCTGGATATCCTTTATATACGTTAATTATAATTCATGTAGTATAATACGAAATATTATAATAACTATGGTTTATATTTATAGTTTTTGATGATTCGGTCGTATGCGTTTACTTTGACCAGTGCTTTATAAGTAAACATATTTTAATTATTCTTGATTTATATAATAATATAATTTGTCACTGCGATTGGGGGACACTGCAATGCTTTGTAAAAGACTCCTAAATGAGCATGATATGCTTAGAATTCTATCACAGCATCCTAGGCGTGTCGGAGGAGGCGACTAAACAAAGGCTGGATCGCTGGACTGACTACCCGCATCTGTATAAAAATACATTGTTAAATATATCAACAAAAAGAAAAATGGATACCGCTAAAATTTTAACCGACCCCCATGTTAAGTGGAGTTCATATGTCCCAAAGCTATACATCGCTTTACAGCGGGGATAACCTAGGCAATCGATTGTTTTATTCATGGGCCCATGGTGAAAGTTAAACGCAAATGTTTATTTGATGTTCCACAGGTAACTCAAATCCAATTTTGTTAAGAAAAATGATTTTTGTCTTATTTTCATGAACTATGTTTCATGACTTCAGCGTCGTTTTTAAATTTAACAATCAATTTGTAATTTTCAAATTTTTGGTGCCACTAGTTCACCTTCATCAATTTTAGTGGGGTATAATTTTAGGTGGTTTATAGAAATTATTTCATTAAAAGAATCCTCACTACTAGGGAATGCAATCTTGGTGATAAATTGTAATCCCGGTATTTCGGGATTGATTTTTCCAAATCCTGGGATTTGTGCATTTTTGACTAAAGATGAAAATGTCCGATTCCACGCTAGTACTTAAATATGCATATACCCATTCCAAATAATCTTCTCGTGATCCCCCGTTTTCAAACAACGACATTTCTTTTGTAATCTTCGAGTGCAACGTCTGGTTCCATCGTACTGGTTGCTATCGTTCTACAAGATCTTTTGAAATAGCCCTATTGATTTCATTCTTTAGCTGCACTTAACGAACGTGATTCGGAGAATTTTGTTTCAGTGGTGTTAAAAGCGAATCTGTGCCGGATCCGCTTTCATTCGAAGTACTGTCTGAAGTAGCAGGAGTAGTTAAGAAGCCTAGTGATGATGCATTGAACCGATCCAGTAAATCTATAATTAATTTTCGACATTTGTTTGCTGTAGGTATGGTAACAACTACCGAATTACAATTCGCTTGAGTGTTATGTCTACCATCATGAAGATATTGCATGAGTCTACTTAGCTCTGTTGGACATTCCTTTATTCAAAAGATAAGAGCCTCGTTTAATTTATTTATCATATATTGAATAGCAATATCGGCCGTGAGTAAATTCGCATCTCGGCTACATAGTGCCTCAACGGTAGCTCTTACTGGAATAAGTGCATTTACAATTTCATATATTAGCTCAATTCCATTACATGATAATGACAAATCTAGAGATTTATCTAATTTTGCATATATTAAAGCTTTCTGAATGCACGATCTAAGTAAATAAATGCGCTCTCGAATTGATAACATGCTGCTTCACCTAGTGTAAAAGTCATTTATAAGTGAAATAACTTAGTTTCTTTCCGAATTCTTCACGTACGTATTTTTGCAGGATGTCCTCGTTCTTTGTAGGTGATCGTTTAAATAGTCTGACGATTTTCCTTACTTTAGTAATGATTTGAATATTAGTCACCTCTCAACTCGAATATTGGTCACCTGCCTTGGGCATCCGGCGGTGTTATCAACTAATCCATCTTCACAATATGCTAGTTCCTCACACCATTCGCTATCGCCCTCCGTCACATATTCTTCATCAACATCTTGGTAGGGTTCATGGTGCCCTTCAGTTTTATCATTTTTGTACAAAACTTCAATAACAGCCAGTTGAATCCCTTGAGCAAAACATAATTATTGATTGCACCATCCGTCATAAGAGAGACTACATCAGTATGGTGATTTAATGAATGCAGAGATAATTTCTGTTCTACTAATTCAATGCACCTTTCTTCTGGCATTATGCCATTCACTTGAATCAACCCTAAACTACCTAAGTACGATTGCTTCGATGCACGTTAATATTTATATAGCACCTGTTCCTTAATAAGGTCCATTCATCAAATAATAATGAAAATTTCTCTCCTCTTCCGTGTGTCTTTCCTTGTTTCTTTCCTTTAATTTCTTCAATGACAATATTTCTAATTTTTTGATTGTATTGCAAACCATTTTACAAATTGTATTGGATGAACTTGGCAAATCCCATTGCAGAAATTGCTGCTCGAAGATCTGAAGAATAATACAATACTAGCGCTAGGTTTTAAAATTTTTTTGCAATCAACTATTTCGCAGTTTCTCATCTTTCTCATTTCGAAGAAAGTGTCTCCATACCGTTGAACCATTTTCTGTCAAATATTCCTTATAATTAGCCATTTTAACCTCTAAAATTAATTTGTATACTTCAATTTCCCAAATTTCATAATGACAAATGTACTTACAAATTAATAATTTATTTTGTTACCTTAAGTGAATTTACCGTTTATATAATCTTCAATTTATTTATATTTATTTATAAATAATTTAAATTATAATTATAATAATTTATTTATATAATTATACCAACGGCTCACTACGAGTATGTAAATACATGTGATAAATGAAATTTGCGTATGAAATAAAAATCATTTGTTTTGTAAAAAAAAATTAAACAACTAACTGTTAATGCTGAGCCGAAGTAATACAGCTATCCTTTTTATATTCGGTCATTTAAGTATTACAGTTTTATAAACTTCTTATTCATTCAAAAACAAAACAAGATTGATGCGTATTTCAAAAAACATAATTCGTTTATCCTAATTGGTTTAGTTGTATTAAGCGTAAATAATTGAATATATTTACCTCGTTTACTTAATATGGTCGATTTTTTTTATATTTGAGCGTTTTACGCTCTACAACCGTAAATAAAAAAAATAGAGGTATTATAATTTTCAATAAATGTATCAACAATGATCAAAATGATTTGAATTGGATTATATATCATCATACTGAAAATGAAATTATAGTACTAAAATATTTTTTTTATAGTTAATTCCGGGATTATATAAGTTTATGGGAATATTATGGGTCGTTTATTTAAAAGTAAAGGAATGCTTTTTATTTTAAAATACTTTGCTTATTCCACAAGATTGACTTGTTAAATTTTGTACAGTCAATTTACAAAGTAAAAAAGCTTTTTCAAAAAAGTATTTCCCGATAAAACCAAATTGAATTTAAATATGTATCGACGTCTTCGATCCCACAATACCCGTCTTTGTAGTTTTCACTGGAGCTGATTCTGATGTTGTAGTGGTCGACGATGTAATACCTGGTTGAGTTTTTGACATATCTGGTACAGTTCCTGTAATCGGTGTTGTTGTTGTTTGTTCCGTGTTATGTGGCTGCTTTCAAAGGATCAACCGAAATTTTTTGTGTTGAATTGCAATTTTTTATCACAAAATACTTGTCAAAACATTTGATTGTTTCGTATGGTCCTGTATATGATCATTGTAATGGTGGACGTACGCTGTCATTCCTCACAAATACGTGTGTGCAACTTTTTAAATCTTTTTGCATGAACATTTTTGTGTCATCATGATGAGCGGTTGTCGTAGACTGCATAGTGGGAATAAGTCTTCGAATCTCTTTTACGAATTCAGATTCACTATGTTTGTCCTTGGTTGAGTCAAAGTTTTCTCCCGAGATGCGAAGGGTTTGCCCAAAAACAAGTTCTGCCGGTGATGCTGTGATGTCGTCCTTGTACGCAACTCGCAATCCTAATAGAATCAGTGGCATTAGATTGGTCCAACCATTGTTTTGATGATATTTTTTTGAAGTTTTTAACGGTCTGTGCCACCATTCGAAAATCCCATTTGCTTGAGGGTGATATGGCGTATTTTTTAAATGTTTAACGCCCAGTTGTTGATTAATTTCTCTGAATATTTGTGACTCAAATTGACGTCCTAAATTGGATGGAATCTTAATGGGAACCCCAAAATACTGTATCCAGCCCGAGATAAGGTGTCTCGCAACTGTTTCGGCGGTGATATCCTCCATAGGAATTGCAGTAGGCCATCTACTGAACCGATTGATGATGGTCAAACAATACCTGTTCCCAGCTGAAGGTGGCATGGGTCCTATTATGTCGATGTTATTATGCTCGAACCTGGAATTTGACTGAACGTAGTTCGATATCGCTGATTTGTTGTGTCAAGTAGTTTTTGAAAGTTGGCACTGTATGCATGTCAATCCTTATTTATCGCCGGCCAAACGAATCGATCACAAATCAATCTTTGGGTACCACGAATGCCTGGGTGGGTTAGTTCGTGTAATTTTTTGGCGATATTCCATCGGAACGAACGATTTTGTGAAGAATCAGAATAAATTTATATATTTGTATCTGGCATGGTAAAGCGGCTTATTCGAAAGGATATCTTGTTTTTATTACCGTCCAGTATTGATTTTAATTTTGGATCATGGTGTTGAGGTGCTGCCAAGTTCTTTGACAGTAAATCAGCAACAATGTTATCAGAACCGATAATATCACGAATGTCAGTCGAAAATTGACTGTTGTAGTCGAGTTGCCTAATTTGCCTCGACGTTAGTGGTTCTTTCTTTTGCCGGAATTCGAATGTAAGCGGTTTGTGATCAGTATGGATACAACATTTTCTTCCTCACAGCATGTGACGGAAATATTTCACAGCCTGATAAATTGCAGTCAATTCTCTATCGTTGGTGTGTCGCATTTGTTTGGCTTCTGCTAATTTTTTTTGAATAGAAACCCAAAGGCTAGAGCTCACTCCCGTTTACAGATTGGTTTAAACATGCGCCAACGGCATGGTTTGACGCATCCGTAAATAAAAATAGGTCTGCGTTGGTTACCGGGTGCGCCAATAAGGTTGAACTAATTAGTTCATTCTTACATAGTTGAAAAGCTGTAACTGCCTCTTCCGACCACTCAATTGGTGTTTTATCATTTTTTCTATTTCCAATAATTAACTTTTAAAGCGTTGATTGATTTTTTACTGCATTTCTTATAAACCTTCGGTAAAAATTTACCATGGCCAGAAAACGTTTGAACCCTGCCGCGGTTCTTGGGCGTTCGAATTCTTTGATTGCATCAATTTTTTGGCAAGGGTTTTAAACCATTTGTTGTGATTTGCCCGAGGAATTTAACTTAGGCTATTCCAAATACATATTTTGTCACGTTGATGCTCAAACCATATTGTCGCAATCATTCGAATGGAGAGGTGTTTCCGATGTTCGTCTATGTTTTCTGATGCGACAGCTATGTCATCGATATACATGAACACAAATGGTAAATCTTTTAAAACCTCATGCATTAGTCGTTGCTGGTTCTGTGCGGCGTTGCAGAGTTCAAACGGTGTATAGGAATTCAAATAATCCGAACGGTGTTGTTATCGAAGTTTTTGGTATATCTGCAGGTATGCACAAATCCCCACCGGGATTTGTTGATATGCTCGTGGAAGGTCAATTGTAGAAAAATTGTAGAAAATATTTTATGACCATTTAGAAATAATTGAATTCAAACGGCGGTAATTGCCACAAGGGCGCTACTCTCCATTTTGTTTTTTTACCATGTGTAATGGTGAAGCCCAATTGCTTTTAGGTCTTCGAATTCGCTGCGAGCCACCCGCCATTTATCTGGCGCTACTGTGGTCGTGTTGTACTGTGATGTCCCTGTATTCCCGTAAAATATCCGAGAATGGATCTGTGACATCGAAGGTTGTAATTCCTAACGTTGATTCTGTCGTTGGTGTACCTTTTGTTGACAACCTGGTTGCACCGTCTATCAAACGATTTTCTTTCATATCTATCAACAATCCGTAATGTTTGATAAAATCTGCTCCGATGATCGGTTGTTTTACGTCGGCTACGATAAAGTTCCAGATAAAATTTCGCCGAAGTCAAAAAGTTAAAGATAATCACTTTTCGCCGTTTGTGTGAATTTGTGTCCCATTTGCTGCGAAAAGTTTCGATCGATTTAATATTTTACGATTATTTTTATGTTCGTTCGAATTTTTCCTCTCATTCGACCGAATATTTAGTTTTTTATGGCCAAAATTACAAGGTTGTCTGCATTTCCGTGCTTTTTCACCAAATTTGTAATGCCACCAACGTAGTCACCAGTTTGTAGTCTTGCTTCTTATTTGAAGTATGATAAGATGGTCTCGATCGTTGTCGTGATTGATAATTGTCAGCATGTTGTAATTTATCAAATCGTTTCACTAATTCGTTTACTTTCATCTTCATCAATTCCATTAGTTTGTCGGCCATTTTTGCAAATTTTTTAATATCGTCGCCGCTGGTTAAAATTATCATACGAATTTGGTTAGGTAATCGTTGCATCCAGATTTGCTTCAACATTTCGTCCCCTACTTTTGATCCTCCCACGTACGCATTTGATTTAGGAGCCCGGAAGGTTTTTTATCGCCTAATGCGAACTGTGCCTCCACTTGTTGGAACCAAATGTCGGCGTTCACTGACCAGAATGGCGGTAGCCTAACTACTACTTTGTTTACGACAATGTCATTTTTGTTTTCATTTCCCATAATGAAGAATTTATGTATTTTAATATTAATATTCCGAGTGTAATATTTTATGTGTAATATCGGAAATTTTATGATGTATCTTCACGAACTTTTTTACACGTAGTACTATAACACTATGTCCCGTAACAAGTTTTTGTATATTTATGGTTGTGCACTTTTTGCTAAATTATTTTAATTTTTACTACAATAATTTTATATTTATTGATAGTTAACCCGTGCTTTTAATGACGTCGGTTGTCGGTTTGGTCACCAAATTATGGGAATATTATGGGTTGTTTATTTAAAAGTAAAGGAACGTTTTTTATTTTAAAATGCGTTTATTCTTCTTTGCTTATTTCACGAGATTGACTTTTTCATGTTTGTACAGTCAATTTACAAAGTAAAGAAGCATTTTCAAAAAAGTATTTCCCGATGAACCAAATTGAAGTTGAATATGTATCGACGTCTTCGATTTACAGGATGACCCCACAAATTCAATCCCAGGATTTCGGGATTCCAGGATCCCGGGATTGCAGTCTACTCACTACCGATAGGTTTTGACATGTTTCGAACCAGATGCTTTACTTTTAAATCATTGGTAGGCAATACAGCAATAACTAAGTTGCTGTTTATCAACGTCTGGTTTTGATCTTTTCACATGAATTCCAGCTTATTCACACAAAATTAATCTAGCTTTCCTAGATTATTTGCTTATTATTTTTTACCATCAGCACTACTTCTACTCGTATACAAAGTCCGTCTCCTAAATTAACAGTTTTTTTTACTGGAAGCTCAACTTTTTACCATTCATAAATGTATGTACATCCCAAAAACTCATTTTTTAATTGATTTATTATAAAAACAAATGAAATATTAATTCTAAGAAATTTCGATGATGATTAAATTTAAATGTATACCCAAGACAACAAAAGCAAGAAAACCATAAAATTATATGATAGGCTAAGAAAAATAAAGAAACTGCAAGTCTTATGCTGCTCATGATTAATGAAACTTAACGTGATTTATTGCACTAAATTGTTGAATGTATTTGTGCAAAATCCACAAGCATACTAACAATTAAGAATCAAATCACATTACAAATGTTATAAATATAGAAATAACCTGAAATGACTTGCTGTTTCTGCAAAGGCGCATTCGTTTTTTTAATTTAAACCTTTTTTACGTTTGTTTGCAGCATTAAGAATATACTGTACAGTAAACCAAGAATTTAACATATGAATATTATTTAAAATCTGTATAGCACAATTAATGGTTTACCAAGAAAATGTATAAGTTTATATACGTATGCATTACGTGTTGGAGCGAGCCATTATTTACCAGTTGAATGCTTTTCAGAATAAATTTATTTAATTTACGTAATCATACACGATTTGACATTGATACAAAATGTTAAATGTTTTTCATGTCACATAAGTTATTAAGAAATTATTAACCAAACTTATTAAAGAATTTAATATAAAAAAAATTGTTTTAGTGGTTGGTTTTATCGTAAAAAAAATGCATACAGCAAATGTGAAACACTCTCAACCAGTCTATTTGATAAGTAAAAAAAAGTGTGTTAAATACGAAAGATAAACCGTTTAGACATTAATTTCAATGCCAAATAATATTTTATCCAACATCTTAGATAAATGTGTATAGATGATGATATAAGGTTACCTCATGGATCAACGTTTTTTTTTTTTTTGTTTAATAGATTTTGGTAACTAATTTTGTACATAAAATGATCATGCATAATATTCAGCTTATGCAAATATCCTGTTGGAGGTGAAATTATTTTATTAGCTGTAAAAATAAAATATTGGCTGTGGATAATGTAATTTACGGCCTGCTAAATTAACTAAGGTTAAATGGATAAGTTGTGATATTTATTTTTACGTCAAATCAGTATAGGCGATTGGGAAACAGCCTTAATACTATTATTTGATACTACCATCGCGCGTGTGAAATTATTTCATTTCAATCTCAAGCTACAATTAAACAGGTTCTAAATCATAAAGTCAATAATAATTAAAATGGTTCAATAAAAGTTTCTATTTTACTTAAGAAAAGATAAAAGTTGAAAGAGACAAACTAAAAAAAAGGGCTAATACCTATAAAATGCGTTTTTAGTATTACATTATGTTATTTGCACTAGGTTACAGACAGCGGTTGCCCTTTTGCCCAACGGCAGGTAATTTCCTTGGTCGTTATGATATTAACAACCAAGAAAATGCGGAAACATGATTTACATTGTGGCGTTGTCATTTAAAGTATATTTATTTAGTCAGCAAAATTATTTAAGTTCGTTATTTTTAGTTGGCTGGGTTTTTTCTATATAAAAAGAAAGAGTTTGTTTTTTCCAGCCAGAGAGCAAAAAAGTTCGATAGAACGGTTAGTTTCCTGCCAATAATTGTTAATCAATTTTAAATAAAATATAATTTATTAATTAATCGAAACGAAAATTGAATTGTTAACTAATTAAATCGTTAATTAATCATAACCAAATAAATTGTTAAATAGATATACATAAATCCTATCTGTAAATAAATAAGTGTAATAATTTTATGGATGAAAAGAATTTAATATTCATCAGAACACGAATATAAATTAATATAACGATTATATAACGATACCAATAAGAATAAATTCGTTATGTAATTGGTGACCCCGATGTGATTCAGTCGCAACCAAACCAGCAATCCACTCAACAGTTGGTCCAAATATTTTACAAACGAAAAATTAAATCAACGCTGTTACTAAATCAACTAATCAGCAGCAACGACAACAGTAACACCATCTGCAACAACAGTGGCAGCAACGACGATAGCAACAATCAACTCAGCAGCACAATCAAAAACATTTATTTTGTAAGTACTTTTTTAATTTTGCTGACTTGTTTTTATTTTTATTTACGTCTTTCACAATGAGTGATGATCAAGATTCCATCAGTTCTTCCACTCCAGATAACAATTTAGCCCCAATCCACCTTACTGCTGCTCAGCTTAGAGACATTATAGGGGATAGTGTCTCTATAGCACTTAGCTCCGTGAATAATTCTGGTGCTAGTTCAGACACCAGTACCCAAAGAAACCCTTGTTATTTATCCTCCAACAATTCACGTTCTTTAGCTCCTGTTGCTTGCAAAGCTCCACAACCCCTTTTTAAACAAAATCCTATCGTTTGGTTCGAGATACTCGAACAACAGTTTAATGTTGCTAGAATTACATCTGAACAAACGCGTTACTCTCATTCGTTAGGAGCTTTAGGCAATCGTCTCCACGATCAACTTGGAGATTTGATTATTCAGGATAAAGGAATCTTCCCGTACTTTAAAAAAAAAAACAAGTTATTAAGGGTATAAGCGAGTCAGTTAAAACTAAACTTAATAATGTTTTACATGGACTGACGTTGGTAGATGTGAGACCCTTCCAACTTCTATCCAAATTCCGTTAAAATGCCGGTAAAAATTTTAATGAGGAATCCATCAAAGAACTTTGGCTCAAGAGATAACCTCAACAAGTTTAACTTGTATTGACAGATTTCGAAAACGATTTTCCGCTCAACTCGTTAGCCGAAAGAGCTGATAATGTTATGGAGACTATGAACAATTTATAAATAAATGCAGTGGAAAAACCAAGTTATCTTGTTCCCGCTACTAATTCCGTTCAAGAGATGTTAAAGTTCAAAAATAAAATTTTAACTGA